>JACEEZ010003500.1:183436-228436 GCA_016584305.1 Chionoecetes opilio | reverse complement strand
TGTTGTGTGTGTGGGGGGAAAGATTCACCCCTCAGAAAATGACCCATATAAACTGCCCCCTCGATTGTTTTCTTTATCATCTATTTTGAAAAAAATCGCGTTTTCACTTGCCCCTTTTCCGTCTACCCCTTTTGGGGAAGTAATTAAAAAAAAAAAAAAAAAATGATGATAATGTTAAAATTTAAATAAAAAAAAAAATAGTAACAGTAAATAAAATTTAAAAAACGAAAATGTTAAGGGGTTTATTAATGATAATTCACTGGGGAACAATTTGAAAAAAAAAAAAAATTTGAGTTAAAATTTTTTGAGCTTTTTTAGACAAAAATTTGGATTTTATTCCAAATCTGTATCTTTTTGTTTTCTAGCACGCCCAATTTTTTTCTCCCCCGTTTTTACCCTCCGGGGTTAGAAAAAATTCCCCACTTGGGGAGCCTTTTAGGTTAAAATTTTGCCCAGCTATTCGATTTAAACCCTCGGGGCTATGTGGTAACTTGTTTGGGGGAAAAATTTTTAAAATTTTTAAGACAGTGCGGGGGGAAAAAGGTTTTGGCACCCCAAATTTGGTCACTTTTTATCAAAAATCTCCCCAAACAGAAAAACCTAGGAAAAATTGGAATTAAAAAAGGAAATTTGTTATGGCTTTTCCCCTTAAAAACCTTGGGTAAAAAACATACCATTGTAATTTCTATTTCTTTTTTATGCTGTTTTTTTTTGTTTTCAAAGCTTGTAACTTTTCCCACTTAGCTTTTTTTTATTTAAAATAAGTAATATTTCTTTTTTTTTCGGGTCATCTCTGTTTCCTTTGCTCCCCTGGGGTGGGTAAAGCCTAAAAAACCCCTGACTCCTTCTGCTATATATTGGAAATTTTCCCCAAATTCCCAAGTCGAAGGGCCAAGGGGAAATCGGGCGTTTTTTGAAAAACCCGCCAAAATTTTCGCATATTTTAAAGTAAAAACTTCCGGTGGTTCAAAAAAGCTTGGGCCCCCCCTTCACAAAGTGGGGCAAGCAGTGTGTCAAAGAATTACGGAAATGTTGGGACCAAAGGAAACCAACGTGCAAAAAGTTGGGCCTTTTGGGTTTTACCCCCCATTTTTGGGGCGGGGGGGCAAAAAGATCTTTCCCCAGACTTTATTTTTGTTTAGTGAAAACAAAAGGATTTTAAACAGAAAAAAAAAAAGAAAATTTGGGAATATCCAAATTTCAAAACCGTCAGCTATAAACCAATCCCTTTCATTCAGAAAAAAAATTTTCCAAAGTCCCAAAGTTTTCAAAAACCACACCCTCCTCTTAAGAAGGATCTAATAAATTTTAAAAGACGCAGGGACGAAATGAGGGGCAGTTTTTTGACTTTCCAGGGGAGGATTCAGTTCGTAGGGGATTTGATCACCGATTTGAAGATTTAGCACGTGATTTGGGCCTACCCAAAAAAGCCCCAGAAATCTGGGCATAAAGACTGAAGAAAAAACATACTTGAACAAGGAAAAGGTTCATACTTTCGAACCAGAGAAAGTACTTTTTTCTGCGTACTTTCGAAGTGCCAGCGGTTTTGTGTTTGGGGCCATCCCCCTTTCCCTGGTTTACGGGAAGGGAAATTAGGGCTTTCAATCTCCCAACCCAAATAAAAGGGGCGATTGTTTTTGATAGCTAAAAGGGGGGGAGCTTGAAGGGGTGCCCTTCTAAAACAATGGAAAATTTTTTTGGGCGCTTTCCCCTTTTTCATTGGGCCCCCTGCCCTTCCCTTTGAAGAATATGGAGTGTAAAGAGAGTCATTTTTTTTGGGGCAATATGACAAACCAATTGGATCATCTGTGTTCCCTTTAAAAAGGGTGCCCCTTTCCTTTCCCTTGGGGTTCAAAACCGGGGATAAAAACAAATTACCCCTGTTTTCCCTCTGTATTTGGGTGCGGGAGCTCGGAAAAGGGCATTGGGTTCAACGAATTGGCCTCCGAGATCTTTTTTAAAACCGGGGAGACCCCAACATTGTCCTGACCACTTTTTTGGGAAAAAGGAAGAAAAAAATTTTTCCCACCTCCCCAAAAAAAAAAAATAAAACTAGGTCTAAATAAAAACAATTTTTTAAAAGCATTGTCCCCCTGATGGCGACTGTTTAAAAGTAATCATCTTGGGGCTTTCCCGGGACTGTTTTTTTGGGAAAAAATTTAAAGGGGCCGGGTGGTTTTGATGGCCCCACAAATTCGCCCAGCTCATAAAAGATGAACATTTAAACGGTACTAGGGGTTCAGACCTTGAAAAGAATGTTTGGGGCTACCCATTAAAAACGTGGGGTCAAAATTTTTCTTGGAAATACAGGGTTGCAAGTATTACCAGAAACTGTTCAAAACTATTGGAAGTTTCCCAAAGCGCTTGGTTGCAACATGAGAAATTAAAGTACATTTTTTGCATAAGCCATCTTCCCAATTTTCCGGAAAATCTTGGTGCTGTAGCGAGGGAGCAAGGTGAACGATTTCCCCAAGATTTAAGGTTATGGAAGAACTTCCCAAAGGGTAGATGGGATGTGCATTTTTTGGCTGACTATTTTTTGGAGAAATCAAACGCGATATTTCCTCAAGTTGAACACTCCAGACAAAGCTAAAAAAGGGTAAATTTTTTCCTTAACCTCACACAATTATAGCCTTATCCTTTTTTTAAAAAAAATGATAATTGGGTTTAAAAAACATTCATTCATGCCTATTTCTTTTTTATTTTTCATTTTTATGTTAACAAATTTTCAACTTTTTATAAAATAAGCACTGTTTTCTGTTATTTTACAATATTTTTTCATATTTTTTAAGAAAAAAAGAAAACCCACAGTTCAAAAAATTGACGTTTATAGAAAAAACTGAGATCATTTTTTTGGGTTTCCCGGGACCCCCCAAAAATTTCTTAATAACAAGTGTCGACCCCAACTCCCAACAAAAATTTTTTCCCAGTGATAATAAAAAGTTATAATAAAATAATAAAAAACTCAATAAAAAAAATCTAAAGAAAAAAAGTGATAAAATAACAATAATATCGATAACAATAAAGATAAAAAAAATAAAAAACAAAAAAGAAAAATTTAAAAATGATAAGTTAATAATAATAAATTTAAAATTATAAAGTCATAATGATAATAATAAAGGGTACTGAACTACCATCATACACCCTAGAGCAAACCCGTAAACACAAAACACACACAAAGGGGAAATCGGTAGTGTAAAAGGGTTTTGCCCGGTCGGGGGTCACAACCAAAATTCCCCCGGGGGGTTTTGAACCCCCCATTAATAAAAATGATAGCAATTTTTAATAATGAAATATTGCATAGCAATACTAAAAGAAATTGTAATAATCACAAATGATAATAAAAAGGAAAAAAAAAAAAAATATAATATATATAATAATTTATATATTT
This sequence comes from Chionoecetes opilio, assembly GCA_016584305.1. Lineage (NCBI taxonomy): Eukaryota > Metazoa > Arthropoda > Malacostraca > Decapoda > Majidae > Chionoecetes > Chionoecetes opilio. Next base: position 225,045 of record JACEEZ010003500.1, on the reverse strand, counting down.
ATATAAATATATATATATAATATATATATAAATTTTAAAATAAAATATATATATTATTATATATATATATATATATAAAATATAAAATGGGAAAATATATATATATATATTATATATATTATATATATATATTATAAATATAATTTTAAAGTATAAATTTTATATAAGGGGTATTAAAAACCGTTTTTAGTCCCCACTATTCCCAACATTTTCAACCCAAAACTTTCGTACTACGTACCCCCTGATAATAATGTTTTCCGTAATAAAAAATCATCAATATGAAAATAAAAAGGGAAAAAAAAATTTAAAGATAATATATATATTAATTTTATAATTTATAAAAAATTTTATATATAATATATATATATATATATATATATATATATAAATTTTATATATTAAAATAATATATATATTATATAATTAAAATATATATTTTATATATAAAATATATATATATATATATATAATATATGGGACATTATATATAAGGTATTATAACAGTTTTTGTCGCCACCCATTCCAACATTTTTTAAACCCGCTTTCGTACTACTTACCCCCCTTTTGAGAGTCCCCCAAAAAAAACCCCCGATATCTTCTCCCCCCCTCCCCCACCCATCCCACCCTCACTGGAAACAAAGGGGGTGGGGGGGGTGAGGGAAGGAACAAAAGGGGGGGAAGGGGAATAAGAAAGAGTAAGTGTCACGTATGTTGGGGTGAGAAAAATTTTCATACCAAGAAGGGAAAAACTGAAAAGGATCTAAAATTGGTTTTAATCATCTCACATTAATTTTTATTTTAAACTCACCCGGCTATTTAACTTAATTCATATTTTCTAAAAAATGTCCCGAAAAAAAAATTATTTCCTTAAATTTTTCTTTTTTTTTAGAAGTTTCTTCTCAGGCCTAAATTTTCCCTTAAAAAAAAAAATTTTTCCCGAAAATGGAAACATGGGTTTTACTTTAACATTTAGGATTTTCCAGATAGTTGGGCCGGGGGTTTTTGGGCCAAAAAATTAACTTAAATTCAAATGTTTTTTAAAAAAAAAAATAAATAGAATAAAAAAGTATTTAAATTTTTAAAATTAAAAAAAGTATATAAATCCCAAATTTTTTTAAATTTCTCATTAAAGTATTTTATTACTGTAATTTAAAAACATAAAAATAATGTAATTTTTTAAAAAATTTCTTAATACACATTGTATTTAAAAAACAAATTTTATTCAAATACAGCCCGCTCTTGGGTATATACTATCTAAACTGTCTTTCCCAGGAATCTCAGGAAATTTTTTCCAAAAAAAAAATGTCAAAAGGAAATTTGGGAAACAAAAAAAAATTTTTTTATTTTTTCCTAATTTTGAGGGTTAAAATTTTCCCTACTAATTACGGGGGGGTACAAAAAAAGAAATGGCCTACCCCATAAAACTTTTATTTCGGGGGGTCTAAAGCTGTACGGTAGGGGGGTTTCGAAAATTTTAAAAAAAAAAAGAGATGGGTTAAAGCCAGGGGCGGGGTTTTTGGGTGGCGGGGCCCTACCCGGGGGGAGTTTCGGGGCCCCGAAAGAAATGTTGGGGGAAAATTTTTAAATCCTTTTTCCCGCCCTTATTAGTGTTTTTCTTTTTTTCTCCAGACCTTCACAGACCCCTTCAGAACCTCTAAAACGTAAATTTTAAAGTGGGGGGGAGATGCCCCCCCTTTAAAGCGCCCCTCCCCCTACATTACCCCCCCCCTGGCCCCCTAAAATAAAATTTCTAACCTAACCTCACTACAAACCCAAACCAAAAAACCTCCTAAAGAGATCCCAAGGGTGGGAAAAACTACTACAATTTTACCAAAGTTTTGGGGGAGGGTTAGGTTGTAATTTATTTTTTATTTTTTAATTTTCCCCCTTTCCCCCCCCTTTTTTATTACTTTTTTTGAGGTATCTGAAGGGGTTTTTTGAAGGTCGGGGGAAAATAAAAACCCAAAAAAAAGGGCGGGAAAGGACTCTAAATTTTTACCAAAATTTTGGGTTTGATTTCATATTTAAATTTTTAATTTTAAACTTTTTTTTCCCCCCATATTTTAAAATTATGTTGGTATTAAATTTGTGGCATATTATGGTACATGCAATTTAAAAGTGTTCGAGCAAAAAAGAAAATTTCCCTCATTCATTTTTTATTGAAAATTTATTTTTTTTCCCCTGTGGGGCGGGGCCCTTGCGGGAGCGGGGCCTAGGCCATGGCCAAACCCGGGCCCCCCCCCTTAAAACCCCCACTGGCCGGGCGCAAAAGGAAACTTTATTTTAAAGGGGGTCTATGCTGTAAAGGTGGGGGTTGGGAAATTTTAAAAAAAAAAAAGGCTGACACTATGGAAACTTTATTTTAGGGGGCTCGATGCTGTTTTGAGGTTAAAAAATATATTTAAATTTTGTCTGAAATGGACAAGTAAAAAAAAAAAAAAAGAAAAAATCAAATTTCCCCATAAACCCTTTAAAACCGGGATTTTTGGGACGGTATCTATACCGGGACGTAGCTGATTACCGGGATGAGGGCGTACCGGTATTATTCCCCCTAAAACCCGGGTTTTCGGCCCCCCAAAACCGGGGTTTTTTTTTTGATACCTGCAAAAGGCCCCAATTAAATTAGATTTCGGGGTGAAGCGCTATTTATAGATAATTTGCCCGTCAAAGGGAGCCTATTGGGGGCGCTGATTCGTAGATAGCTCTGCTTTTCGTCTCCGTGAGTGGGAGAAAGCTTTTTTGGGTTTTTGGTCCTCGCTTTGCTTTTTCTGTGATTTGGCTGTTTTTTTTGCTTTTTTTTCTTTTTATGCCCGGGGAAAGCTTGTAGGTTTGTTTTTCCCGTAGTTAAGCCCTTTGGGGTTGATATTTTTATGTATATGCTTTAGAATTGGGGGTCACCGGGACATCTCACACAAAGTCCCCCAATTCTGTTTTTTTTTCTAGAAATTTTCTTTTTTAATTGATGATGCCCTGGTTTTTTTTAATAGGTGACTTTTGGGGGGTTTCCCAAAGTTAGGTGGCAAGTAAAACGTCTTTGGCAGCTTCGTTCGTCAGTTGATGTAAAAATGAGGGGGGGGACCCTTACGTTTTCCTCTTTTGCATGTATCCTATTTTTACGAAAATGGGAAATTTTGGGTTTTGGGGCCCCCTTCGTCTGGCTTGGGGCTGTTACGGGGAAAGAGGTTTCTGGGGTTTTTTTGTTCTTGTAATTTAAATTTTTAGTTTTATTTTCCTCTTTTGGGTTTTTGCAGGTTTTTACATTTAAAGGGTTTACGGGTTTGGGGGATATTATTCTTTTTTTCTTTTTGGTGGGGGCGTGGGAAAATGTGATTTCAAAAGAGAATAAGACCTCTTTTAAAACAAAGAAAAAATTCTTTAAAAAAGATTTTAAAACCCCTGAACTAGGGTATCACTTTTAAAGATACCTAATATATATATATATTTTATTTTATATATTTATACAACACACACAAACACACACAAACATTGTACCAGCGCCCCAAAATTAAATTTTTTCCGACCCCTCATAACACCGCGCTTTTCCCCTAAGGTAATTTTAGAAAATGTAACTCTATGTCAGCCTACTTTACTTGCGAGAGAATTTTCTTACATATGGCGCTTGTTTTAAGGGACGGCGTCCTCAAAAACCGGGTTTAGGAATTTTTCAGATGCCACTTGTCAAATTTTAGACCAAACATTTTAAAAAGGTTTTTCGCCCCTTCCTTCCCGGGGAGTAAATTTTAACGAACCCCGCAAATTTGGGATTAAATATCCCTTTTTTCATAATGGGGGGGCAAGAAAGAACCCAACAAAGGAGCAAATTTAAAATTCTTTTATCTTACACAAGGCAGAGAGGCCAGTTGGGGAAATATCAAGGATTGTGGTGTTTCGAGGAGATGGTCCTAAGGGGGGTGGAGAGTTTTCAGGTGGGGTTTGGGGGGGGTGGCGACAGCCGCACAACCCTAACATTATAAGTTTCCCCGGGCGGGGTGTAAAAAAATCAGCAACACCCCAAATGTCATGAAAAGTCCCAAAGGGGATTCCCATCCTCAAATTTGAGCAAGAAAAAAAATTGCGATATGCCCTTTTCATCCTCGCCCTGGCCACTTTTTAAAGTTTATGGGGTCGCGGCTTTTCGCCCCCCCTCCAAACCCCCCGTGAAACTCTCCCCCGCCCCTTAATGCACACATTTCCTCGTAAAAATCCATAATCCTTGATATTTCCCTTTCCAAATGGCCTCTCTGCCTTGTGTAGAGGAAAACATAACTTTTAAATTTTCTTTCCCTTTTTTAGGTCTTTCTTGGGCCCCCATTATGAATAAAGATAGGGTTTTACCAAAGCGCGTCGGTTTTAAATTACTTGGGGGGAAGGGAAAGGGATACTTTTTTAAATGCTTCGTCTAAATTGACAAGGGGGCATCTGAACCTTCCTTTAAAGGTCTTGAAAGGGCTGCCCCTGGCCTTTAAAAAAGCTGCCAAAATGTAAGGGTTCTCTCTCGGGAATTCCCTAGGCTGCCTAGAGTCATTTTTTGAAATTCCCCCTATGGAAGCCTGTGTTATGAGGGGCGCGAACAATATTTGGCGCGCTGTGTATATTTTAATATTTTTATATATATATATTTAAAAATATATTTTATATAAAATTAAAAAAATAATTATATATTTTATTTTTATAATTATATTATATTTATATATTAAAAACCCCGGCCGCAAAGCCGCCCTCCGGGCGGACTTTTTGGCTAGCTCCTGCGGAGGGCTATTGGTGGGCCTTTGGCCCACCACCTGTGTTTGGTGGGCCGAAGGCCCACCAAACACAGCTTTCTGAGGAGTGTGTTTGGTGGGCCTTCGGCCCACCAAACAGACTCTCCAGATAGCCCCTTCTAACTTTCCTGAAATCATGGATGTAGAAATGTATGTATTAACTCCTTACCCATCACCCCCCACCCATTCACTCACCCATTACCCATCACCCCCCACCCATTCACTCACCCATTACCCATCACCACACACCCATTCACTCACCCATTACCCATCATCTCCCACCTATTCCCTCACCCATCACCCATCACCCCCCACCCATTCACTCACCCATCACCCCACACCCATTACCCATCACCCCACCCATTCACTCACCCATTACCCATCACCCTACATCAAGGTTTCCTCACTTCTCGCAACCCACATTTTTTTTTCACAATTCTCGCTAATAGGCTGCTAAAAAAAAGAAAAAAAAAGTGATCGGATCATCTCATAAGTGGGCTTAAAAGTTGCCCCTTGTCGAGCTGGTTCCAAATCTGTGCCATATGATGGGATTGGGGCACGGGGGGCGGCACCTATCGCGGACACACACACACACACACTTTCGCTTATATTATTATAGATATATATATACTATATATATATACACACAAATATATATATTATATATATATATTATATATATATATATATATATAATATATATATATATATATATATATATATATATATATATATATATATATATATATATAATATATATATATATATATTATAATATAATTAATTAAAATATATATATATAATATATATATATATATATATATATATATATATATTTATATATATATGGCAATACTTTCTCCATGAGGGAATCGAGATCTAATAATGAAGATATAAACCAGCGCGGGTAGAACCATCTTGATTGTTTATTCGAACGTTTCGGCTATACATAAGCCATCATCAGCCTAAAATCGGATACAAAATTTTTTTTTTTTTGTTAAAAATGAAAATATACAAGTTATAAAATTCTTTGCACATTTAAAATGCCTAACCTAAAATATAATAAAATAGGAATAAAAATTATAAAACAGTAATAAATGTTTCTACCCGCGCTGGTTTATATCTTCATTATATATATATTATATATATATATATATATATATATATATATATATATATATAATATATATATATATATATATATATAATATCAGTTGCGTCACATTGCTTGCGTAGTAGTAACAATATCATTGAAATTGAAGTAGAATTTGATTAATATATTCTTGTTTCCCTAATGCTTAATATAATTAATTCCATATTTTTGCTCATCTCCTAATATCTTAAAATTTCAATTAGCTGTGGCTAAAACTCTTGATGGCTAAAAATACCCCCGTACATATCCGCATCCGCAAATATTGAAAATAGATACCCACATCCGCAAATATGGAAAATAGATACCCACATCCGCAAATATGGAAAATAGATACCCACATCCGGAAATATGGAAAAGAGATACCCACATCCGCAAATATGGAAAATAGATACCCACATCCGCAAATATGAAAAATAGATACCCACATCCGCAAATATGGAAAATAGATACCCACATCCGCAAATATGGAAAAGAGATACCCACATCCGCAAATATGAAAAATAGATACCCACATCCGCAAATATGGAAAATAGATACCCACATCCGCAAATATGAAAAATAGATACCCACATCCGCAAATATGGAAAAATCGACATCCGGTCTACCTATAGTTTGGACACCTGGAAAGGATTGATGTGAGTGAGATAAGAAGAAGGATATATGTTTAAGAGTAGAAAAGATGCTAATAGTGCAAGATAATGTTGTATGAGAAGATAAGAGTGCTGGAGTGTGTGGGTGAGAGAGGGGATGTAGGAGTAAGAGAGAAAATACGAGGGATGCATGGACAGGTGTAAATGGAGACTCATCTGCTGTGGCAACACCCTTGGGGGAGCTTCAAATAACAGGCCTCAGTGTGAACTAGACTATAGTAGACTAAACTATAACAACGAGAGTAGTACTCTTCTTAGCGAATGACTGTCCACCTTGTCCATACCTCATACTCTGCCTTGGTTTCACAGATCAGATGCAGTACATGCCAACTACCATCTGATAGCAAACATCTGCTTTGGAGTGTCTTGCTTGTTGCTGGGGGCAGTGGCCATCAACTACCTAGTCAACAACACCAAGGGAAGGGTCCGAAGGTCCTTTACATGTCCAGCTTTGCCCTTGCTTCCTTCCCCAGTTGATGTTGACAAAGGTGACATTTATAGGTTTCTTGTGGGTGATTTATTTGTCTGTATTGGATTATTATGTATATCTTTTTTTTGTAAAATTCGGAAAATAAGAATTATAAAATTACTATGTTATATATTTGTAAAACAGATTGGGTCAAGGAGGCACTGAGTCACAGTGGCCTAAGCCTCCAGGGTGATGGGGGGGAGGGGGTCTTCTTACTTGCTTTCTATCTTCTCTCTTCTCTTACTCTTGCTTGCTGTTGTGATATTCTGAGGGAGATTCCTGAAGGGGCAGTCTTTCGTCAAGGGGGGGGGCTATACTGTGCCTTGTCGACAGAGACTGCATGTGGCCTTATGATGGAGCCATGTAATGCGTCCATGGGGTTAGAAGCGGGCCCGACAGAGGCTTTACATTACATTGCCCTGGGTCACAATTACCTTTTGAAATCCCGTCAGTATGTCCTTCCACCACCACCACCACTCTCACCAGATAGTGCTGACACCTAGGTGGCAGGCAGTATGAGGTGGCTGGGGTAAAGCTCTGACAATCTAGTCTAGTTGTGGGGGAATCTTGGGGTTACAGATTTCATACAGCAGAACAAATATATCATTATCAAACCAAAGAAAACATAAAATATATGTGTATGTGGCATATTGTATTGACATATTGAGGTATATGTATATATGTGTCTATACATGCACATATAGATGTTATACAAATGTAATAACAAAATGTGTGATGACTTGGGCTAAGAAAAAAATACATAGAAATAACAAAAAAGCGGTAAGAGGATGAATGTGAGCAAAAGGAGAGTGTGTGTGAAAAAATATTGCAGAGGATTTTGTGAATGTATAGGTTTTTTGGCAAATTTATACTTTTTGTGAAATTTAATTGCTTTCCTGTAAGACTATATATTTTCAAAATTTTGATATGCATGATATTTATATATTTGATATAATGGGCATGGTTATGTAAAGGAAAGACCTAAAGAAAGAAGAAAATAAATAGTGAAGGTTAGTGAAGTGAAGAAAGAAGAATGTAAGACGAGAGATGAGAAGATAAGGGAAGAGCAGAACAAAACAGCAGGCACTGTGAAGAGAGAGGTGGACAGTACTTATGGAGTGACCAGGTGTGCAGCGGAAGTGTGTTGAATGAGAGATATAGTCAGGGAAGGCAAACAAATGGCAGCGAATGGTGGAATGAAGGGGTGAAACAGCTGGTTAAGGAGAAAAAAAGAGGCATACAACTTATATTTGCAGAATAGGAAAGATAGAAGGAGGGAAGAGTTCGAAAGTAAAAGTAGAAAAGTGAAAGGGTAAGTTTGGGAAGAAAAGAGAAGGGCTGATAAAAGGTGGGGGGGTAAAAATATCTCTAAACTATAAGGAAGATGTTTAGTGTTAGATCTGGGGTTCCCAAAGTGGTCAATATCGACCCGGGTCGATGAGACCTTCCAGGGGGTCAATTATGCCTTAGGGGTCAAAAAGGGGTCGATGATTGCTTCGGTGGTCCAAAGAGGGTTAATAAATACCAAAACGTCGACTAAATATTTTCTCTTTCTGTAGGATATCTATTTGTATGATTTTTTCATATTACTAGCTAGTATCAGCAGCAATATTAGTATATTGTAGTAGTAGCAGAAGTAGTAGAAGTATATTCGTATTAGTAGTTCATAATATGGTTGTGAACCCTAGGCATTGTCGGCTTGGGACTATTTGACTGTATGTGAAAGCCAAAACTTACCTTTCCACCACAGACCACATCATACCATAAGGATGAGGTCTTTTTAGAACAAAAAATATAGTAGTAGTACGGTATTAATTTACTTATCTGTTTATCAACATAATTGTTATAAATGCTTAAGGGTCGATAATAATCGAACATGGATTTTCGGAAGGGGTCGATGGACTGAAAAGTTTGGGAACCACTACAGTGTAGAGGAGACCGTTGAGTGTCATTGTAGAAGATGGGATAGTTATCCCAAAGGTTGTGTCTAGTTGATATATAGAGAAGTTGGGTTTTCGAGGTACTGAACAAAACAAAGTTTGCTCTGCCTCAATCAGAAAATTTAAGAAAGATCGGAAATCAGGCGCTCTGTGGCATCCCTTCAACAACAGTACTCAGGATAGGCGTGTGTGGTTGGGTTGTATGGGATGAAAGTTACAATAAATCGGGTGTCACCTCTTGCACCAGGCAGCTACGTATGACCAGGCAGCTTTGACCAGGATTAAACCTTCCATTATGTTGAATTTTAACCCATCGCTAACCCATCTTAACGTCTAAGTATGTTAAGTTTAGACAAAAAAAAAAGTGTTAATGTTGATAACTATGAAATTGTCTTAGGGGCATAAAGATTGTTGTTTTCTCACAGATGCTGGTGACATGCTGCTGGTGCATGCTGAGGACACCACCCATATGGCCCGTCTCTGCCAAGGCTTGAAGGCAGTTGTCACCAAGTGTTGTGGCAGAAAGGTGAGACAACAGAGGGATACAATAGCAAGCTGTGCAGGATTAAGTGCATCCATTCGTTTGGCTATTTATTATGTTGAAGGAAATGATCAACAAGTGGGTGATGGGAGTAAAGGAGAACGAAGTTTGTTTATCATGGACAGGAGCAGAAATAAGTACAGAGAGATTGTTAGTTACTAGTATTTAGGAACCAAGGAGTAGTGAAAAGATGGGAGAAGAAGAGGGTGCCTTTTTAGCTGAGAAAATGTTTATGCTTCACATACTGTTAACATTGAATTAAAAACTAGTAAGGAATATCTTTTAAATATTCAACCAATTTAGAATTCTTCACAAATTGAGAATAAGACAATAAGGTGCCCTCTATTTGTTACCTAGCCAGGATTAGGCCAAAGCTGAGACAATCAATTCATTGTGCAAAACTATGATATGTGGGCCATAGCTGAGCAGAACTCATGGTTCCAGGATGCACCTCCCCTGAGAGGCTGAGCAAAAATGTCAAAGCAGCACACACACAACTGAAAATAGTGTGCCTAATGGAAACTTAGTTGATTAAGGATATTGAGATCAAGAGAAAAATGCCAGTTATGATACATGATGGAAGGACAGAAAGTTTAATCTGTACAGTGTTGACCGAGGGTGGAGATAGGAGCAGTGGCGTAGTTAAGGGGGGCCATGAAGGGGCACGTGCCCCCTATGAGATTCATATACCCCCCCCAGGTGCCCATCCACTGGCCATGGCTGCGTATTCTGTATAATGCTCTAATACCCACCACTGATCTGATCTTATAACATGCTCTTATAGGTACCCTTCTATGTGGCATCAGAGTGGCCCCTGAGCTCCGCTAGCCTAGTGCCCCCCAGGTGCCTCCACTATTGATAGATACCTAGCTACGCCACTGCTAACAAAGGAATCCAGTCCTTTAACAACCCACAAACGACGTAGCAAAAAAAAATATCCTGCCCAGAATCCTCTGCAACCCTGTTAACGAGTTCGAAGCCCTAACGAACCCTATCAATATAAACTTTAAAAAAAATACTAAACTATACCAACACTATTACTAACTCACATTTACTAACAATTAAGACTTAGATAACGTTACAGGTCAAAAATGATTGGTCAAAGGTCAACAGGTAAGGGCGTGGGAAGGAAATAAGGGAAAGGTTTAGTGTTACGAAGCAGTGTTGAGTTCTTTGAGTAGTCTGGTACGAGCGACTAAGCGACAGTTGAGAGTTAACCGGCTAGGAAGCAGGACGCGTGTGCAGGCAGCCGAGAGAAGAAAGAGGATGATTTATTGGCTAGACAATGCTTTATTTTGTTGCTTTTCTTCATATCTCTGCAGCGTAAGGTAGTAGAGAGAGAAAAGGATGAAGTAGGAGAGAGGGTAGGAGAGGAATGAGTGGGCAGTGGTGGATCTAGGCCCCTAGGGGGTGGCCACGACCACTCCTGAAATCTCATTGGACTTACCCAGATCTGAGTCAGAGGTCTATTTAAATTCAACCATTTTTTTTAACGGCTATGTCATGGCCTACACTAGATCTGTGCCCAGCCTTGGCCATCCAAATCAAAATTTCCTGGCAGCACCACTGAGTGGGAGAGAGGAGGGAGGGAGGGAGAGCTTATGTGTGATTTGAGGTTGTTTGCTCCTTCCTCTAAAGTAATGGCTGTTGCCTCGTTTTCTTTCCACCTTATAATCGGCAGATCGCCTATAACCAGGGGCGTAGCTACGAGGGGCACGTGCCCCCCACACATGAGAATCTGGAGCCCCCCAGGTGCCCCACCCTGCCACTGGCCATGGCTGCCGTAATCTGCTTGGACCTGTGACTGACGATATGCCCTAACACCCTTCTATGTGGCATCATAATGCCCCCCATACACAGCTGTGCCTCCTCTATTGATAGATACCTACCCACGCCACTAGAAAGGAGTTGTCAGACTGCATTTTTTCTTAGATTTATTGTTGCGTCTAAATATTAAGAAAAACATAAGTACAAACTTTTCGCTGTATATCTTTCTTTCATGAGATGATTTCTAATGTGTCTTCCATGTTCCATGTCATCCCAGAGGCTGGATCTTCCTTTCATACGTAGCTACTTTGGCTAAATATTATGGATTATTGATACATATTTCTTTACATGATTAATATTTATCTAGTATATAAGAAAGCAAAATGTTAATAACATACTTGACTACCCAGCCGGCAACACTATGTCTCGAGGCCGTGTCTGCTCTAACCGCTCGCAATAAAGAGGGAAGAAAAGGCTGTAGTTAACGATCATCTATTTTGGTACCCTATTAATTTGGAGACTAATATCCATTTCGGTGTTCCTTACTGATAATAGTTTCAACAAGTAACATCATAGGAGCATGTAAGATGTCTTTATATCTGATCACTTTCCTGTAAATGTATGTAGCTATAGGAACAATAGGCTATCATTATATTTGTTTTACTGAATTATACATACAACGCGAAAAAGTGCATTCCTGCAATGGTAAATCTTCCCTATTACTAGTAGAATGATGTGTGCTAGGTATTAACAAATATAAATGGTGCAATATTGTGAAATAAGGCAATCGTATAAGTGTACTAAATACTTCCTTTTAAAGATATGTACTTGTATGTACTAAACATTTAATGTGTTAAAAAAAGGTGAAGTGTGATGATATTGATAAGATAAAGAAATAATAGTGGAGAAAACAGAGTATTGTTAAGGTAAGGCTGATGTAATAAGTGCCAAAGCCGTCTCTATGTAGAAAGCCTGCGTCTAGGAGGCGAGATGGACGGTGACGTCATCATCAGAGTCGGCTCCACAAGTCAGTAGGCGCCGAGAAGAAATGTTTGTTCTATAATATTATCAAATAAAAAACCGTAAAACACACTAAAGAAATGCCATTATGAGACTCAAGAAATAGGCATGAACTTAAACTCTTCGCCATTTAATATTTTGCTCGCAAACATTTTACATGGAGAATATCAATAGAAGCGAAATTTAATTAGCTTTCCATTGATACATTTCGTTTTCTGATAAATGAATTAGAACCATACATAAATTAGCGTAAACTAAATAAATAACATCATCAATCGGGAAAATTACCCGATTTCATGATCTTTTTAGTTAGTTAACGCTAATTTATGCATGCTGCTAATTCATTTATCAGATAACGAAATATATCAATGGAAAGCTAATTAAATTCCGCTTCTAATGATATTCTCCATGTAAAATGTTTTTGAGCAAAATATTAAATGGCGAAGAGTTTAAGTTCATGCATATTTCTTGAGAGTCTCATAATGACATTTCTTTAGTGTGTTTTACGGTTTTTTATTTGATAATATTATAGAACAAACATTTCCGAAGATAACAGTATATCTTTTATACTGATAAACATATATTAGGTAGGAAATTACCCGATTTCATGATGTTATGTATTTAGTTAACGCTAATTTATGCATGCTGCTAATTCATTTATCCGAAAACAAAATATACCAATGGAAAGCTAACTAAATTCCGCTTCTATTGATATTCTCCGTGTAAAATGTTTTCAAGCAAAATATTAAATGGCGAAGAGTTCATGCATATTTCTTGAGAGTCTCATAATGGCATTTCTTTAGTGTGTTTTACGGGTTTTATTTGATAATATTAAAGAACAAACATTTCCGAAGATAACAGTATATCTTTTATACTGATAAACATATATTAGGTAGATAAACTTATCATCTCGGTGGCCTCGTACAGACTCCGTCCGTGACGTCATCAATCTCAGGCGCAGGCTTTTACATACAGACGGCTTTGTAAGTGCACTCTTTAAGGAAAAAATAAAACAGAAAATAGGGGCTGCTTACATACCCAAAAACAAATTCTTAGCTCTAAGAACATAAAGGATTGTTAAGGTAAAAGGTAAAGATGGGGGCATATGTTATGCTGCGCGTGGCATCGGTGATCATCTCCGTCGCATTAGCCCTTGAGAACGGTGTGGGTGACAACCCGCTACCCCGGGACACATTACCCAGTTACCCATTTATCTACTAGTCCCAAAAGGAAGGATGAACAGCTGGTGTGGGCTGGCCACCGACTGCCTTGGCCCGGGTTCGAACCAGGGTCTGCAGATTCGTAGCTAGGCGCGCTAGCTACTACTAGAGTACCTTCATATATTAATCAAGAGACCCTAGCTACTACACCACGGAGACGACAACATCCCTTGTTAAGGGATTTCTTGAAAAGTTCAGAGCAGATGAATAGAAACAGGAAAAGATTAACAGTGGTTTTGGATCTTGTCAGATGGTAAATGTTGGAGACTGAAAGAATTTAATATACCTGGGGCAACAGATTGCTGAAACTGACATTGAACAATATGATACAGGGGAGAAGACCAACAACCATCAAGTCTAGGTTAGATATTTACAAAAAAAATTTATATATGCTATAATATATTATAAACTACCCGTGTTCCTTTGGAAGAAGTGACCATGTTGTCCTAAAAATGAAAGGAGATTTAAAAGGTAGAAAGATATTTATTATATAAGGAAAAAAAGATGAAACTATGCAAAGGCAAACTTGGACTTGGAAAAGTTCGTTATTGAAATAGATCGGTGAGCAATTAAGAGACTGACAAATGTCCAGCCTGAATATGACTTTCTTGAAAGTATATGGGAAAGGAATTTAAATAATGTTCCATCACATGGTTTAGCTTGAAAATGACGTTAAAAAATATTTTAAAATATTTCCTTCACCTATTAACATTTTTCTTATTGATCAACAGGTGTTGGACATCTCCCACCTTGACTCCCAGAGGCTGGAGTCCCCTCAAACATGGCTGCTGAAGGTGTTGTCTCATCCACAAAACAAAGTCCTTCTTGTTGTTTCTCCAGCACTTACAGCCCTGCACAGGGCCATCCAGCAGGACAATGATGCTGCAGGTGAGCCTCTTGTCTCTGGAGGATTGTTGTGGGACGTGTATTTACTTTGTTGCCTAGCTGTATTTACCCAGTAATAATACACGGAAAATGAGTTACACTCGCGGGGTCCAGTCTTCATATCTCAGTTATATATATATATATATATATATATATATATATATATATATATATATATATATATATATATATATATATATATATATATATATATATATATATATATATATATATAATATATATATATATATATATATATATAAAATATATAATATATATATATATATATATAAAATATATATATATATATATATATATATATATATATATATATATTATATATATATATATATATATATTATATATATATATATTATATATATATATATATATATATATATATATATATATATATATATATATATATATTTTACACCACAAAGGACTGGCCTGGAGGCTCACTTGAGGGCTGTGATGGTTGGCCTTCGCCCGTGGTGGCGCAGGCAGGATTTTTATAGTGACACCTGTAATTAGAGGCTCATGCCGCCCCCCTGTGTCCTCCGATGCACTCACTCAATCAATCGAAAGTAGAGTTAATGGACAGGGCATGTGGGTGTTCTTAGGCCACTCGACGGTGCAGAAATATTTGAAGTGGATTTATGGGTTTCACTCGGGATCGAACTCGGTCTTCGAGAACGCCACACGGTGATGCTAACCACTCTGCTACCGTCTCCCCAAAGATACTGATTAACTCTTGCATTAGGGAGATGAACAGAATAGGGATGTGAATGAGTAAAAAGTCTTGTGCAGCGAGGCCGCCGGAGGGGGAAGGCATGCACTTAGCAAGTTCAGAAGAGCAGTGAGCATGAAAATAACGGTAGAAGATAGCAAGAGAAGCAACATTGCGGTGGTGATTTAAAGATTGAAGACAGTATCATCATCAGAGTTGATGAGACGAAAAGCTTTTGACTCAATCCTGTTTAGGAGAGCTGTATGAGTGGATTTCCCCTAAACATGTGAGACATACTCTAATAATCCATACATGGGCGGATAAGGCCCCTGTACAGAGCAAGCAACTGGGAGGGAGAAAAAATGGACGCAGACGCCACAGGACACCTAACTTCTTAGAAACTGTTTTAGCAAGAGATATGTGAGATAGATATCCTGTTCAGATTTTTAGTAAAGGTTAGTCCAAGAATGTTCGTTGTAGAAGAGGAAGACAGTGTCATGTTGAGTGTCATTGACGAAGAAGGAATAGTTGTCTGGTAGGGTTTATCAAGTAGATAGGTGAAGAAATTGGGTTTTTGAGCCATTGAACAAAACAAGGTTTGCTTTGCCCCAATCAGAAAATATAGAAAGATCAGAAGTTAGGCACTTTGTGGCATCTCTCCGTAAATCACTTAGTTCTTGTTGAGTTGGACGTCTAATGAACGACGTTGAAAAATTCAGGGCAGAATCATCAGCGTAGTAGTGGGTATGGCTTTAAGTTTGACTTAAAAGATCATTAATAATAATAGAAAGAAAGTGGGTGATAAGACAGAACCCTGAGGAACACCACTATTGATAGACTGATATATTATATATATATATATATATATATATATATATATATATATATATATATATATATATATATATATATATATATATATATATATATATATATATATATATATACTCAACCCTCGATTTAACGGACTAAATGGGGAATTGAAATGTCCCTTGCTTTAAAAAGTCCGTTGCTTGGTATTCACCGGCCAGACACCATTATGTTTTTATACGGAACACTGTTTATTACATACAAAGGCAATACAATTATGAAATATGATTATGACGAGGGTGTAAAAAACAGTGTCCCGAAGCACATTCATTCATCCAAATGGCTTCGATCTACAAACATGATGGGAATGACTAACAAGCACCCGAAATCACAGATCACAACACGCAAGCCAACAAGCGAAAAAAAGATAAACGTGACAATGTATGAATCATAATAAATGAACAACGAATTAAGATATAGATCAGAAACTATAGCGTCACGTGGCTCCTGAAATCACATTACACCAAGAACACCTACTTAGTTCACTGAACAATTACAAGGCCAATAAAGCAACAACAATAACTAGGCACACAACTGAACAAATACTCACAACACTAGCTCCTCTCGTTTGCTCGAACACCTCGGCGGACGGTAACAGCCGAAAGTCCTTAGTCACTAAGGGAATCCATGAAGGAGAAAGGGATGTTGAGACCACCACAAGTTTCGCCAATACCGCCCCTGATCCACCTCACCTGAAAGCAGACTCGTAAATGTATCCACACTTTTCTCGTCACCGGCCACGTCAAATGTTCAAGCAATCGCCAATTCACCAAACATGACGAAACTCCCAAGAAAAGGACGAGTGCGATGCGCCAAGCGCCTCCCAAACAAAAAAGACAATGAACAATATCACTTAGTTTCGGGGAGGCGGTGGCCGAGTGCTTAGCGTCTTGGAGTGGTGAGCTCGATGTCCCGAGTTCGAATCCTGCCGGGGACACAACTCTTTCGGCCATCATTAACGTGATCGACCAGGGCCTGGGAGGTGAGCACAAGGTCCCGAGTTCAAGTCCCACCAAGGAGCAACTGTAAATCCATCGTTGAGTGGCCGAAGCAACCCGCATGCTGCATTCCTGATCCTTAGACTGCGAATTCAAGTGCGGCGGAGGGGTAATAGGTGGCAGCGTGTGCCTAAAAACTGAGGGTAGACCATCACAGAAAACGGACCTTCACCTATAACATCACAGGTGTCACTATAAAAATCTAGCCTGCGCCACCAACGGGCGGAGAACCAACCATCATCAACCTCCAGATTGATAATAAAACAGCCTACAGGCGCTATAGGCTTCAACGTAGAAAAAAAAGAAAAAAAACTTAGTGATACAAGATTATGAATAAACGTGTGTGGATATTAAGAAACATAATGGTATGCATAACGGCTCACCGCCAAGGCGTCCAGGAGGGATATTTACCATTTCTTGCGAAGGTTCACAACAGGCTTGCGAATTCGCAAGCCTTGTGGATGTTCACAATTTCTTAGGACATATTTACTAAGCTTGAGAACGGCTGTGAACGTTCGCAAAGTGTTCGCAATCTGCGAGTGCTCCTGACCAGTCGCAAGGTCTTGCGAACACTAAATAACTCTACAAAACCGAACCCAAACCTATCCTATACCTAACCAAAACTAAACCTAAACATAACATAACCAAACTCATATGTAATCTAACCAAACTCATATGTAATCTAACCTACCGTCAATAGTATTATTTCGGTAGTGGACTTTCAAAAGTCCTAGGGATTCTTAACTACATCATCGTGGAGATTTCTTCATTCTGAGTATTTTAAAACACATTTCCCATGGCATAATTGAATAATAATGGCGTTACATGTACTACCGAAAATCTATCGTTATTTCAGCCAAAAATGGTTGTTAGGTTAAATTAGATTAGGTTAGGTTAGAGATTGGGTTTGATTTAGTAATAATTTATATCAAGGAAAAATGAAAGTTATCAATACTATGGCAATGCGAAATAGAGCAATGCTTGCGGGGTGGGGTGGGTTGGGCACCCCCTACACATGTAAACTAAAATTTATTTCCGATAAAAACGAATGATAGATTAATTTACTACACGACTATAGTGTTATTGATGGTAGAGATACGGGCCATGCCTATAGCCGCCGCAGCTAGAGATACGGTTCATACCTATAGCCGCCGCGGCTAGAGATACGGGTTCATCATACCTATAGCCGCCGCGGCTAGAGATACGGGTTCATCATACCTATAGCCGCCGCGGCTAGAGATACGGGTTCATCATACCTATAGCCAGTGGTGGGATTCAAAAATTTTAAGAACAGGTTATCTCAGTAAGGTCTCACTAACAACAGGTTCTCTCACTACCACAGTCTCTAGCAGCAAACCATGCTGGCTGGCCCGATATACGCGCAAAGGTTGATCTTCGGGTTGCCACTACAGAAAATAATAACTACAGCCTCAAAAAAACCTAAATTCCTACCAGAAATGGAGATGTAAACAAAACATTCGAATCAGTGATGCCACATTCCCTTCCCCTTCCTCACTAAGACTCAGTGTTACCAACTCCAAATAACTTGGGAAATATAGCTAATGTTCGTCTTGAACCCGTGTTTGGCTCCACCCGACATCAAATCTGGTTTTAGTCGTGTTTTTGACTATCAAAAGTCAGTAACAGATCTATGAGGGGTCTACCAAAATAAGTTATAAGTAAAAGGTGTCCATGGGGAAAACAAATTGAGAACCCCTGATTAAGCTAACAACCGGTTCTCGGGATTAATGAAATTCCAAGAACAGGTTCTTACGAACCGGTGCGAACCGGCTGAATCCCATTACTGCCTATAGCCGCCGCGGCTAGATATACGGGTTCATCATACCTATAGCCACCGCGGCTACAGATACGGGTTCATCATACCTATAGCCGCCGCGGCTAGAGATACGGGTTCATACCTATAGCCACCGCGGCTAGAGTTGCTCTTGGCGCTCCATAATAGTAGATAAATGCTTAGTATGCAGATAAGGTGCTAGGCAGTGGTAGAAAATGTACACACAGCTGTTTTCCGCGCCAAAATATGTAGTATAAACAAAATTCCTTTATATTGATTTTTATTGCTGCAATAATACATTTCTTACAAGAAAAACAATTATTCTACGGTTTTGGTCACAATATTTCCTTTGTATTTGTTATTTGTAGTGAACGAGTTATTTTAGTGGCGTTACTTTCACTGTTTGTTTTGATCGCAAGGAGCGGAGGATTCCTAGCTGGGAGTTATTCACAAGACTTTGATAAATAGTTCGCAAGGATAGCTCCCAACATTGAACAGCCCTCTATTCTGCGAACAGAAATTTGCGAACGTTCGTAGACTTGTGGTAAATATCCCTCCAGGTCTCCTCTGAGGGCCCGTACGTAGGTGGGTGGCGTGATGGCGGGGTGAGCCTCGACAAGAACACATCGAAGCGCGTTATCTCATCCTAAAGTTTATATTTATTTACATTTTTTGTATCGAAAAAGGACTGGCCAAGAGCGAAAAAAAAGTTAAAAAAGCCCTCTAGCTAGCAGTCTCCATAAAAAAGACAGTAAGAGAATAAAGAAAGAGAGGCGGATCAATTTAATTCGGGAGGTGTCTTGATACTTCTCTCTTGAAAAAACTAATAAGTCGAAGGAAGATGGAAAACTAGAAAGCTACAAGAAGAGAGTTCCAGAGTTCGCCACTGAAAGGGATGAAAGAGTGAAGATACTGGTAACTCACGCATTAGTAAGCTGGACAGATTAGGGATAGAATGATATGAGTAGAGAGTCTTGTGCAGCGAGGCCGCGGGAGGGGGGATGCATGCAACTAGCAAGTTCAGAAGAGCAGTTATATAGCATGAAAATAATGGTAGAAGATAGCAAGATAAGCAACATTGCGGCGGTGATTTAAAGATTGAAAACAGTTAGTCAGAGGAGGAGAGTTGATGAGATAAAAAGCTTTTGACTCTGACTCTTCCCTGTTTAGGAGAGCTGTATGAGTGGATCCCCCCCAAACATGTGAGCTGCTTCATACATGGGCGGATAAGGCCCCTATACAAAGCAAGCAACTGGGAGGGAAAAAGAAATGGACACAAACGCCATAGGATACAACACTTCTTAGAAGCTGATTTAGTGATTTAGAAAGAGATGAGATGTGAAATTTTCAGTTCAGAATTTTTGTAAAGGATAGACCAAGAATGTAGAAGAGGGAGACAGGTGAGTGTCCTTGAGGAAGAGGGGATAATTTTCTGATAGGTTTTGTCGAGTAAATAGGTGAATAAATTGGGTTTTTGAGTCATTGAACAAAGCAAACTTTGCTTTGCCACATCCAAAAATTATAGAAAGATTAGAAGATAGGCGCTCTGTGGTATCTCACCGTGAATCACTTAATTCATGTTGAGTTGGACTTCTAATAAACGACGTTGATAAATGCAAGGTAGCATTCAAATGTTATCAGCGTAGGAGTGAATAGGGCATTGAGATAGACTTAAATGATCAATAATGAATAATAGAAAGAGAATGGGTGATAGGACAGAACCCTGAGGAACACCACTATTGATAGACTTAGAAGAAGAACAATGTCCGTCTACAGTAGCTGCAATAGAACGGTTTGAAAGGAAACTTAAGATGAAGGTGCAGAGAGAAGGATAGAAACCGAATGAGGGTAGTTTAGATATTAAAGTAATCGTCCAGGCCATTTCATCATTCCTGATTTGATGTAGTTAGAGTATAGCCATTATCGATTGTATCAACAATATGTTGTCACTTTTTGCATCCAGTCAGCCGTTTTTTAATAATCCGCAATCAAAATCTGTAAATTCCCCGAGCTTCGAAAACGCTGCTGGCAACTGGCAGATGATGCGCCACGGCTCGGTGACGCATCAAGAGGAAGGCGGCCTCTCTCCGCGCTGATCAGAAGCATGTAAACACAAGAAATAAATATAGTACTTGAAGATTTTTGGGTGTTTCTGATAGATTTTTTTTGCGATATGCCACATGCATGCATCCTTTATGGGTGCAGCAAGACAGCTGTGCTTTCCAGAGAAGTTTGCACAAGTTTCCGACTGATACGACGACGTTAAATCTGTGGAAGATATTTTGTGCGGCGGACACATCACTCCCCACCCACCCACACATTCCGTAGCCACACACCATAGCGTAGCCTTGCATGGCAGTGCAACACAAACCAGTCAACAACACTCCCTTGCCTGTCATGTCACACTGTCTACATCACCCCCAACCCACCCACACATTCCGTAGCCCATCACAATCTGAGGTTCGTTTTCCTCATAGTATACGCGAGCAGCGTCATTTATTTCGGTCTCAGATTGAGCATCGTTCTCTAGATCTGTCACAGCGACAGATTCACTGTCTGACACCGAAGTACAATCGTTCATCATAACATTTGCCGACAGGTGTCAGACAGATGTTTACATTGGAGCGTTACTCTTCTGACGTCATCAATAACATTCGTAGTCCTGTTGGAGGGAAGATTTTTTTTTCGCGCGCTTTTTACAAAAGTCGTATTTTTACGGAAATAAGGCCTGGAAATCAATTATTTTTGGTGGATTAGGTGTTTTGAATGGATATTCAACATAATTATGCAAAAAAAAAAATGAGTCTGGACGATTACTTTAAAGATTTGTGCCAGACTCTATCAAAAGCTTTTGATATGTCAAGGGCAATAGTGAAAGTTTCACCGAAACCCCTAAAAGAGGATGACCAAGATTCAGTTAGAAAAGCTAGTAGATTGCCCTTTACGGAAACCGTACTGACGATCAGATAGAAGATTGTGAGCAGATAAATGCTTAATAATATTCTTATTAAGTATAGATTCAAAAGTTATAGAAAGGCAGGAAGTCAAAGCAATATAACGGTAGTTTGATGGATTAGAACGCTCACCCTTCTTAGGAACAGGTTGAATGTGAGCAAATTTCCTGCAAAAAGAAAAGGTGGAAGTAGATAGACAAAGACGGAAAAGTTTGACCAGACAGAGTGCAAGCACAGAAGCACAGTTTTTGAGAACAAAACCTTTCCGAGGATCTAGGCCAGAAAGGGAAAGAAAACATCATTACGAAGGATTTTAATAATAGGCATAATATAGTCAGCAGAGCTGGACGGAGCGCAAACGAAAGCGCAAATGCGCAAAAGCGCAATTTGCGCTCCATATAAAATATTTGCGCTTTGCGCAAAACGCCGAAAATTTACGCTTTTGGAGTTTGCGCTCTCGATATTTTATAAGTCCGCAAATGCGCAAACTTAGCAGAAAAACTTTGCCGAGAAACTCAAATGACGTAAAATAAAAAAATTAAAAGATACGTCAAATATAGCATTTATATTTATGTTTACTTTTTATTTAAAAAACGCTGCAGAAAAGAGCAAGCTCATGCCACGGTCGAGTGTGACACAGAAAGCTGCAAGCAGTGCGAGCTGGACGGGGACGTGGACGAGGAACTGGAGAAGAACTTGCACTCCTGGACCCAGCTGGACGTCCAGGATAACGTGCCTCTGTCACCTGACATGTTTCCCATGGAGCACAGGCAGATCTGGGTGGACCTGCTCATCAGGTACAACACTCCAGTGCCCTCCTCAGCGGCGGTAGAGCGGCTGTTCAGCATGGACTCAGACGTCATGAGGCCGAAGCGATCGAGTCTGACGGCCAAGAACTTCGAGAAGCTGGTGTTCCTCAAGGGTAACATGAACCTCCTCAAGGGTCGTTGGGAGCTGGAGGACAGTGACGAGGAGGACTAATATTAGTATTGTGTATTTTCATTTATCAACTATTTTGTGTTGTTTTGACAGTATTATCTTATTTTTTATATAAACTTGTGTTCAATAAATGCTTCAAATACTGTAAACATTCAATCTTTTAATCATTTATACACTTTATATTAATTTAACATAGAATTTTTCAGTTTGCAGACTAAAAAATGAGGTTTGCGCTTTAACTTTTATGTTTGCGCTTTAATTTTTTTTATTTGCGGTCTAGTTTTTTATTTGCGCTAGAAATTTGCGCTTTTGCGCTTGCGCTCTGCCTTTTTTCGAGAATTTTGCGCTTTTGCGCATTGCGGACTCGATCGCGAAAATTTGCGCTTTGTGGACTAAGGAAAAAAATGTGCGCGCCCAACTCTGATAGTCAGAGGGTGGAGGAGAAGAAAGAACAAGCCCTTCATCAACCAGAGTGAAATTTTTAGCAAAGGTTTGAGCAGAGTTCAGCTTTAGAAATAGATGAGACAGCTGTGGAGCCATTTGGGTGAAGTATAGGAGGGAAAGATGAATAAGTAAAATTGTTTGAGATGTGATTAGCTAGATGCCAGAAGTCACGAGTGGAGTTTTATTCAGAAAAATTTTGACATTTTCTATGGATGAAGGAGTTTTTGGTAAGTTGAAGAAAACATTTGGCATGATTACGGATTAGAAATAGACTGGGCATTAGTTTTAGGAGATGGATGGTTACGGTATCGTCTGCGAGCCGCCTCTCTATCTTGGACAGCATAAGAACAAGCTGAGTTAAACCAAGGTTGACGAGCTTTAGGATTAGAGAAAGTGATTGGAAATGTATGCATCCATGCCAGAGACAATAACCTCCGTAATGCGCTCTGCACAAAGAGATGGGTGTCTGACACGGACGCAATAGTCATTCCATGGAAAATCAGAGTTGTACTACCATAGGTCCTCCTACTTAACTGAGTTAAAATTTCAGAAGCACCTCCGCCTAGGTGGGTCCCGAGGTAGCACCGGTGCGATAGGACAGGTTACAGAAATAAGATTGTGATCGGAGGAACCCAACGGAGAGAATAGTTTCACAGAGTAAGCAGAAGGGTTAGTAGCAGAGGGGAGGCGGTAGCGGAGTGGTTAGCGTCTCCGACTGGCGTTCTCGGTGACTCGAGTTCGATCCCCGAAGAAACCCAAAACCTTTCTGCACCGTCGAGTGCCCTAATAACACCCACATGCCCTGCCTATCAACTCTACCTTCGATTGCGAGTGCATCGGAGGACACAGGGGGGGCGGCATGAGCTTCTAATCACAGGCGTCACTATAAGAATCATGCCTGCGCCACCACGGGCGAGGACCAACCATCAGAGCCCTTAAGTGAACCTCCAGAGCCTACCATCCGAGCCCTGGGTCACTACTGCCTACAGGCGCTATAGGTACAAATGAAAGAAAAAAAAAAAAAAAAAAAAAAAGTTAGAAAAAGGTAAAAAATGTTGGGCGTGTCTCCAAGGCGGTCAGGAATAAGGGTAGGCTGATACGGTACGGAGCTGCTCCACCAGCTGCTCTAGGCCCTGGAGGATATCAAAGATGTAGGCTTGTTCACCAGGTTGGTCAGTGAAAGATGATGCGGTGGTGAACATTAAAATCGCCAAGAATGGAAATTTCTGCAAAAGGAAAATGAGATGTGATGTGCTCCACTTTGGATGTTAAATAGTCGAAGAATTTTACATAGTCCGAAGAGTTAGGTGAGAGATATACAGCACAGATAAATTTAGTAAGAGAGTGACATTGAAGTCGAAGCCAGATGGTAGAAAATTCTGAAGATTCAAGACCGTGGGCACGAGAGCAAGTGATGTCGTTGCGTACTATGGGTAAAATAAGTATCGGTGCATTATATGCGTGAAACATTCTGACACTACGGAACGAAGAAAACGAAAACATAGTGTGATACCAGCTATATGTTGGTAGTCCTGATGGCAGGAATATGCCATGTATCACCATATAGCGTAATTCAGTGTCAACAATGAGTAATATCTTGTTTATATAAACTGATATATTGATACTCAGTGTTACGTTGTGAATTCCACATGGGAGACTATAATATAGCAGGAAACTAATGACAGTGGTGGTTCCGATGTATACTTGTATTTGTTATGAGTTGGACGTTAATGCGGCCATGATAATGGCAGCATTACGTGGTAATTGCCGCCACACACTCTAACGATTGTCATATCATTTGACAAAACACAACATATGAGAGAGAAATAAACATCACCTGTAAAATGCAACGCGAACAAAATGTGCATGATCGTAGATGCACATAATTGGTAAAGAGATAGTCAATAATACATTTTGTGTCATAAATTGAAACTAAAGAAACATAGTATCATGCTTCACATATATTATTAACAATCGTTCGAATCGGCGCCGAATCCATCGGTGTGCAGTGTTTCTGTGAACATCATACCGCCGGGCGATATCACACATTATGTAGCCCTCATTATGTAGGGCTACAAGAATTTGCCGTGTAGCGTCTGTGGTTTCCATGAAGACTGCCGTGACCATGATATAGGTGTCCGACAATGACTGCGTTAGCCTAAAGGCAGTATGTGGCATCATCCGTTATTGGAGTTATGAAACAAACGTTGTGAGGTAAACAATCGTTGGCCGGTTCGAACTCCAGAACACCCAATTCAATATCTACCATTCCCTTCTATCACCACCCAATTCATGGCATACCAACCCTCCCATATCATCAGCACTTGACTGAATGTATACAGTATTCATCGGACCCCAATGCACCAATACTTGTTTTACCTATAGTACATATAGGCAACAGCCAGCTTGGGATTGAAAATGAGAATAGAGACAGTAAGAGAAAACAGAAAAGGGACTGTTGTTAGTGCACACAGATACCTGTGTTTCGATGAGGAAAATACAGTTGATTAATGGTATGGTTAATCACAGGAACTACCTCGTGTAGGTCTCACGGCCTCTTGTAGTTTCCTTATTTTCTTATGTTCTGATGTTAATGGTGTTGCAAGTCATCCAGAAGAACCCGTTGTATCCCGGGAGCCTTTTGAGATGTAGCAACCGGTGCGATGAATAATATATTTTTAAAGAAACAATTTCACTCCTGTCATTTCCATCAGGAATTATTGTTGTTTATTACATCAAAATTAACTAATATTTGTATTAGCAATGCTGTTTTCAATAGTAAGATGTGTCAATAGTAAGATGTACTGGTCGTCATCCCCGTTGACTTTAGTGCGCATGCGCCAGTTTTCCCTAGAGCGGGGCAAAGCGGCCCAGCTCCCGAGCCTGGACCATCCCGACCCGTTCCAGCCCGGTCTAGCCCGCCTCGCGAAAACAGCGTCCAGCCCGGCCTGGGCCAGTCTAGACCGGTCTAGCACCGTCGCGAAAACGTGCTTCATCCCTATACTATACTGGACGAGCCAATCTCGGCCGAACAGGTAATGCAACAAGTTACGAAAATGAAGTCCGACAAGGCGTGTGGACCGGATGGGCTCCCTCCAGTTGTGTTTACTCTGCTTCCAGCCCAGTGAATGTCAGGTTCAAAGAGGTGTGTGGCTAAGGTTTTAATTAATCCTCGTCCACTAAATCTAAATACAAAGAGAAAAAAGCACAGTGAACAATTATCGGGCCCACTTCACTTTACACCAATCCGAGCTACCGACGGTTCGGAACTCACTATAAAACCCAACAGGAAGTAATACAGGGGTAATCTAATTTACTTTATTAATTTACTAAGGCAGCAAAATAAGCAAGGAAAGTACATTTGTCCTTAGCAGGATTCACTTTCATACAACCACGCACTCGCCCTAGATACTTTTTTCTAGATAATTCGATAACCCTATGGTACTACCCTAACCTATGGCACTCTGCTGAAAATAAGGGTGGTTAGAATCTCACGCTCTACTGATGAACACGAGAGTTGTCTGGGGTGCTCTCATCCACACGCGGGGTCGTCATGCCACACGTGGTCCACTCGCCAATCCACACTGGTTGTCGTCCTACCGCACTCCTCACACTCGGCCTGCGTCCTTGCCTCGTCCACAATGCCCTTCTCCTGTCCTCACGCTGCAACCCATCTCTATCCTCCGTCAGAGAAAGATAAGTAATGGTCAGGCGGTGAACTAAGAAGGGCGGCGGCGAGGACACGGGGTACGTCTAGTGACCGACTCTAGTCCGGCGTCTGGCGTGGGTGTGGGAGCGAGGGAGGGCAGTTTTACCTTAGCTCCTCCGACAACATGGCGATTAATGCTGTTGCCACATCTCTACAACCTATCATGTTTTTTACTGTCTTCTTTCTCACTTTCTGGCATGCTTTGGTTGACCACTACATGCAATTTTGATCATGCATCAAACTGCTAGCGCACCAGTTATTCATTAGGAAGCAATTTCAGCATATACTGCTTTCCTCATATAAGCGCCCTCTGGCAATCCTCTGCCAGCCAGAAAATCAGTATCATGAGAAACAAATGAGGGTTGCGCGGGCCCTGGGAATTTCAACGCCTACAATAAGTCATGACCCATGACAGTGGATATTGGCTATAACGTCGTTATTCAACACGGTCTTTTTCTCTGGTACATATCCCAGGTCATGTGTTAATAGGGTGGTCCTTAAAATTGAAACTCGGAAAGTCTACGCTCCAACCCCCGGAATTCATTGGAATAGTCGAGAAAACTCTCCTGGTGAATTTTTTTCTCAATCGGACAACATTTACCCCTCCCTCATCGACCTTGAAGTTTCACCCTGAGGATCAAAAACAACAATCCTTGAAAAAGAAATTTGTGCCATTCATTCGCAAAATGTTAGCTTATAACACACAACATAGTGTTTTATAAATGGTTACCTCATTACACAGTTAAATGACCACAATCCACAGTTAATATCAGTGAAAAAAGAAACACCCGAAAATTTGACCATTTTCGAACTTCACAAATCTTAAGCAAAATGTCTTTCTACCTCAAATACATAGTTTGTAGCGGCTGTAGCCCAACGTAAATCAAGTGTAACTGCAGTATATTTTAACACAACATATAAGTATAATTTTTGTTCCATGAACACAATCTGAGTCTCTTTAGAAGACTCTAACAGACTACTCACAAGGCTCCTAGGCCCGTCCGACTTAGTGCTCCTGCTCCTGGTGGGCCGCCACACCAGCAGCCACGGTCTTCTTTCTGGAGTCCGGGAACTCCGCGCGATGACGAGAGACAACTTGGAGGAGAAATTGCAGTTGCTCCTCATCCTGAGTTAGCCTTCGGTTGTACTCCTGGATGAGGGCAACTCCTCGCTCCGCGTGGTCGTTGATGACCGCTATCCCCTGCACGAAGGCCGCCGCTGTCCGGAAGTCTTCCCGCTCCAGCCAGGTCGCGGAATCGGCGTCAAGGAAGCCGTCTTCCAGGCGCAGCTTCTGGAAGAACCGTCGCGTGTTGGTTGATGCCATGTCTTGCAGTTGGAGTCCAGAGACGGCTTGGCTTGGATTCATCTCCCACCGTGGTGTGAAGTGAGGTGAGGATTTGCCTCTTCTGGCCTGGCGTCAAAGAGCGCCAGAGCGACAAGCTCCTCCGAGAGGTACCACAGGTGCCCTTGCAGTTTGGTCAGAGCTGCCTTGCCCACGTCCCGGTTGACGTCCATGTAGTCGTCAAATCCTTCAGCAGTTGCAGGTCGTGTCAAGGGGCAGCTGCGGCCTCCGGAGCCAGTGTCTAGGCTTTCGCTTACAGGCGACTGATGAAGAGAGCGATTTGCCGCAGGCCCTTCTCCTCCTTCGCTGTGAGCTTGAATTGGCTCCGGAACATCCACACTTTCAGTGCGTAGATGGCTTTCGATATCCACCTTGCGTGGTGCATGGGTCCTGGGGCTAGGAACCTTACTCCTCGTGGGGGAACCTGGCCGAGGAAGATCACAGTCAATTCCAGCAGCTCCCGGTAGTCGTCCCGAAGGCCCTTGTGGTTGTTCAGGGTGCTCTGGAACCAGTTCTTGTCCACAGGGTCCAGCAGAGGACACACATGGTGGTGGGAATCACCGGACTCGAACTGGCTCCGGTCGATGAACTTCCAGTGATCTTGGAAGCGCTTGAACAGGGTCACTTCCGGACCTGACGTGGGGCCCATGACCGTCGTGAAAGCCGCAGCGAGGAGCAGCTTAAGGACATGATGGCGGCACGCGAAGTACAGGAGATCTTTCTTGAGCTGCTGTTCAATCAGGACACAAGCCCCGTTGTTCCGGCCTGTGTTGGAGGATGTCGTGTCAAACGCATCCCACCGATGCGCTCAGTAAGGTCCCAGTCTTCGAGTGCTTTGGCCATCTCAGAGCCCGTTCCGTTTGGCAGCTTGGGGACGTTGAGGAGCTGCACCGTTCCATTGCCTGAGACCAGAATGGGAAGTCGCTCGACGTTCTCCTTGGTCGTAAGGTCTTGCATCAATTTCCCATCCCAATGAACAATGAGCGTGCAGCCCCCCCGTAGCTCCTCCTTGAGTGCCACACGAGCATCCGTCCGGTGTTTCCGCCGATGCCGCCGGATTGAGCTGCGGTTGATGTTCAGCTCGGAGACGGCATGACCGAGTGAGTGGGCTGCCGCCGACAGGACATAGACTGCTCCCCGATCGGTCATCTTGGTTCTGTCCAGACACGGTGCCACACTTGGCGTGATGACGTTTGTCATAGCCCTCCTGGGGCGCTTTGGAGGTCTCGCTTCTTCGTTGTCTCCGCTCTCCTCCTCAGCGGTCTCATCTGCAGAGGTGGACGACGATTCCAATTCCACTGGGGTCATGGACGTGCTGGCTTCATCCTCCGCGCGCTGCCTCTGTTGCTCCTGCAGCTCACGGCGTTGAGCGGCGCGGGCCTCCACGGCAGCTAACCGTGTGTCGACAGATCCCAGCTGTCCACGGCGACCGGGTTCGCGCTGGGCTAGCAGAAATGCCTTATCCTCCTCATTCGTGAGGACGTCCAGGGCATTGGTGGCGGCGACATCGAAGAGATTCTTCATCCGCTTCTTGAAAGCTTCCTCACGCACCACTTGAGAGCCAGCTCGCCCCTTGTTCCGCTTGACGTTTCCAAACTCCTTATGGAGTTTTTCAATCTTTGCCAGCTAGGATGGTGTCCTTTCGATGGAATGAGATCCTGGCCGGAGCTCAATGACAATTTTCATGACATCGTTGGCCGCCTCCCGCACAAACTTCTTTTCGACCTCGATTCGGCATATCAACAGTCCCAGCACTTCTTCTTCCGAGGGAAGTTGAGACCCGGCAATGTTTTGCGACGTAGCAATCAAATAGCGACGGTTCACTGCTGCCATGCTTGATAGAATGATAGATTGATGAGTGATGACTCAACCTGAAGAAAAAAAACATTGTTAGGGGGGCGGTGAGAAGAACGAGTAATACACATTACACATACACATAATACACAAACACACAGATCGACGTATCACATCAAAAGAGACGATTGGACATTACAGGAGCGTTTCAAAGTTCAGCACAGGCCGATACGTCGTCGTTCTAATGTCAGCCGCCCCGAGAAACTGAGGCTAAACTTCAAGGTCGATGAGGGAGGGGTAAATGTTGTTGGAATTTGAGAAAAATGCACGAGGAGAGTTTTCTCGACTATTCCAACGAATTCCGGGGGTTGGAGCGTAAAATAAATGAATTCGAAAATTTACCCCTCACGAAGGACCACCCTAATGTGTTAAAGCAAAGGTGTTTGTAATCTTCAAGAAGGGAAATAGACGAGACCTAAATAATTATAAAGGAATTAGTGTAATCAACTGTATTGCGAAACTTTATGACATGGTGTTATGTGACTGATTAAGTCACATTTGGTCTATTCCATTCAGGGAACAGGCCGGAGGTCAAAAAAACAGTGGCTGCATAGACTGCATAGTGACTTTACGCCTCCTTATAGATACGACAAAGAGGAAAAGGATGACACTATTTTTTACTTTTATTGATTTCTCTAAGGTGTATGATTTTGTACCAAGGAAAAAATTGCTTTCAGTTCTAAAGAAGTTAGGATGTGGAATGGTAATGCTTGCAGCAATTGTTTCAATGTATCGTGTAACTGTCTAACTGAAGGTATTGTGGGCGCTGCAGCAATTGTTTCAATGTATCGTGTAACTGTCTAACTGAAGGTATTGTGGGCGCTGCAGCAATTGTTTCAATGTATCGTGTAACTGAAGGTATTGCGGGCGCTGCAGTCATGACCGCTACGATGGCCGTCAGGCAAGGTTCTTCAACTTCATGCCCTTTATTTGTACAAATATATTTGTTAATGAATTGATAAAAATAATGAAAACAAAATGTCGCCCAGAAGGATTTTACAGTGGTTACATGTATTAGTTTTGATGGATGACACTGTATTGCTCTCGACAAACAGGAATAGCATGAATAGGAAATTAGAAATAGCTTATCAATACCATATCAAAATCAAGTTGTCGTGGAGTAGTGGCTAGAGCGCTTAGCTACGAATCTGCGGGCCCTGGTTCGAATCCAGGGCAGCGACCAGCCTAAATCAGCTGTTCATTATCCTTTTCGGGGCTGTTAAATGGGTACCTGGGTAATGGGTACCTGGGGAAACCTGGAGAAGTTAACTTTTGTAACCCGGAATTCACACTAGCCTTGTGTCCCGGGGTAATGGGTTGGCACCCACCACAGGCTCAAAGTCTAATGCGACGGAGATAAGCACCGAGGCCACGCGCAGCATAGCGTATAACCCCATATTTATCTTATCAATACTGTCAAGATTATGGTATGGTGATGAACAATTTTTTGGCATCGGCATCGATCCATGTGAATGACTTATTAATATAACACTGTAATCGAACAATTATGTGTATTTGGGTTCACCCTTCACAAGTGATGGTTCTGTGTCCTTATCTGTAAAGTTACATGCAAAGAATAAGCTTTGTTACGTTCTCAAGTATGTATCCTTTGTTAAAAAAAATAATGCTGTCCCATTCATGGTGAGCAGAGAGTGTTGGATGCGGCATTGATTTCGTCCCTTATGTACAGCATGGGTGCGAGTCATGGATTGGTGCAGATGTTAAACCCATTAACAAATAATACAACTGGGCGTTGAAATAACTGTTAGGAGTAAGAAGGTCGACATCGAATCTTGTGTGTTACGCTGAGGCAGGTTACCTGACTCCTCAAGTTATTGTTAAATGGCACCAACACAGATTTGTTTCATAAAATGTGGTATGATTGGTCAAGGATGCAAGACGACCCATTGTCACTTGCTATGAGAATTGTGATTAATGCAAACACACGCACAGGAAAAATTGTCTGTGAATTTATCAATAATGAAATCCTAACTGACAAATCCTTATTGATACAAAATGTGAACAATATGATAGCTGAATCGATGTCGTCGAGGTGTCTCGTGTACAAGGTATTGAACCCCAACTTTACAGTGCACGAAATATACAAGACAAAACACATGTTGAACGAGTTCCACCGTATGTCATTTACGGAATTTCGTGTAAGTGGACACAATTTAGCGGTGGAGCTGTGATGGAACAGGAGAGGACGTGGTCGCCTCCCATTGAAAAACGTTTGTGTGTGTGTGGACTTATCCAAACAGAGAGACATGTGGTAGAGGTGTGTCCTTTAAAGTAATCGTCCAGACCATTTCATCATTCCTGATTTGATGTAGTTAGAGTATAGCCATTATCGAGTGTATCAACAATATGTTGTCACTTCTTGCATCCAGTCAGCCGTTTTTTAATAATCCGCAATAAAAATCTGTAAATTCCCCGAGCTTCGAAAACGCTCATGGCAACTGGCAGACGATGCGCCACGGCTCGGTAACGTAGCAAAAGGGAGGCTCCTCTTCCCGCGCTGCTGTGTGTGTGTGTAGTAGTGTTTGTGTGTGTGTGTAGTAGTGTTTGTGTGTGTGTGTAGTAGTGTTTGTGTGTGTGTGTGTGTGTGTGTAGTAGTGTTTGTGTGTGTGTGTGTGTGTGTGTGTGTGTGTGTTTGTGTGTGTGTGTGTGCGTTGTAGTGTTGTGTGTGTGTGTGTGTGTGCGTAGTATGTGTGTGTGTGTGTGTGTAGTAGTGTGTGTGTGTGTAGTAGTGTTTGTGTGTGCGTAGTACTGTTTGTGTGTGTGTAGTAGTGTTTGTGTGTGTGTGTAGTAGTGTTTGTGTGTGTGTGTAGTAGTGTTTGTGTGTGTGTGTAGTAGTGTTTGTGTGTGTGTGTAGTAGTGTTTGTGTGTGTGTGTGTGTGTGTGTAGTAGTGTTTGTGTGTGTGTGTGTGTGTGTGTGTGTGTGTGTTTTGTGTGTGTGTGTGTGCGTTGTAGTGTTTGTGTGTGTGTGTGTGTGTGCGTAGTAGTGTGTGTGTGTGTGTGTAGTAGTGTGTGTGTGTGTAGTAGTGTTTGTGTGTGCGTAGTACTGTTTGTGTGTGTGTAGTAGTGTTTGTGTGTTGTGTGTAGTAGTGTTTGTGTGTGTGTGTAGTAGTGTTTGTGTGTGTGTGTAGTAGTGTTTGTGTGTGTGTGTAGTAGTGTTTGTGTGTGTGTGTGTGTGTGTGTGTGGTAGTGTTTGTGTGTGTGTGTAGTATAGTGTTTGTGTGTGTGTAGTATAGTGTTTGTGTGTGTGGTGTGTAGTAGTAGTGTTTGTGTGTGTGTGTGCGTAGTAGTGTGTGTGTGTGTGTGTGTGTGTGTAGTAGTGTTTATGTGTGTGTGTGTGTGTGTGTGTGTGTGTAGTAATGTTTGTGTGTGTGTGTAGTAGTGTTTGTGTTTGTGTGTGTGCGTAGTAGTGTTTGTGTGTGTGTGTGTGTGTTGTGTGTGTGTGTGTGTGTGTGTGTGTGTAGTGTGTGTGTGTGTGTGTGTTGTGGTGTGTGTGTGTAGTAGTGCTTGTGTGTGTGTGTAGTAGTGTTTGTGTGTGTGTAGTAGTGTTTGTGTGTGTAGTAGTGTTTGTGTGTGTAGTAGTGTTTGTGTGTGTGTGTGTGTGTAGTAGTGTTTGTGTGTGTGTGTGTGTAGTAGTGTTTGTGTGTGTGTGTGTGTGTGTGTGTAGTAGTGCTTGTGTGTGTGTGTGTGTGTGTAGTAGTGTTTGTGTGTGTGTAGTAGTGTTTGTGTGTGTGTAGTAGTGTTTGTGTGTGTGTAGTAGTGTTTGTGTGTGTGTAGTAGTGTTTGTGTGTGTGTGTAGAAGTGTTTGTGTGTGTAGTGGTGTTGAACCTCAGCAGGCTCCGCTAACACCTGTTCATCCACCTCGTACTCTGGCTCAAACATATAGGGTTGGGCTCCCATCACAATCTGGTTCGTTTTCCTCATATACGCGAGCAGCGTCATTTAGTTCGGTCTCAGATTAAGCATCGTACTCTAGATCTATCACAGCGACAAATTCCCTGTCTGACACCGAAGTACAATCGCTCATCATAACATTTGCCGACAGGTCTCACAGAGGCAGACGAGTGTTGTTTACATTGGAGCGTCCTTTTTGTGACGTCATCAATAACATGCGTAGCCCTGTTGGAGGGAAGAAAAAAAATTCCGCGCGCTTTTTACAAAAGTCGTGTTTTTACGGAAATAAGGCCTGGAAATCAATTATTTTGGTGGATGGGGTGTTTTGAATGTACATTCAACATAATTAGGCAAAAAAAATTGGGTCTGGACGATTACTTTAACGGAAACAATTATAATGGAATTACGGAATTACAAGATTAGAAGACATTTTTGGTGAAGGTATTTCTCATGGTATCTCATGTAAGTTTATTCATGATATCTTACGGATTTATATGTAGTGGTGTCAGCTGGAATAATCATGTCAAAATTTTCACCTTTTGGTTGTTGTTTGGTTATATGGACTATGACTGTTTATTGTTTTGATTTATATCAAGTTTCTTTATACACATACTTAAGACTGATTGTAATTGGAACTGTGGTCAATAAAGCATCTATCTATCTATCTATATATGGATGGTGATGGTGATGACAGAGCTTAACAGCTGCCCCCTCCACCCGCAGGATGTATTGCAGTAGCAGCAGTGAGAGGCAAGATGTACCCATGGGACGGGCTGCTGCCTATCTGTCTCAAGTACCTGCAGCAACACCTTTGCCAAGACTACAGCCGCCTCTTTGTTATCAAGTGAGGAAAGAACAAGAAGGAGAGAGAGATAAAAATAAAACCAGTTATATACCTATATCATACAGGGGCATACATGATCCTAATCTTTTTTCTAACTACAAACCCTTCTGCTTACACTTTGAAACTATTCTCTCCGTTGAGTTCCTCCGATCACAATCTTATTTCTGTAACCTGTCTTATCGCTCCTATGCCGCCTCGGGACCTACCTTAGCGGAGGTGCTTCTGGCATTTCAACTCAGCTAAGTGGGAGGACCTAAGGCAGTACTACTCTGATTTTCCATTGAATTATTATTGCTTCCATGTCAGAGACCCATCTCTTTGTGCAGAGCGCATTACTGAGGTTATTGTCTCTGGCATGGAGGCATACATTCCTCACACTTTCTCTAATCCTAAAGCCCGTCAACCTTGGTTTAACTCTGCTTGTTCTCATGCTGTCCAAGATAGAGAGGCGGCTCACAGACGGTACCGTAACCATCCATCTCCTGAAACTCATGCCATTTATATTTATGCACGTAATCATGCAAAATATTTACTTAAACTTACCAAAAACTCCTTGATTCATAGAAAATGTCAAAATCTTTCTGAATCAAATTTCTCTCGTGAATTCTGGCATCTAGCTAATAACATCTCTAACATTTTTTCTTCCTCATCTATCCCTCCTATGCTTCATCCAGATGGCTCCACAGCTGTCTCATCTATTCCTAAAGCTGAACTCATCGCTCAAACCTTTGCTGAAAATTCCACTCTGGTAGATGAAGGGCTTGCTCCTCCTCCTCCTCCACCCTCTGACTATATTATGCCTGTTATTAAGATCCTTCGTAATGATATTTTCTTTGCTCTTTCTTGCCTAGATCCTCGGAAGGCTTACGGTTCCGACGGAGTTCCTCCTATTGTTCTCAAAAACTATGCTATTGTGCTTGCACCCTGCCTGGTCAAACTTTTCCGTCTTTGTCTATCTACTTCCACCTTTCCTTCTTGCTGGAAGTTTGCTCACATCCAACCTGTTGAAGGTTGACCGTTCTAATCCTTCAAACTACCGTCCTATAACTTTAACTTTCTGCCTTTCTAAAGCTTTTGAATCTATACTAATAAGAAGATTCTTAAGCATCTATCTGCTCACAATCTTCTATCTGATCGTTAGTACAGTTTCCGTAAAGGGTGATCTACTGGCGATCTTCAAGCCTTGCATATCAAAAGCTTTTGATAGAGTTTGGCACAAATCTTTAATTTCCTAATTACCCTATAGTCAATAACCTTGTAGTTGGTACTTGCAAAGTGTCTAGATAAGATCAAAGTATCTTATCTTATATCCAAACTACCCTCAATCGGTTTCTATCCTTCTCTCTGTACCTTTTTCTTATGTTTCCTTTCAAACCGTTCTATTGGAGCTACTGTAGACGGATATTATTATTCTCCTAAGTCTATCAATAGTGGTGTTTATCATGGTTCTGTCCTATCACCCACTCTCTTTCTATTATTCATTAATGATCTTCTAAGTCTAACTCAAAGCCCTATCCACTCCTACGCTGATTATTCTACCCTGCATTTTTCACGTCGTTTATTAGACGTCCAACTCAACAGGAACTAAGTGATTCACGGAAAGATGCCACCGAGCGCCTAACTTCTGATCTTTCTGTAATTTCTGATTGGGGCAAAGCAAACCTTGTTTTGTTCAATGCCTCAAGAACCCAATTTCTTCACCTATCTACTCGACAAAACCTACCAGATAACTATCCCTTCTTCTTCAATGACAATTAATTATCTTTTTCTTCTACAATGAACATTTTTGTACTATCAATCAATCAATCATTGGGAGCATACGCCGGGTGGCGCGTCGCCTCGCCCACCCTACGACGCCACTCCCGGGGGTCACCACGCGTGAGTCCCCATGCAGGCTCCTTTCCCATACCAAGCAGCTCACGACAAGAAACATGAATTTTTCCCAGCCACGAGCCTTGTGGGCGCCCCCTTGGCCTCCTCCACGCCGGATTGTATCTTACAGATAAAACCCGATGGGAAGGATCGGTTTCAAGGTAGCGTGCCACATGCCCATATAGCCGAAGTTGGCGCTGACGGACTATGCAGGTAATAGGCATCGATTCAGTCTCACGGTGCAATCGCTGTTTTGACACGTAATCATCCCAGCGATACCTCATGATTCTGCGAAGACAATTATTACCAAAGGCATCGATTCGTCTCTTCAAGTCGCTATTTAGTGTCCATGTCTCACAACCATAGAGTAAGACAGGGATCACAAGCGACTTGAAGATCTGGATCTTTTTCCTCCTGCACAGGTACCGACAACGCCAAATACTCCTGCTGAGCGAGTTCATAACACCGTGGGCTATGCCAATCCGCCGTAACACTTCTTGACGTGACCCGCCGTCATTATGGACTGTGCTACCAAGCTATGTAAGACTTTCCAAGATCTCAATGTACTCGCCGCACGCATGAACAGACTGTAGCTACTGTTTCATCTAGTAAGCCTCCAAACACCTGGACCTTGGTCTTAAGCCAAGAGACCTCAAGTCCCAAAGGCTTTGCCTCCTCGTGGAGCGCCTCGAGAGCCATCACCAGGACCTCCAGCGACTCAGCAAAGATTACTGCATCATCGGCAAAAACAAGATCAGTGATCTTGGTGTTGCCGAGGGATGCTCCACAATCACTTTGATCTACAACTTTGCCCAATACCCAGTCCATACAAGTGTTGAAAAGTGATGGGGCAAGGACGCACCCTTGCCTCACTCCTGTATTCACAGGAAAGAAGTTGGATACACCTCCCCCACACTTCACAGCACTCTCAGTCCCAGAATACAGACCAGTCATCAAACCAATAGTCCTTGCAGGAATCCCGCGAAGTCGCAGAAGATCCCAGAGTGACTCACGATGCACTGAGTCAAACGCTTTCTTGAGATCAACATAGGCTGCAAGCATCCCCTGTCGAAACTCACGTCGGCGTTCCACCAGGACACGAAGCGCTAGGATACGGTCCGTTGTTGACTTACCAGGCGTGAACCCAGACTGCTGAGGTCTCTGATGCTTCAGCAGATGACTGCGGATCCGTGTCAGCAATAGATGGGCAAGCACCTTGCCTGGCACGCTGAGCAGTGTAATACCGCGGTAATTGTTGCAGTCCTGACGGTCCCCTTTCCCTTCCCAGATAGGGACGACCAGCCCCTTTTTCCAGTCAGGAGGAATGGTACCTGATTGCCACACAGCAGTCAGGACAGCATGCAACCCACGGATCATGGCCTCACCCCCAGCTTTGAGGAGCTCCGCACTGATATTACAAACACCAGGTGCCTTTCCACCCCTCAACTTTGCTACAGCCTCTCTGACTTCGTCAAGAGAGGGTGCGGTTTCGTCAATGGGAGGATTGGCATCCACTGACTGTAACCCAGTGGTGTGAAACTGCTCAGTTGGAGGGTCCACCGTGAACAACTGCCCAAAGTACTCAGCCCAACGAGTCATCTGCCCATCCATGTCCGACACGAGGCGCCCATCTGCTGTTCGAATAGCACTCGCCCGAGAAGGAGACTTGGAACGGAGCTTCTTCAGGGCTCGGTAGGCGGGTCGGAGGTCATTAGCGTTCAAATGACCCTCAACATCCTCAGCGAGACTCCTGACATACCTCTCCTTGTCTCTCCCCAGGAGGGTTCTAGTCCAGCGTGACAGAGCCCTGTGCTGGTCCTGGTTCCCAGCCAGCCTGGCAGCGCGACTCTCCTCGATTTTCTCCAGCGTCTCCGTCGAGACAAAACCACGCCTTGACCTCGGGCGCTCCCCAATACACTCCTTGGCAGCCTGTAGAGTTTCACGTTTGAAGGTATCCCACAGTTCTACAGGGTCCTCGAGGGCACCGAGCACATCAAACCGATTCGAGACTGCCACCGCATACTCATGGGCACATGTCAAGTCCTTCAGTTTCTCAGGATGAAACACAGTATGGTTACCTCTTGAGATTCTTCTGGACTTTACATGAAGCTTAAGTGTAGCAACAACAAGTCTGTGATCTGTTCCAAAGAACTCAGCACTCCGCACTCCGCACTCTTGGACAATCCTTTACTAAAAATCTGAACTGGAAATCTCACATCTCATCTCTTGCTGAAACAGCTTCTAAAAAGTATGGTCTCCTGTGGCGTCTGCGTCCATTCTTTTCTCCCTCCCAGTTTCTTGCTCTCTACAGGGGCCTTATCCGCCCATGTATGGGGTATGTCTCACATGTTTGGGGGGGATCCATTCATACAGCTCTCCTAAACAGGGTTGAAATAAAAGTTTTTCGTCTCATCAACTACCCTCCTCTGACTAACTGACTGACTTCAATCTTTAAATCACAACCGCAGTGCTACTTCTCTTGCTAACTTCTACTCTTATTTTCAGGCATTCTGATCTTGCTAACAGCATGGCTTCCCCCCTCCTGCCTGCGGCCTCGCTGCACTAGACTGTCTACTCATTTTCATCCCTATTCTGTCCATCTTCCTAATGCAAGAGTTAATGGTAAACTCTGGAACTCTCTGCTTATTTCTATTTTCCCACTTTCCTACGACTTAAATCTTTTCAAGAGAGGAGTGACAAGACACCTCCCGAATTAAATTGGCCCACCCCCATTTCTTTAATCTCTTACTATCTTCTTTATAGTGACTGGCAACTAAGTGGGCTTTTTATTACCTCTTTTTGTGTGGCCTTGGCCAGTCCTTTGTTATGAAGAAAAAAATTATACAGGCTTGACCTATAATTGTATGGTCCTATCTCCATATCTGTCTTTATCAAGTTTTCTCTTGAATTGATGTTTTTTTGCCGCTATCACCTCCTAGTCTATTCCATCTCTGGTTCAACATCTTTACTTCTATATATATATGCTCATATATATATATATATATATATATATAAAATATATATATATATATATATATATATATATATAATACATAAATACATACATACATATATACCCATCAACACACCCACCCACGTACGTACGTACTACGTACGTATGTATGTATGTCTGTCTGTCTGTCTGTATATATATATATATATATATATATATATATATATATATATATATATATATATATATATATATATATATATATGTTTATGTATATATGTGTGATGTATGTATGTATGTGTGCATGTATGTGTGTATGTATATGTGTATGTGTATGTATGCATGTATATGTATGTATGTATGTATTGGATGGAGATATATATATATATATATATATATATATATATATATATATATATATATATATATATATATATATATATATATATATATATTATATATATATATATATATATATGACTCATAGTCATAGTTACTCATGACTCGTAGGGCATGTCTCACCAATTTATTGAGTTTTTATAGAAAGGTTTATGAGGCAGCAGATAATGATGAGGATTATGATATAGTATACCTGGACTTTAGTAAGGCATTCGATTAGGTGCCACACGGGAGACTCTTAAATAAGGTTAAGGCACATGGAATAGATGGGAAGGTTCTTCGTTGGATTAGATCTTGGCTAAGCGATAGGCAACAAAGACTTTCTATTAATGGTTCTAAATCTGAATGGGGCAAGTAACAAGTGGGTTTCCACAGAGGTCTGTTTTGCGACCATTACTATTTTTGAATTACATCAACGACTTAGATAGTGGGATTAGCAGTGATATCAGCAAGTTTGCTGATGATGCTAAGGTAGGTAGGATTATAAGATCAGAGTCTGATGTAAACAGTTTGCAACGAGACTTAGATAAGTTAAACGAGTGGGTAGTGAGGTGGCAGATGGAATTTAATATTGGCAAGTGTAACATATTTAATGTTTGGAGAAAAAATCCTTGTAACAGAATCCTTGTAAAATCCTTAATATTAATAAGTGCAGCGTAATGAATGTTGGTAGAAAAAACCCTGGTAATAGATACACCATACGCAATGTAGTATCGCTGAAAATATCAGGTGAGAAAGATTTGGGTGTGCGGGTAATCTCAGACCTCCGTCGGAGGAAACAATGTATTGAGGCTAGAAATCGAGCTAATAGGGTGTTAGGATTCATTACCAGGAGTGTTAAAAGTAGAAGTGCGGAAGTTATTCTAAAGTTTTATTTGGCTCTAGTCAGACTTCACCTAGACTATGCGGTTCAGTTTTGGTCTCCGTATTACAGGATGGATATAGCCTTGTTAGAATCAGTGCAGAGAAGGATGACCAAAATGATAAAAGGGATGCGTAACATTAGTTATGAGAAGAGATTGAAACTATTACATTTACACCCACTCGAGAGGCGTAGAATAAGGGGCGATCTGATAGAAGCTTGTAAGCGGTTAAAGGGATACAATAATGGACATGTAGGAAAAGTTCTTACGGCTAGTAATCAGGGTAGAACAAGAAGTAACGGATTCAAACTGGTGTAAAACGTAGGTTTAAAAGAGAAAAGGGGAGAAACTGGTTCATAAATTGGGTGGTAAATGGTTGGAATGGACTCAGTCATCAGGTAGTTAGTGCGGAGTCAATAGGGAGTTTTAAAAGGAGGTTAGACAATATCATGGATGGGGATGAAAGGTGGATGTAGGTAGTGTTAAGTAACAGGAACTACCAAGTGTAGGTCTCACGACCTCTTGTAGCTTCCTTATTACCTCCGC
Source organism: Chionoecetes opilio (assembly GCA_016584305.1). Lineage (NCBI taxonomy): Eukaryota > Metazoa > Arthropoda > Malacostraca > Decapoda > Majidae > Chionoecetes > Chionoecetes opilio. The sequence continues at coordinate 183,616 of JACEEZ010003500.1, read as the reverse complement.
CAACGAAGTTGGAGAGGTTATGTTTTCACCCCGATCTGTCTGTCTGTCTGTCTGTCTGTCTGTCTGTCTGTTAGTGTACAGGATTTCTCGAAAAGTTGCGAATAGATTTGGACCATACTCGGTATACCAAGTCTATTTGGTATAAGGAAGAACTTATTTAATTTTGGATGAAATCTATTG
>JACEEZ010003500.1:73436-175936 GCA_016584305.1 Chionoecetes opilio | reverse complement strand
TTTGTAAATGCATTGTTTTTTGTATATGATTATTATCTATGCACATATTTATTTTTTATTTTTACCTATTTGTTTCCTGTCACCTTCTTATGTTGAAGCGAGATTAATTAGTGTGTAATTTAGAGATAGAGAAGGAGTAAAAGATACGCAAACTGACGAAAGAGAGAGAGAGAGAGAGAGAGAGAGAGAGAGAGAGAGAGAGAGAGAGAGAGAGAGAGAGAGAGAGAGAGAGAGAGAGAGAGAGAGAGAGAGAGAGAGAGAGCGTGTAATTTCAATCACTCCTGGCCGTCTCCTGATATTCAAGGAAGTTAACTCATAATAAACTTATTTAGACGCGTGTGTTTGTGTGTGTGTGAGAGAGAGAGAGAGAGAGAGAGAGAGAGAGAGAGAGAGAGAGAGAGAGAGAGAGAGAGAGAGAGAGAGAGAGAGAGAGAGAGAGAGAGAGAGAGAGAGAGATCAGATCAGATCAAAACGTTTATTGTGAATAATGTACACATTATACATAATACATATATAATTAAGGGTACAAAATAGACAAAGGGCGCACCCCCCATGCAGGTTGCATAGGAAGGATTGCCATGATTAATGAAGTTAGATAGTAAATTTGTTAATTACATTTAGATATGCATATACATAAGATTATGTTATGTTACATATATATATATATATATATATTTTTTTTTAAGTCCTTTATGAGGCATTGGCAAAGTTTGGGTGACTGTTTTTGACTTGGATAAGGTTACATGGTTGTAGATAATAGTGCAGCAGCCCAGCATAGGAGGCATTGGCACAGCTGCCTCTAAAAAAGATCATTTCTTGACATTCCATTACATAATGGTGGAGTGTGTGCTTCTCTTTTGTTTTACGCAGGTTACATTTTTTCATATTGATGTTGTCACTGCCAGCTACCTCCCACATGTACTTATACCCTAACCTTAGCCTACTATAACACACCTGCTGGCGCCTAGTAATTAGTCCATTTTGTTGAGAGAGAGAGAGAGAGAGAGAGAGAGAGAGAGAGAGAGAGAGAGAGAGTGTGTGTGTGAGAGTGTGAGAGTGCAGTCACTCCTTTTCTCCCCACCTTTGCCCGCTGGTCGTCTCTTCTTGATATCCGAGCTCGGAGGACCTGATATCCTGATGACCTTGACCTCTATGAAATTAGTAAAGGCGCCTGCGTGTGTGTGTGTGTGTGTGTGTGTGTGTGTGTGTGTGTGTGTGTGTGTGTGTGTGTGTGTGAGAGAGAAGAGAGAGAGAGAGAGAGAGAGAGAGAGAGAGAGAGAGAGAGAGAGAGAGAGAGAAGAGAGAGAGAAGAGAGAGAGAGAGAGAGAGAGAAAAAAAAAAGGTCAAGTTTGCTGCCGAGAAGACCCAGGCCATGGTCATATCACGTTCGAGGGAGGATGCCAGGCTGCTCGAGGGGAAGCTGAAGTTTGGAGATGACACCCTTGCCATCAAGGACTCCATCAACATCCTGGGTTTATAAAATTGTCTGTGCAGTCAGGGATGGAGTGCTTCCTGCAGGGCTGGCTCTGTTGGAGATAGGACCAGTAAACCACAGCCGCTGACTCACAACAGCTAATAGACTTCTCAGGCTTTGGGTGTCAAAACATGGACTTAAAGGGAAGAACCTGAAGAATCTGCACTGCATTGTAGAATTCATCATTGGAGTGTATTATCCATGTTGGTTCAACGTGAAAGTCAAACACTCCTGGATTGAAGGGCCTAGGCACATCCTCTTTCAACTGGACTGACTTAAGTCACAGAGGAAGGAGGTGCTGGACATTGTGATGCCAACTGTGAAAAGATCTGTTTGGTATGCCCACAGTGAAGCCATCCTCCAAACAATGCTGTGCTCTGAGGATCAGAAGGAGAGGATTTGGGGGGTGGAGAGAATCCTGGCCATCAGGGGAGATGGTGACCCAGATGCTCAGCTAGGAGACTCCTCTGTTGGATCAGAAGGACACATGACATTAATTGTGATGCTTCCAGCATAGGTGACCTGATCAGCTGGTCAGAAGAAGTGTCAGAGCCACCTCTCACCTGCTCTCTAAGCACGTCCGAGATCAAAAACTTCGTCAACACACCCATGGAAGTGCTCAACTGGCCTTGCCACACACAAAACATTGAGAGGGTTATGAAAATGGTGACTGAGGCTTCTGCTAAGTACTTTTCACATGAAAAGAGGGATGGAGGGATCAGGGCTCAGGAAACCAGCAGGAGGCTGATGTCCAAAAATGAGTCAAAACAGGACTTGTGCAACCTGGCAAAGTTCAAGAAGTCAGGAGAATAATCTTTGTAATTGTATTCAGTGATATACATGCGATTGACATGTTAATAAATATGAAAATTTGATTTGTCTTTATCAATATACATGATTTGTCTTTATCAATATACATGATTTGCCTTATGTCTTATAATATTATATAAAGGGGTTGTAGAGGGTAAAATTGAAAAATTAGAAATTCAAATTGATGTAGGTTAGAGGTGTTCTATCCAAAAAATAAGCTTATATTTGAGTTTCTTGTATAAAAATACATAATTTAGACACCCCTCATGAGAGGATTTCATTCAGATTCATGATGGCACCCATGTATGACCCGCCCTACTGTACAAGGCTCATGTGAGGTCCGTCATGAAGTACAGTCCCCTCACCTGGATGATCAGTGCCCAGTGCCACCTGTCACTGCTAGATAAGGTGCAGAGGCGTGCTGAACGCCTCATACACCAAGCTGACGGCCAACAGTAGGGGAGACGTCGACCGCGGCATCAGTGGCAGCAACAGCAGTGGCAATAACAACAACAACAACAACAACAACGACAGCAGCAGCAGCTCCTGCTGGAGCATCGGCAGGACGATCCCCGCTTCCAGCTGGACAGCCTGGAGCACCGTACGTAGGAGAGATGGTGCTCTCACAGTGTTGTACAAAGCCCAGGTACAACACTGTTCACGCCTCGCAGGACTTCGGGTCCCGTGGAGGAGGATTGAGTGCACTACGAGAACGGTAGTGTCAGGAGATCTCTTCCTCGAAGCCCCAAGAATCCACACCATGACGTGCCAGCGGGCCTTTGCCTGGGCCACAGCAGCACTGTGGAACGCCTTCACGGCTGAGGTGGACGTCAGGGCATTGAACACCCAGCAGGTGAGGGTGGTGGCCCACAGATGGTGCCGCACACACCCGCCTTAGTGCTCCAATTGTGTACATACAAGTGACCAGTGTTTACAATGTGCTTGTGAAAAGACACAAATTAACATAACACTAACTCAATTTATATTAATTTAAATTTAATTTGATTAACACTTAACTTAGTTTACTTATATTTGTGTGTACTTGTATAAGTATATGCTTTATCTGTAAATATTTCCTTGGGCCTAAGCTTTAGAATATATGCTTTCATGACAGAGAACATTTTGTGCGTATAAGATCCTTGCTCCAATCCATGTGTGGGAATTGTCTCCATATAGTTGCTAAAAAAAATCAGGGGCGTATTTAGGATCTTGAAACTTGGGGGCTTAATTACCTTGCCTATATATAGAGATCTTTAGATTTTTACTGAATAATTAAAAATTTATTTATGAGTATAATAAATATAAGATGTGAGAACACTGTGCTCTACCAAAAGGTTCCGGTAATTTGCTTAGCATAATTTTCGCAACATGAAATTAAAATAAAATCAAGACAATCTAAGTTGAGGTTGAACTTCGTTATTATATTCATTTTCATCAGCGGGAGTAAAACCCTAAGAAAAAGAGAGCTTTAGCGTGATGAAGCAGTCATAAAGATTATATATTGCCAATGCTTTGTTCGATACTGAAATCTGACCAATACTGCCTTATGACTTCTGCTTCTATTGTGTGACAAATTCAGGGCTTCGTTTGAACTGTGACCAAATAGTGTTAACTCTGTGTCTTATCTATCTGATATTCTTTTCTTTACCTCTCCAGAAAGTCTTTTGATGTCTATTATGTCTGTTGCACTCTTCATCTCCTCTATTCTCTCCTGTTCTCTCAACCTCGATCTCTCTTGTCCTGCTCATATAATGGATGCCATCAGCATAGCTACGCCGAGTAACATCTAACCAAATATCTTATTTCTTACTTTAATTTTGTAAGTAAGTAAGTAAGAGCTTACCTTATTTTTCTATAAAATAAAGGCCATTCGAGATCCGGGACTATAGCCCCCAATGCCCAGTCTTAACAACGCCAATGGTTGCTATCGTTTAAATAAATAGAGAGAGAGAGAGAGAGAGAGAGAGAAGAGAGAGAGAGAGAGAGAGAGAGAGAGAGAGAGAGAGAGAGAGAGTAAACCTTTTATTTCAATTAACCCCTTCCCATCTAAGACGTGTATGTGTGTGTGTGTGTGTGTGTGTGAGAGAGAGAGAGAGAGAGAGAGAGAGAGAGAGAGAGAGAGAGAGAGAGAGAGAGAGAGAGAGAGAGAGAGAGAGAGAGAGAGAGAGAGAGAGAGAGAGAGAGAGAGAGAGAGGAGAGAGAGAGAGAGAGAGAGAGAGAGAGAGTGCCTTTTTTATAGGTCCCCTTATAGCTAGTGCACTAGCTAATAGATAGGATCTATCGCCACCCAGGGTAATCCCCGGGTAAGCCGGGCAACCTTATCCCACATTTGGTGAATAGCAGGCTGCACTAAAAGCTTGCAACATTGCAGAAAAGAACTAACTACGAAGAAGAAGAACACGTCTGGCAGTCACGCGCCGGCACCCACCACCCCCGGCAGACGCCAGAGACTAAATTGACGGCTTTGTAGTATGAAAAGCCTATTTTTGGGTCCCTGACAGAGTTAGTGCACTAAGCTATAGGATAGGAAAGATCGCCACCCAGGGCAAACCCTGGGTATACAGGCAACCAATACCGACATCTGGTTAGGTAACCAGGCTACACTTAGATCTGAAAGAAAAAGAAACACACGTCTGGCAACGCCGTGCCAATCCTGACCGAGGCCGGCTGTCCGCCAGCCGGCTCGGAGCCATCATAACCATCCCAATAATCATCCCCGGGGAAAGGGGCTGAAAACTTGGCGGGGAAGGAAGGGTGGGAGGCCGAAGGCCGTGCACTAGCTCTGTCAGGGACCCAATAATAGACTTTTCATACTTCAAAGCCGTCATTTTAGGTCCCCTTAGAGCTAGTGCACTAAGCTACCTGCCACTTGGAGACGGGGCAAGAAGCCCCCGACCCCCGCGGGGAGGCAAAAGAGCAACTGCACAAGAACAAAACGATACCACTAGTATACTCACCCGAATCAAGCGGAGACGTCAATGGGAGGCCCGGCGTCCACCACCCCAGCCCCTCCGGACGGAGGGAGTCCCAGGGCAACAGAGGGGAAGTCCACGACGGAGTGGGACAGGTAACGAGCCACGAAGCACGAGGCCGTACTCCACTGTCCCCCTTCCCGTACCCTCTCCAAGGAATGGGTGCGGAGGAAGGCCAGAGACGCAGCAACACCCCGGACGTCATGGGCGCGAGGGGCGTGACCCGGATCCGCCGACTCGATGACGCCCCGGAGCCGGCCGGCAATCCCCCTGGTGGTGAGGGGACGACCAGTGACAGGATCGCGGAACAGGAACTGCAGGTCACACGCCCAGGGCTCGGAAGCATCCAGGTAACACCGGAGCGCCGAAACCGGGCACAAGGGGTGTGCGGCGTCCCCAGCAGACCAAGCCGGAACGACGACCGGTTGGAGACGGAGGTCCTGCCGCTCGTTCTTACCCAGCACCTTGGGCGAGAGGGAGAGGGAGACAGCGGAGCCGTCCCGCGAGAAGGTCGTCCACTGGGGGAAACGGGTCAGCGCCCTCAGCTGAGAAGCCCGAAACCCCGTAGCCAGGGCCACCAGGAACAAGGCCTTCTGAAGGAGGCGAGGTCCGGCAGCGTCCGACCCAAACTGGTCGCCTTGCAGGAACCGGAGAACCTTCTCCAGGGACCAGAAGGGACCAGGACGACCGGGAGGGGGGTTTTGGTGGAACAAACCCCTCTTCAACAGGGTCACAGAACGCCGGTCCAGGACCAAACCCCAACCATATTTGAGGGGGTCAGCCAGGGCCGCTAGGTGAGTGGAGAGAGTAGCGGAGGACCTCCTACGGTCGTGGGCCAGGAAGGAGAGGAAATCCAGGACGACCGATTCAGAGACGTCGCGGAGGCCCTTGAGTTTGAGGAACGACTGAAAGGCCTTCCAGTGAGACTGATACTGTCTCGTAGAGGACGGGCGAAGAGCCGCCAACATGTCCTCCGCTACCGCGTCCGAGACCGTCCGACGGAGAGAGGTACGGAGAAACTCCAGGCGTGTAGCTTCAAGGTGGAAAGAAGCCTGGCCGGGAGCTCCTCCAACAAAGTGAGGGCCCCTAGAGGAACCGGGGAGGGACGCCAGGCCTTCAGTTCGGAGAACCACGGTTGCGCCGGCCAGAGAGGAGCCACCATGGTCACCTTGCCCCTGTAGGAACGCAGTTTGTTGCATACCTTCAGGAGGACACTGGTGCAGGGAGGCGGAAACAGGTAAACATGGCGCCACCTGTTCCAGTCTTCCGTGAGGGCGTCCGGGCCTCCCGCAGCTGTCCGGTCTTCCCTCGTCAAAAAGGCCTGTAGTTGGGCAGAGCGGCGGGACGCAAAGAGGTCCACCACCGGAGTGCCCCACCGCCGACAGAGAGCCGCAAAGCGCTCCGGGTGAAGCTGCCACTCCACCGACGAGCCCCGGAAGCGAGACAGGGCGTCGGCCCACACATTCTCCACTCCCGGCAGGAACCTGGCAGACAGATGAAGGTGGAAACGGGCCGCCAGGCCGAAGATCTGCTCCGAAAGGGAGAACAGAAGGGCGGATCTGGATGTCCCTTGGCGGGCGAGACAGTGGACCCCGACCATGTTGTCCATCTCGAAGCAGAGAGCCGTCCCTTCTGGGATCGGGTTCGATCGGAGGAAGATAAGAGGGACCAGCAGCTCCTTGACGTTGATGTGGAGTCTGCGCTCCACCCCGGACCACCCGCCGAAACCCTGCCGGCCGTCGGAGGATTGGTAGCCCCACCCGACGTCCGACGCATCCGACATCACGAAGACCGTAGGGGGCGGAGGCAGCCACCCCGTCCACGCGGAGAAACCGCCCTCCACCAACCACTCGTCCAGTAGTGTGAGGGCCAGGGGAGGGACGGGCCGGAGCAAGTCGCGGGGCCGCACCGGAACGGCTGTGTTCACCACCCGGACAAGGCGACGGAAACGAAGGCGGCCTAGGACTTCTGCGGCGAAGTAGAGCGAGCCGAGAAGGGACTCCCAATGCCTCTTTCACAAAAAACGGGACACCGAGGCCCGAAAGAGGCGTTGATGAAGCTTGGCCGCATTTTCCCCCGAGATGCGGACCGCAGCCGAACGGGAGTCCCATTGCATGCCCAGCCAAGTAATGCGGGGAGAGGGGGTAAGGACGGACTTTCCCTTGTTGACTAGGAACCCCATCTCCCTCGCCACCGCCAAAGCTCGGTCCAGCATGCGAACCGCTTCCTCCTGAGACGGGGCGGACACCAGCCAATCGTCCAAATACATGAGGCAATTCAACCCTGCAGACACCATCCGCTGAGCCACCACCTTGGTGAGCCGCGTAAAAACCCTCGGAGCGATGGAGAGGCCGAAGGGCAGTCTGGTGAACTGCCACGTGTCCGATCCCACCTGGAAGGCCAGGAAGCACCGGAACCGAGGATGAATGGGGACATGCCAGTAGGCGTCCTTGAGATCGAGGGACGCCATCCAGTCCCCTTGCCTCAGCCGAAAGCGGACCTGGGCCAAGGTCAGCATACGGAACCGGTGGTTGCGCACAAATCCGTTTAGGCGGCTGAGGTCCAAGATAAGCCGCCCCTTCGAAGAGTCCTTCTTGGGTACGATGAAAATGCGGGAAAGGAAGACCTTTCCCCGCGCCTTCTCCACTACCCCGGAGGAGTGAATGTCCGACACGTGGGCGGCGAGCACTGTGGAGACCGGCGTCCAAGAAGGAGGTAGCCGAAGGGGCGGTAGGGCAATCCAGGGCCAAGAAAGACCGTTTCAGACCACCCTGGCGGCCCAACCTCTTTGCGGCCAGGCTGCCCGAAACCCGGACAGGAGGCCCTGGAAGGGAGGCTCAGAAGCGAGAGCGACCCTTGGAGGAAGGCTTGTGGACAGTAGCGGGCCCCGAGCGAAAGGCCCGAGACCCAGAGCCCCTGAACCCGGAAGGCCCACCCCGACTGGGACGACAAGGATCCTGGGGGCCATCCACACGGGGGTGAGCACTCCTGGACTGCCCCTCCCGACGAGAAGAGCCCCGACGAACACTGCTGGACCCCCTCCCGGAACCCGGAACCCCCCGGCCGAGACGGTCTGGGGGCCGGAGTAGACACCAGAGTGACGGTGGGGGGGATTGAGGCGAGACACTGCTGCAAGGAGGGCTCCGACAAGACCTCCGAATCGAAGGGACTAATCCGGAGAATCTGCTGTCGAGTCAGCTCCGGCAGGCCCCGAAAGGCCTCGCGCCGAAGAGCCAAGCGGGCAGTGACGGCCCTGTCAATGGCAGGGCGGACCGTCGGGAGGAGGGAGGCGCCGAACGCATCACAGGCGGTCGACAAAGCCCGACAGACATCCGACCGGGAGGCCGGGGAGAGGGAAGTGTGATCCACGGCGAGGGAGGAGAGCCACTCCGCCAGCTGACTGAAGAAGGCAACAGAAGAGGTCAACAGGGAGGCGTGTTGCCGCTCCTGAAAGTCCCGGCGAAAAAGCTCCTCCTCCTCCGGTTGCGCCCGCCACGGGAGGTCCTTGGCAGAAAGCCGGGACACCCGGAGGAAATCAGCCATCACACGTGGAAAGCCACCAGAGGCCGGGAGAACCGGGATCGGGGCCCAGGACGGAGAAGGACCCCGGTTCACACTGGTGGTACCCGCTCTCCACACTTCGGCAGGGTCCAGGCCGGCCTTCATCCAGGGCAACCGTTCTTGGCCCCCGAGAGAAAGCCACCTGGCATCCTGGCTTCCCTCCACGCACGGGAAGCCATCCCTGACCAAACTAGGCTCAGCCAGTAAGGAGGCCAGAGCATCCAAAGCGGCCGCCGAAGAAACCGCAGGCTGCTTCGAGGGAGCGTTCAGGCGAGAGAAAGGAATCCGGCGGTAGAGGTAGGACTCCTGTCCCCCGTCCTCCCGGGAGCGACGCACCTCCAAGTCCGGAACTGGGCCCCAGGAGCCGTCCTCCAGACGACCGATGGCAACAAGCCGCCCGTCAACCGTCTCACAAGCAATCGACGGTGGCATCGGTGCCAAGGTAAACAGGACGGAGGAAGAAGGAGGGAGTCCCAAGGCATCCTCCGCAGCGGGACGAGGGGAAGTGCACCTAGAAGGCACCTCAGAAGAAAAGGCGGAGGAAGGGCCCGGCGGACAGGAAGCCAGGGGGCGGAAGTCCCCGAACCGTCGTCGCTTGGGCACGGGTAGGGCAGCATCCTCTTCCCCGTCGGAGCACACCAGGTAGTCATCCTCGACTACCACAGACTCAGAAGGAGGCACCGGTGAGAGGGAAGCAGGCGAAGGGGACCTGCGACGCCTCGGTGTCGGAGAATGGGACCCAGAAGTTAAGTGGCCCTCCATTCTTGCCATGAAGGAGTTCACTGAAGTCATCCAAGCCGACAACCCCGGAGGCACAGGAGGTGAGGGTGGGGAAGGCCCAGGAGACGCCTGACCAGCCGTAGGAGCCACAGACCCACCCGGCAAGTCCTCGACCTGGGAGTCGCGGTCATGGTGAGGGACTGAGGAGACCGCCAGATCTTGCTCCACCGTCAGCACGATCGACGCCGAGCTCATGGAAGCAGAGGCAGGGGGTCGGGAGGTGCGAGACGAGGAGGAGATGGACGACTTGGCGAGGCCCAGCCGAGAACCCAGAGACCGGTCCGCCCAGGAAGACGGAAGTGGCTGCGTTGGCGAGACTTCAAAGCCTTCGACCACCACTCCTTGAGGTCAGCATAGGCCTCGCCGGTAAAGTAGGGCACACACCCCTCCGGGAGGATGAGCCGCAGCCATCCACAGCATACCGGGCAATCGGCGGAACGAAAAAGGTCCGACAGAAGGCACGGGGCGTGCGAGGAGCAGAACTTGTGGCCTCGGGACCTAAAAGACACCGAGCAGCCCTGGGCCTCACAATTGATCCGCTGGAAAAGAAGGGTAAAACAGTGAGAGGGAAAGGGAGTAGACGCAACACGAAATGCCCCCAAACCCCCACCTGCATCGACACACGCACTGCCCCGACCCCCAGGTAAGTGGATGGTCGGGGGAGGGGGGGGTCGACATGGCAGCCAGGGACCGCTCAACTCCCCTACCCGGCCCATGGGAGGGTCCGGGCGGGGGAGCGGGGAAGGTTGGGCACCAGCAAGAGCGACGTAACCATCCGCCCATCTCAGCGCACACGTGGCAGGCCAGGGGCGTGGCAGACCAGGGACCACCAAACCCCCCGCACCAGCCCTTGGGAGGGTCCGGGCGGGGGGTGGGGCGTGGCTGGGTGAACAACGTAACCATCCGCCCATCTCCTTACACGTGGCAGACCAGGGACCACCAAACCCCCCGCACCAGCCCTTGGGAGTGTCCGGGCGGAGGGGGGGCGTGGCTGGGAGAACTACGTAACCATCCGCCCATCTCAGCTGACACGTGGCAGACCAGGGACCACCAAACCCCCCGCACCGGCCCTTGGGAGGGTCCGGGCGGGGCGGGGGCGTGGCTGGGAGAACTACGTAACCATCCGCCCATCTCAGCTTACACGTGGCAGACCAGGGACCACCAAACCCCCCGCACCAGCCCTTGGGAGGGTCTGGGCGGGGGGGAGGCGTGGCTGGGAGAACTACGTAACCATCCGCCCATCTCAGCTTACACGTGGCAGACCAGGTGTCAGGCCAGGGACGCCCTGGCGGGGAAATAATGCCCAGGGGAGAAAGGGTGAAAGCCGTGCCCCTGGGGCGTAGCTTAACACCACAGACACAGACACCAGCCGAATAAAATATATTTAAGACACAGCTGGGCCCGGCCAGGGATGAAGAATAAACTACACTCATGCCCGTAAACCCTACAGAAGGATTACGAAGCATGAATGGGTAAAAACTTCACACACACCCACGTAAACACGAAAAAACAGCAGGTGCTTACCATATGGCCTGAAGAGAAACAACACGTGTTACAGGAGACGCGGCAGGTGTTGATGCGATGAAGGCAAAAATAAGAATGATGGCTCCGAGCCGGCTGGCGGACAGCCGGCCTCGGTCAGGATTGGCACGGCGTTGCCAGACGTGTGTTTCTTTTTCTTTCAGATCTAAGTGTAGCCTGGTTACCTAACCAGATGTCGGTATTGGTTGCCTGTATACCCAGGGTTTGCCCTGGGTGGCGATCTTTCCTATCCTATAGCTTAGTGCACTAGCTCTAAGGGGACCTAAAAAATAATAAATAATAAATCAGAGTTGCCAGGTTGGCGAGTTTCACGCCAAATCGGGCGCTCTTTTATACTTGCCGGCGAGAAATGTTTCGTGTTGGCGACTTGGCGGATTTGTTGGCTAGTTTACATTTTTTTTGGCTGTTTTTTTGGCTGTTTTTCATGTAAATTTCTGTAAGGATATATACTTTATTAACGTTCATATTATTTAGTTGGCACAAACATAACGTTTGCTTGACGTTAAAACTCTAGAAAAAATAAAACTGCGAGAGGATGAGGCCTAGCGAGGGCAGCTGATAAGGATTAGCGCAAGGCCAAGGGACTCCCTTAGCCTTGGATTAGCTTATGAGTGGTGGATCGTCTTATTTTCACCAATTGTGGGCTGGGGTCACCTGCGTGACCCCACTCACAATTGGTGAGTCACCCGAGGTCACCTCTCTCTCTCTCTCTCTCTCTCTCTCTCTCTCTCTCTCTCTCTCTCTCTCTCTCTCTCTCTCTCTCCTCTCCTCTCTCTCTCTCTCCTCTCTCTCTCTTCTCTCATCTCTCCTCTCTCTCTCCTCTCTTTTCTAGCTCTCCAATTTTTTTCTAGTGTGAATGAGATGGAGGACTATGAATTAAGAAGGCTGGCTGAGGGATAATTAGCCTTCGTAGATGAGGTGGAAATGTTCACTGTTTTTACTTCGTCTTTGCATTGTGTTAATTTTACATGTTTCATATTATAGTTCAAGTTAGTAGAAATAATGGATTACCTGAAGATCCGTCACCCCAGAGTTTGGCAGGGTGACGGTTCTTCAGGTGGGATATCCTGGGGTGACGGTTCTTCAGGTGGCAACACCTGGGGTGACAGTTCTTCAGGTGGGGTCAAGACCTGACCTGATTTCACCTTCCAAGTGAGGTTAGGTCAAATGGGTAAAAGGGAGGAGTCATGACCCTCCAGTCAGGTAAGAGGACTATATATAAGTAAGTGGGCTAAAAGAAATTTAGTGATAGGAGTCAGTCGACCATGGCACGTAATACCTTCCAAACTATAGCGTCCTACCACTGTTGTGTGATGATTCCACTATAGTTATTCGGTGGCTTCAACAAAACAGATTTTTAAAGCGTGAAGTTAAATGTGTTACATGTGATAACTGGATGAATTGGACAAAATACTCCAAGATCGAAGGATGGTTTTCTGTGGAAATGCCAAACAAAAGAATCCCTGAAGTATAGATCCACGAAATAAACGTACTGTATTTTAAAATACTGAGTAAAGTGTAATGTATTTTGTATTTTGGAACACTGTATATTACTTTTCTTTTTTTCTTTAAACTTTCACAAAAAGATGCATAACACAAAGGAATATATTTGTTAATACTAATTTTATATAGCTATTACATTCACTGTATGTAGGGGTGACGGATCTTCAGGTGGGATATCCTGGGGTGACGGTTTTTCAGGTGAGATATCCTGGGGTGACGGTTCTTCAGGTGGGATATCCTGGGGTGACTGATATTCAGGTGGACATTCTGGGGTGACGGATCTTCAGGTGGGATATCCTGGGGTGACGGATCTTCAGGTGGACATTCTGGGGTGACGGATCTTCAGGTGATCCGAAATAATCAATACGGGATATTATTGTATATATTTTTTTTCTACCGTATAATTTAACATGAATAAAATTAACTTGAATAGATTAATGCTGTTATATGTTTGTGTTATATCTCCCTTGCGTATTCATACCTATTATGACTAATTAACGTGGTGTAATGTATAATTAATATCAGACATGTTGTCATGTTAAATTTTCCTGTTGATAGAACGCTAGTGTATAGTGTGTCGTGAATCAACCTGTGTGCTTTCACATAATGACAAAGAAAAAAAAAAAATATGGCTATTTTTTTTGGCTGGGAGAGGAGTTCGGTTGGCTAGTTTTAGGCTAGTTTCGAAGCGGGAACTGGCGATATGGCAGTCCGAAACCTGGCAACCGAATAGATAGGATCTATCGCCACCCAGGGTAATCCCTGGGTAATCCGGGCAACCTTATCCCATATCTGGTGAATAGCAGGCTGCACTAAAAGCTTGCAACATTGCAGAAAAGAACTAACTACGAAGAAGAAGAACACGTCTGGCAGTCACGCGCCGGCACCCACCACCCCCGGCAAACGCCAGACATTCATACGGTTTTTGCCCATCGCTTCGTCTACACCTACCTACCTGCCTTCCTCCTGCTACACGTGTTGTTGACACTCTCTGGTCTGTAATATATTGAGCAACTGCTTGCTTTCTCGTGTTTTAGATGGAGGAGTGTGGGGTTTAGTTGTTTTAATCCCGTTCATTGTTGCCCCGGTAATCCATTGATTTATCGGGGAGGCAAGGGCGACGTACCTTCCCCTCTTCTTTCCCCATTTTGGGGGACGTCAGGGTGCCCCCTTTTTCCAGCCGGTGTCTGTCTCTGCCTTTTGGCTTTGCCTTCGGGGTGGCGAATGGGACGTCTGTGGTGATTTCTGGCGGCCGGGGCTACACCTACGCCTACGCCCTGTGTCTCGGGGCGGGGCTTTCGGGGCCTTCTGGTTGCCACGTGTACTCTGGCCCGCCCCGCCCATCCTCGTTCTGTGGGGAAGGGGCGGGGCCCCGTCCTTTGTAGCATATAGTTATATAGGTTTATAGCTATTTGTTTATATGTTTGACATATGATGTATATGTGCTCTATATGTTTTGGCCCCAGGTTCCCATTTCCGGGGCGGCCGTCCGGGGCGGCGCTCATCATTCTGCGCCCCTTTTTTTTGGAGGGGGCGGAGGTGTGTGTCCTCTTTCAGCCCTCCTCACCACCCCTCTACGGGAGGGCGCTGTGCTGTCGGTTTGCTGTCGATTCCTGCCTCAATGCCCCTTTCGGTGCGCATTTTAGTCCTGGTGGCCCATGTCCCCCTCCGCCTGTCTGCCAGGTTCCTGCCGGGTGTGGGGTTCAAGTGGACCGCCGCACTCTCTCGCCTCCGGGGTGCGTTGGTGGTGCGCTTCGTCCGGAGCGCTTTGCGGCTCTCTGTCGGCAGTGGGTCTTTCCGGAGATGGCCCTCTTCGCGCGTCTAGGCGCTCTGCCCAGCAGCTGTCCTTTTTGACAAGGGTGGACCGGGCCCTGCGTTGGCGGCCGGAAGCCCTCTTGGATGCCTGGAACAGGTGGCGCCTTGTTTACCTGTTTTCCTCCTCCCTGCCCGCCCCTGCGTCCTCCTGGAAGTGTGCTACGTTCTGCGATTCTACAGGGGCTGGGTCCCTCTGGTGGCTCCTCTCTGGCCGGCCCAGCCTTAGTTCTCCGTTCTGTTGACTTCGTGTCCCTCCTCTGTTCCTTTTGGGGGTCCTCGCTCTGCTGGAGGAGCTCTCTGCCGGGATTCCTTCCACCTTACCGCTACCCGTCTGGTGTTTCTCTCCGCTCATCATCTGCTAGGCTGTCCGGGTCCCACTGGGCGGCCTTTCTGTCTTTCCTCAATCGGTCAGATCTTCGTCGCGTTTCGGGGTCGGTGGTCCTGGATTTCCTCTCCTTCCTGGCCCCCAACAGGTGGTGGTCCTCTGCCTCTTTCTCCGCTCGCCTGGCGGCGCTGGCTGGGCGAATATGGCCGGGTATTCGTCCTAGACCGCCGTTCGGTGGCCCTACTGAAGTTGGTGTTATTCCTCCAGATTCCCCCCCGTCGTCCTGTCCCTTTCTGGTCCCTGGTGAACGTCCTCCAGTACCTCATGGGCGACCAGTTTCGGTCCGGCACTCCCGGGTATCGTCTCCTCCCGTCGGTCCTGTTCCTTAATTGTTGCCCTGGCGACGAGGTTTCGGGCCTCTCTGTAGGCGCTGTCCAGTTTCTCCCGATGGCCTGTCTTCTCGCTTCTCACGGGACTGGTCTGCTGTCTCCCTCTCCCTTTCGCCCGTAGTCCTGGGTAGGGGCGGGCGGGAGGTCTTCCGTCTACAGCCGGTTGTGGTGCCGGCTTGGAGGGTGAGGGTCGCCTTCCACCCTTTGTGTTTCGGCGCTTCGACGTTGCTTGGCTTCGGCTTCGTCTGCGTCCTGGGCGGGTGGCCCGCTGGCGCGGGTTTGGGGTCCGTGGAGTCCGGCCTCGTGCTTCGTGGCTCGTTTCCTCTCTCACTCCGTCGTGAACTCGCCTTGTGTTGCACTGGGCTCCCACCTTCCGGCTGGTCTGGTGTGGTGATTGGTCAGCGTGCCTGCCCATGGCGACTCCGCCTGATTCTTGTGGATGCTTTTCGTTCCCTTTTGTTTTCTTGATCGCCTTCCTTCTCCCCTCGGGGGTTGGGGGCTTCTTGCCCTGTCTCCAAGTGGCAGGTAGCTAGTGCACTAGCTATAAGGGGACCTAAAATGACGGCTTTGAAGTATGAAAAGCCTATTTTTGGGTCCACGACATAGCTAGTGCACGGACTTCGGCCTCCCACCCATCCTTCCCCACCAAGTTTTCAGCCCTTCTCCCCGGGAGAGCTTCTTGGGATGGGTATGTATTCTGGCGTCTGCCGGGGGTGGCGGGTGCCGGCGCGTGACTGCCAGACGTGTTGTTCTTCTTCGTAGTTAGTTCTTTTCTGCAATGTTGCAAGCTTTTAGTGCAGCCTGGTTTTCACCAGATGTGAGATAAGGTTGCCCGGATTACCCAGGGATTACCCTGGGTGGCGATAGATCCTATCTATTAGCTAGTGCACTAGCTATGTCGTGGACCCAAAAATAGGCTTTCATACTTCAAAGCCGTCAATTTCAATTCCCCCTTCCCATCTAAGACATACTCGCGCGTGTGTGTGTGTGTGTGTGTTGCTGTAAAGGCCCGCTTGCACGCGTCGTAGTAGGGATCCTCGGTGTTTCAAGGAGGAGATCGCCTGACACTACCTTTCTCGTAGTGCACTCAGACCTCTCCACGGGACCCGATGTCCTGCGAGGTGTGAAGTGTGTTCCACCTGGGCCTTGTGCAATGGTGTGTGTGTGTTGCCGCCGCGGTGATCGGACGTGCTTCTGTGCGCTACGCGGAACTTGGATTTATACAGGGGACTGCTTGCAAAATGGGAAGTATACCGGAAAATAACCTACCTGCAGCAGATACCTACTGTTCAGTGTGCACACAGACTGCATATTAGAAGCTCTAAAATGACAAAATTGTAAGAAATACATTCACACCGACTGTACTAGTCTTCCTGTGTAGTACGTCATAGTGAACTTTTTCAACACCAGGAATCCTGCACTTGTGAAGACTGTGCACGAACGCAGCTCAGTGAACATGGAGATAGACAGTTTGCTTTGGCCTTATTATAAAAGGAAAAGGAGGCTAAATTAAGCAGAAAAATAGTGAAGAAAACATAAACAGTGATAATGAAGATAACCAACAACCTAACAACAATTCGGAACCTACTACGGAGCATGATTCTGAAGACCACCGGGACGCCACCACCACTCAAGATAGAAACCCTAGACAAAGTGACCACAAAACAAGGAAAATATGTTATTATTATAAACGTAATAGTTGTAATTTTTGTCTTAGGGGTCGTGACTGCCCCTATGCCCACCCAAAACTGTGCAATAAATTTAAAGTGCATGGTTAGGATTCCATTAGGGGTTGCAAAGAGGGCAATAAATGTCCTTATCTACACCCTCTCATATGTTATGGCTCGGAGAGAAGACGTGAATGTTTCAATTTACAGTGTAAAAAATTACATTTGAAGGGCACCTGCCGAAACCCATCTTATGAACAAAGGACCGAACAAGTAACAACAGAACAACCACCGCCTCGTCGTTTGAACACAAATGTACCGAATCCTCAAACACAAAGTGCTTCGACGAATTTTATGAGGCAGTAAACCGAAAATATTCATACTGATACTGCGGTGCATTTTTAGTGCAGCAGATGCAGCAAGTGCTGCAACAAATAGTTCAGATGCTAAAAGTAATGCCATGGCAGTGGAGCGCTCACCCACCACAGTGGTCCCAATAACATCTGCGTCCACCAGTGACGCACCTCACAAGATAATTACACTTAATATTGCAGGCCTGACACCATACTACAGATTCAAAGGGAAGCTGAAGCTACTCTCAGAAACAGTGCAAACTGAACAAGTCATGATACTCACCGTAACTGAATCACATCTTACAGAAAATATAGAAGAGGAGGAAATAAGAATTGATCATTAGGCTACACTCACTTCAGAAGCTACCAAGGGAAAAAAGGCGCCGTCATCACATATGTGACGAGCCACCTTGCAGCCGAGGTTCTTTTCTCTGAAATTCTTTCTAATTCATATGCAGAGGTTCAGATTTTGTACATAAGACTCATTGACATGATTTATATTAATACTTATAGACCACCAGCATGTCCGACGGGTAAATTCTCTGAGCCTTTGACAAGGATGAAAGCAATATTAGACAGTTTACCTTTATCCATACCCACAGTAGTGCTCTCTGGAGATCTAAATTTTCCATTACTTGACTGGAATTCGGAGACAATCTACGGCGGGGCAGCTCACGTGCGTGTTCAGGCTGAAGTATTCCTACGCTTCTTCCAAGACCTCTGTATGATACAAATAATTAATATAATTAATACCCCCACAAGAGGTGACAATATATACTCGACGTGGTATTGAACAACAATGACGATCTTTTCCATAATTTCACTGTTGACACAACAAACCTCTCGGATCACAATATCGTAACCCTGACAACAACCATGACAGTTAACAAACATCACCGTGACTTCAGCCCAGCACAGCACACTGCGATTAGTTTTAACCGCTTGAACTTCTTCAGTGAGTCAATTTGCTGGGATACCTTAATCAAGTAGACTGGCAACTTGAAATCAGCAATTCTGACCCTGAGGTTCAGTACAACAAATTTCTCAGTAAATGCCATAAGGTTTGTGAAAAAACCCTATCAGAAAATAAGAAAATTACCTATAAGAAAAACAGCATCCGAGAAAAGTATACCAAGGGATCGTAAGCTACTTATACTTATACTGTAAGATACTTACTGCGTAAGCGTACGAAGCTTCGAAAGAAGTTGAGGCATAGTGACAATACAACAACAAGACATGGACTAGAAGACAAGATCAACACTAAATGAAAAACTTAAACTGTCAGTTGAATCTGAGACAGCTCGGAGAGAAGCACAGGCTGTAGCATGTATTACAACTAATCCTAAATATTTTTACAAATATGCTACATCACAATCAACACTTAAGAGTCAGTGCTGGTCCCCTGAAATTTTCAAGCGGTCGAATCATCAACGAACCTCAGGGGATCGCCGAGGAACTATCACGGCATTATGAAGTATGATTATGAAGCTTCAGTAGCCCACGATCAAGATAAAATAATACACTCATCCAAAAATTTCTTTAAAATCGCAGATCCTTCATCGAGTATAACTGACATCAATTTTTCTACATCGGACATACAATAACCAATTAAAGACATCAACACCAACGCAGCAGCTGGCCAAGATCAATTCCCAGCGAAGCTTCTCAAGAATTGCGTCATAGAGTTGAGCATCCCCTGTATTTTTTGTACAGAAACTCCCTTGATCGAGGCGTCATAACGCATGTATTGAAATGTGCTAGAATTACACCCATTTACAAAGGGGAATCGAGAGTTGAAGCAAATAACTATAAGTGGAGGAATTTTAGGCTAAATATAGTCAATCGACCTAACACATTAGCAGGAAGCCGAAACTTGGTACACTTGTAAGCTGAACCCTACTGATGAATATATTATAAGTCCCAAATAAATCCAAGTTGTGCTCCAGCCGCCATCTTGGGAAATGGCGGCCGAATTCCGATTTTTTTATTTATTTATTTATTTATTTATTTATTTTTATTATTTTTTTATTTATTTTTTATTTTTTATAACTTCAGAACTGTATACGTTACTAATATTTACCACGAAGGCAATATCATTCTACATAAAAAGACAAACATTTTATGATCCGAACTTTATTTTGTACGATGAAAAAATGAAAAAGTTACGCAAAATATATACAAAATGATGTATTCTATGAATCAGTGCAGACATGGCGTTGAAACTAAGTTAATGGGTAGAAATTTGAATATTTTGTTGTGATCTCTGATTTCAGAACCATCACAGTTTCATTTTATAGGCAGTTTGCAAACCTATTCATATAATTAGTATGATGGATGGAAAAGTTGTGAGAGGTATGTTTGAGGGATCTGACCATCATGCTGTATTAAGAGGATCAATTCAGTTCTTTGCTATTGGTATCAGAGCTTATGAGAGTCAACTCCCCCTCCCCCCCCCCCACACACACACACAACACAAATCCTTGTCCCCGGGTGGGAACATAAGAAAATAAGGAAGCTACAAGAGGCCGTGAGACGTATACACGAGGTAGTTCCTGTTACTTAACACTACCTACATCCACCTTTCATCCCCATCCATGAATTTATCTAGCCTCCCTTTAAAGCTCTAATGACTCCGCACTAATTACCTGTCTACTGAGTCCACTCCAATCATTTACCACCCTATTCGTGAACCATTTTTCCCTATTTCTTTCTTAAATTACGCTTTTCCAGCTTGAATCCGTTACTTCTTGTTCTACCCTGGTAAATAGCCGTAAGAACTTTTCCTACCTCTCCTTTATTAAATCCCTTTATCCACATAAAAACTTCAATCAGATCACCACTTACTCTGCGTCTCTCGAGTGAATGTAAATTTAATAGCTTCAATCTCCACTGATAACTAAAGTTACGCATCCCTTGAATCATTTTGGTCATCCTTCTCTGCACTGATTCTAACAACACTATATCCATCCTGTAATATGGAGACCAAAACTGAACCGCATAGTCTAGGTGAGGCCTGACTAAAGCCAGATAAAGCTTTAGAATAACTTCCGCACTTCTACTTTCAACACTTCTGGTAATGAATCCTAACACCCTATTAGCTCTATTTCTAGTCTCAATACATTGTTTCCTAGGTCGGAGGTCTGAGCTCGTCCTCACTTCAAGATCTTTCTCACCTTCTGATCTTTATAGTGATACATTGCGTATGGTGTGTCTATTACCAGGGTTTATTCTACCAACATTCATAACGCTGCACTTATCAATATTAACCCTTTGAGACCCAAAACGTAATTTCCATTGTAATTTGGGTACCATTAGACGATTTTTAGTGAATATAAGCAATATTACAGAGATATGACTTGTTTAGTATCCTTGTCCACTAGTGAATTTGGTATATTCAGTCACTTCGTAATTTCATGGCTAACAACAGACGATTTTATATAGCAAAGGAAACATCTGGGCGTGAAGGGGTTAAATTTCATCTGCACGTAGAGCACGTACCCTACTCCAACCCTTCCATTACACTACCATCACACACACACAGCAGTGAATGGGTACTGGGTGATAGCCAGGCGGTTTTGACCCGTTTCCCGGGGTGGTGGCTTCCCCCAACACTAAGGATGAATTATACAAATGTTATGTAGATATGGAGACAGGGCCATACGAGTGTAGCCCTGTAAAACACAACTAAATGAAATGAATGGGGAGTTTTCTAATCAGCTCACGCTCAAGCCTGTCTCTAGGGCTGTCACATCCTCTGCACTTTCAGCCTGAATGATCTATCATTTACCGTAAATTCCCTGTGCTTTTTCGGGACATATCAGAATTACCCTTCAATACAACACCTGAAACAGTTCTTAATAGAAAATGTAGTTTATCATTTTATTTGTCTGCACTTGGTGAAAATATTGGCAAAACAATTGAATACTTGAAAACTCAATCTTTAAAAATCGTCTTTTCATGAAAAAACGCAAGTTCAAACAGAATGAGGCTTCAGGAAATATCTACTTGTATGTAAGCATTCACTGAGTACCTATTTTAGGTGTGTCTGTGTGTCTTGCGACGAACATTAACCAAGAAGTAATTTAAGTAATTGACACCTCAACAAAAGTCCTGGATCCAAGATAGTTCAAAACGTTTGTTTACTATTTCCGCAGCCGCGAATTCTTGCCCATCCACCTCAATCTTTCCCTCTGAATCAATCAATCAACCCTTCCCTCTGAATACCCTGTGTCCTCTGGTTTATCCTATTGTAACGAAGGAGGGGGGGGGCAACCCACCCCTCTCAAACTTCGTTACACTAACGGCTCAGGGCTATGGAGGAGACGGGAAGGACTGCAAGGAGACATTTACTGCTGTGCACGGCTTTATTACCCCAACTACTACTACCCACAGTACATAGTGACTGCACGTCTGTCACGTAACTACACGCGCCACTCCGCTCCGCCCCAACACAACACAAAGTCACAGTCAAAGCACGAAATATGGAGACGAAAGTCTCCTTTATGTGGGAAACGGTATGTGGGAGCGGATGCCACGAATATTCCAGTAGAGGATAGAGAGTGTGATGAGATAAGCGGGTGATGATAGTTAGGATGACAGCCTCTGGTATTGAGAAGTTAGGAGTATCAGAGATATGAGCCATGAGGTAAGGAGCGGGGGCGGCCGCCGCAGCGCTGAGCTGAGTCCCTCCCCGTGTGGTGTCAAAAGGAAAGTGTGTGATGGCGGATCCTGCCAGCGGGATGGTTTCGGTGGAAATGCTGAACACCACACTCTGTTTCGGTTAAATGTTCGTCGTAAGAGAGACGTATACACCCAAAATAGGTACTCAGTGAATGCTTACATACAAGTAGATATTTCCTGAAGCCTCATTCTGTTTGAACTTGCGTTTTTTCATGAAAAGACGATTTTTAAAGATTGAGTTTTCATGTATTCAATTGTTTTGCCAATATTTTCACCAAGTGCAGACAAATAAAATGTTAAACTACATTTTTTATTAAGAACTGTTTCAGTTGTTGTATTGAAGGATAATTCTGATATGTCCCGAAGAAGTACAGAGAATTTACGGTAAATGATAGATCATTCAGGCTCAAAGAGCAGAGGATGTGAGATGCGCGAGAGACATCTGGCGGCTTAGCTTTGAAAACTTCCCATACAGTTCAATACACACACACACACACACACACACACACACACACACACACACACACACACACACACACACACACACACACACACACACACACACATTATTATAAACATTACCCTAAGATCGGTAATAATGAGATCCAAGCTCGCTCCGGAGGGTGAAACTGGCGATCGCGAGTTCGGCTCGCGTGAACAAGACCATGGGTGAATGACACACACAGTAGCGTAGCTATGGGGGAGCACGTGTCCCCCCAATGAGAAATTGAGTATCCGGTGGACCCTGCAGTGCCTACTGACCATGGCTGCCGTATTATGTACAATGCTCTATATATAATACCCACCATTGATCTGATTTTAGAATATACCCTTCCCTTCTATGTGGCATCAGAGTGGCCTCGCTTGCCTAGTGCCCTGCCAGGTGCCCCCCCCCCCCCCATTGATAGATACCCAGCCACGCCACTGCTAACAAAGCAATCCAGTTCTTTAACAACCCACAAATTACGTAGCAAAAAAAATATGTATCCTACCCACAATCCTCTGCGACGCTGTTAATGAGTTCGAAGTAGCTACTAACGAACCCTATCAATATATGCTTTAAAAAAATCTACAAAACTATGCTAACAC
This sequence comes from Chionoecetes opilio, assembly GCA_016584305.1. Lineage (NCBI taxonomy): Eukaryota > Metazoa > Arthropoda > Malacostraca > Decapoda > Majidae > Chionoecetes > Chionoecetes opilio. The sequence continues at coordinate 152,976 of JACEEZ010003500.1, read as the reverse complement.
TATTACTAACTCACATTTACTAACATTTAAAACTTAGATAACGTTACAGGTCAAGAATTATCGGCCAAAGGTCAACAGGTTCAGGCGTGGGAAGGAAATATGGGACAGGTGTAGTGTTTCGAAGCAGTGTTGAGTAGTTCCTTGAGTAATTCGGTATGAGCGACTGTTGAGAGCGAGCCAGAGAGGAGACAGGACGTGTGTCCAGGCAGCTGGGAGGAAGGGGAGGATTTTTGGCCAAACAACGCTTTATTTTTTTGCTCTTCTTATTTCTGCAGCGTAAGTAGAGAGAGAGTGAGAGGAATGAGTGGGCAGTGGCGGATCTACGGGAAGGCCATGTCCACCCCAGATCTGAGTCAGAGGTCTAATGAAAATTCAACTATTTATTTGTAATGGGAATGCCATGGCCACCCCTAACTGTCCAGCCTTGGCCACCCCAGTCACCATGTCCTGGCGGCGCCACTGTGAGTGAGAGAGGGAGGGACGGAGTGAGAGCTCACGTGTGATTTGAGGTTTAGTCCTCCCTGCAAAGTACTCGTTATCTTTCTACCTTATATAACGTCAGAGGAAATGAGAGTGTGTCTGTTAACTGTCCCTCCTAACATAGAGCGGATGTGCAACTCCAGGCAGGCACACGTGTCCCACTGATCAGGTATGTTATTGTTGTAACATAGTAGTTTATTTAAACATTATTTCCTTATGTCCATTCCTGTATATATATATATATATATATATATTATATATATATATATATAATATATATAATATATATATATATATATAATATATATATATATATATATATATATGTATATATATATGTGTATATAGATTATATATATGTATATAGATTATATATATGTGTATATAGATTATATAATGTATATAGATTATATATATGTGTATATATATATATATGTATATAGATATATATATATAATATATATATATAGATTATATATATATATATATATATATATATATATATATTATATATATATATATATATATAGCTGCTGCGCCGCCGAAGTCCAAGATATAATCTAGTGCGCCGCCGTCCAGTGAAGTTTGAGAACCTCTGGATCATTAGAGGCTCATGTCGCCCCCCTGTGTCCTCCGATGCACTCGTAGTCGAAGGTAGAGTTAATGGGCAGGGCATGTGGGTGTTCTTAGGCCACTCGACGGTGCAGAAAGGTTTTGGTTTTCTTCGGGGATCGAACTCGGGTCATCGAGAACGCCAGTCGGAGACACTAACCACTCCGCTACCGCCTCCCCATTTTAGCTACTACGTCATTATAACTAGGGCCATGAGACTCCGGAGCCCACCCCCCCCAGGTGCCCCCACTGGCCATGGCTACCGTAATCTGCTTGGACCTGTGACTGACTATATGCCCTTATGGCTTATACCGTTCTATGTGGCATCAGAGTGCCCTCGAGCTCCGCTTGCCATACAGTTCCACAGCTGTATACACAGCTGTCCACAGCACATACACAGCTGTGCCCCCCTAATTGATAGATACCCAGCTATGGCACTGCACACTCACGTAACTAATTATCCGTATATCACAACTAGGTAAACACACAGACACACACGCACACACACTATATCCCTGCTCTCACACACAGGTGGATTACTTCAACAACTACCTGCGTGACCCCAAGCGCCCCCAGTTGCATGAGTAGCTACCCCGGGAACAATCACGGGGGCCGGAAGGAGGACTGCCAGACCCTTATGTGGCCACCTACCCCCAGCACGTGCCCGAAAACGGTGTGTGTTGTGTTTGTGTGTCAGAGAGAGAGAAGATGAAAAAAATTGAAAAGGGAGAGAGAAAGAAAAATTGCAAGGAAGAGAGAGGAATGCCAAGAAATATAGATAAAGATTGAAAAAGGAGAGAGAATGAAAGATTGCAAGATAGAAAGATTAACATATTTGCCTTCCTTCCTTCATTCCTATCTATCTTTATCGTTTTTTTCCTTCCTTCCTTACTACATATACCTCCCCTCCTTCCTACCTACACCCCTCACCCCCTCCACCCTCCACACACCCCTCCTTTTCCCTCACCCCGCTCCACCCTCCAAACCCCCCTTTCCTCCCCTTTCCTTCCCCCCTCACCCCCCCTCTCCACACACCCTCACCCCCTCCTCACGCCCACAGATACGCAGGGTACGGGGCAGCAACTACCCCCCAAGGATTACTACGGGGGGCGGGGGGACCCATACGCCTGGGAGCCCTACCCCAGGCCCCCAGGGTGACCTACAGATCCAGGTGAGAGAGAGAGAGAGGGAGAGAGAGAGAGAGATGTGATGCCAGGGTTTTTTATAAGTTACTGACACCTTTATATGAATGACATTACTTTGTTAGAATACTTCATTGACTAATAAAACCTCCTCGTCATAACTGAATTGGGAAGGACTTAGGGTTAATAGGGGAAAATGCTGCCACCAGCTCAGGTGAGTAGTTCTATGGTTTACTCCCTGAACACGTTTTAATATATGAGAATTATTTGGTAGTCGGGGTGGATACTTAGTATTACACCGAGTGAGGCTGAGACTCTTCTTGAGACTTGGGGAAGTATTTCCATAACAAGGGAATAATCACCTGGGGTTTTGCAATAAACACAAGAAGCTATATTTTAAACATCATCCGGTTTATTCATCATGAAATATTATTTCTCTTGTTTGAGACCTTAGGTACATATATAAACTCTAATGCGGCGCAGGAAAGCTCTACAGAGCATAACCTACCTAACTGAATTATATTCTTAGAACTACCATCTACGTATACACAAGCTGAACACCGTAGGCATACATGGAAAATATAAGGGTGGGGGGGGGGGAATGTAAGAGTAATGATGTTGTTCGCGTTCACTAAACCATGTGGCGTGGTTTTTCTCCAGACTGAGATACTCGCCGGAACCTTGAAGGGAGTAGAGAGATGACTCTTTAATAACACTTATAAGGACAGGCCAGGCCTCCTATGCGTTAATGAAAAACTAACCAACTGTACCTATATATGGATATATAGATAGATACACTATAATAAAGGGGGAAGATGGAAGAGAGTTAATGGACGTCTTACCTTGAAGGGAGTAGAGAGATGACTAATGTCCTCATGGTATGCTACGGCAAATTTGGGAGAAGCGGGAAAAAAAAGGAATGTTCGGATCCTTATGAACGGCTTCCCCTGAAGGGAGTATCCGACCTCGAATGGCTCTAATTAACTAATGAAGCAAGTATGCATATGAAATGGCTGCCTATAATAGTTCTTTTACTTTGATATAGAAGAATTTAATACATTTAGTCTAATATTCGGGGAGAGGTGTTTCTCCTTTTTTGGACAGCATACGAACGTGTTTTACAGAGTGATGAGGTATCGGAGTCGGAATAGAAATTTGGTCAACTTTCAATTTAGCGAATAACTCGACTAACCCACCCATTTCTAAACGTGATCTGTCACTATTGTGTCTATTTTGAAGGACATTAAGAATCTAAGAGTGTTCCTTGATCTGTCAGGAGGGTAAGGGGAGGATGAAAAGTTTTGAATCTACCAGTTATCGACGATCGCGAAATAAATGTCCCACCTATTTGGACTCGTATCCTGAGTGTATGGGGGAGGGAGTGGGGGGGGGAGATAGAAGTGGGAGAAAGAAAGAAAGAAGATAAATTTTACGAGAACAGAAAAGATTGGATTGACCTTAATATAATAGGAATACCCTGTTCCTCCATATGCTGGGCCTAGGTGACAACTTGCCCCAGAACAACATATGATTATTGAAACCTTTTTCCTTCTTAAATACATAACCCGGGAATTGTATGATAGGAATTTCCATCCTGTCTCTTCCGAATTTCCGGGCATTACACACGTCTATTCTCCGGGAGAATAAAATTATCAAACTTACTACTCACTGATCTCCCGTTTCCTTTCTAAAGCTATGTCAAGAGGAGGTGTGTGTATGGAGCGAATTTAGAGTGAATTTAATAGAGATTCTTCTATTCTTTGAAACGGGTATCTGAATGTGTTTAGATTACACGAATATTCAATGAAAGGAAATATCCCAATCAACCTCTGACCTGGGTAGTAACGTGGTCGTCAAACCCTGACTCAGTACCCGTATTCTCGTCGTCAGGTTCGTCCCAGGGGCGCACACCGGCTACTCCTGGCTAGATAACGAGAGCCTGACGAGTCCTGAAATATCCGTCACCCCTCAAGCTGGTCGACTGTGAACTGAGTAGCAGTACTACTATCTCGAATTAAAATACTCCTCCCACTGAACCAGGCTGAGCCCGTGAAAAATAGACACCCCGAAGTTTTGAACTGAGAGATCTCCGAGATCCAATTGTTTTGCTCTAGTCCGACACACACTCACCTCTGTGATTCAGTATCTATTTCTAACACATCTTAACCTAAAATATCATTCACTCTTCCTCGATGAGCCTTCTAGGAGGTCTCCTTACACGAGGGGCTAGTTGTTCGTCCACCGGATCGGGTTGTAGGACCCTCTCCACCGGTTCCACTAACCACTCTTCACTGCCGTGATAGGGCTTCACTTGCTCGGCGGCTCGTTGCACTTCCTTTCCCGTGAAAACATTTTTCAACACATAGACACTACCACTCAAACGTACCTCCACTACTCTGTAGATCCCATCCCATTTCACATTTAGTTTACGGCATGTACCTGGTATTGTGGTCTCTTTTCTGACCCATACCAGTGCTCCTACCTCCACCACTTGATTTTTCCGCTTTCGGTTTGCGTTTCGGAGGAACTCTACCTCCCTCCAGATATTCCACTAACTCTTTCCACGCGGGTTCTTCCCTTTGTCGTAGGGTGAATTGTGGTTGATTTAGTCCCAACCAAGTAGTCTCGGGCCGACGGGTTATCATCCCAACGGGACGCGACAGATGGTCGGCGACGAAGTTATCCTTACCTTTCAGGTATTTAATCGCATAGTTATATTCGCGCATTTCCAGGATCCATCTGGTCATCCGGGGAGATTTAGTTTTTCTTTTAAATATACTGGTGAGGGGTTGGTGATCCGTGACGATCGAGAATTTCGAGCCCCAGAGATAATGATGGAAATTCCTACAGGTGAGAACTATAGCCAACGCTTCTTTATCGGTGGCTGAGTAACGGGTTTCGCAAGAATTTAGTTTCTTGGAGAAATACCCTATGGGGCAATTGGAACCGTTTGATTGAATTTGACTTAGAACGCCTCCGACGTGAGTGTTACTCGCGTCTGTTGTAAGAATGAAAGGTTCATGAATTTGTGCCCTAACCAGGACAGGCGCATTTATCAGGCACGATTTGAGATGTTCGAACGCATGTTGGCACTCATCCGTCCAGGTGAAGATGACGTGGGCTCTTGTTAAATTAAATTAGTAAGTGGAGCTGCAACTTTCGCGAACGAAGGAACATGCTTCCTATAGAAACCACAGTTTAGTTTAGTTTTAGTTTAGTTTATTGACTACAAGCAAACATAATCACATTCATAATTTAAGATTACAGTAAAATATACAATGGTACCTATCATTATAAATATAACAACTAGTTGTAGTCCAAGAAGGTTAATCTTACTCCGAAACAAACCCTAACAACTATAATATCATGAACAAACCATTACATTATTACACACATCCCTAAGAAACGTCGGATTTCCTTGACCGTCTTGGGAGCTTTCATTTTTTAAACTGCTTCCACATTTTTCAAATCAGGCTTACTTCCTTCGGCTGAGATCCGATGACCGAGAAAGGTGACTTCTTTAAGTCCAAAAGTACATTTACTGAGGTTAAGTTTCACCCCATTTGTAGTGAGGACTTCGAAAAGCTGATTAAGACGTTCCAAAAGAAGAGGAAACGTAGGAGCCCATAGAATTAAGTCGTCCAGGTAGTTTTTTACCCATCCCTTCTGAAGGAGGGGAGTTAATACTGAAGCCATCCGCCTGGAAAATATCGCGGGTGAGCAGTTCAGTCCGAACGGTAGGCGTCGAAAGCGATAAAGAGTGACACCATCGCTGAAAGTGGTGAGATCACGGCTTTCGTCATCGAGTAATATCTGGAAATAGGCCTCGCGCATGTCGAGGGTAACGTAATATTTTTGACCCGCGGCTTGTTCTACCAGTTCTTCTAATCGTGGAAGAGGATAGATGTCGGTGGCGAGATGTTTATTTATGTGTCGATAGTCTAAACACATTCTTTTACTACCATCCGGTTTATTTACTAAGACGATCGGTGATAACCATGCGGCCGTGGATCTTTCTATGATATTTCTATCTTCCATATCTTGAAGCATATGTGAAATTTGTTCCTTGGCTTTCTCGGGATAACGGTACGAAGGTCCTCGACTGGGCTGAGGGTCATCCACCTTTATATGAACCGGAGGACCATTTATGAGACCTAATTCGTTTTGGTCTAGGATGAAAAGCGGATCATTTTCTAGAATTACTTGTTGTAATTCTTGTTGTTCTGAAACTGTCAGGTGTTTCCATTTTTGTCCCTTGATTAATTCTTTCAACCTTTGGGTTCGAGTCCCTTTCGGCTGTGCTTTATCATTTTCCGGTATTAAGTCATTGTGAATTTCATGAATTGAATTGATTGTTTTTACGGGAGGAATTTCTACTTTGTCGTATGACCCGAGTATAGTACCTTTGCACAAAACCTTTTCCTTCTTGGTATTATTCGTGAAGGGAATGTAAATGGAACTTTCTGCTGTCACTCGTACTAAGTAGGGGTAACTATTTTTGCTAACCTTTTCCTGCGGATAGACAAGGAGGTTAGAACCTGGTAACTCATTTACGTTTACCTGTTTAAAACTGGAATGGTAAGGGTTTATTTTCACAGGATTGAGAAGGTTTATTTGTGAAGAGCTTCGTGGCTGCTTCACGATTTTCACCGGGTTTAGTTGTATTCTTTTGATTTTGTTTCTTTTCCGGCGGATGTGATTCACGGTATGGGGGGTGTCACCCCAACGCATTGCTCTACTTTTTCCATCCCAGGTGAGAGTGGCTTTTGTGAGGATGTCACAACCAAGAAGTACATCGCCGTTGAGATAAGAGTCTGGAATAACGGGAAACCACTTTTTAAACTTTTGTCCGTCACCGATTTCGATTTCTGCCCATATCATACCGAGAATTTTCAACGGGGTGTCTGTGATCCCTACAAGTTGGGGAAGATTGCGTCGTAAGTTTATTTCCCCTCCGATTCGTTTGGCGGTACATTCTTTGATCAAAGTGTAACCACTCCCTGTGTCTACTATAGCTTCTACTATCTTCCCGTTTATATTCACATGGATAGTGGGTGAAATATCGTCACCGTCTAGTCATGATAACTGTCTAGGGTTTTGGGTTTGACTCGGATGTTGAGTATTATTTGCCTGGACACGTCCAGGACAATTTCGATTTCCCCTCCGGCAACCGGGTTTGCGACAGTCGAAACTATGACCTAACGGAGGTTTTCTCCAGCACTCCGGAAGGTTATGTGTTTGTGTCTGACAATAAGCGCAATACTTGTGAGTGGATGTTTCACTTCGTGAAGGACCCGCGTGGGAGGATGACTTTTCTAGTTTCTCTTGGGCCAAACGGGCCTTAAGTTCTCGGACTTGTTGTTTTAGTCTTTCCACTTCGTCCTCGGTGGTCTCGGGGTTTGAGAAGCGTGTGTACTTATCGCTTCCTTTCCCGTTTAATCCCTTTTCTTCTCTCTTTGGGGTTGGAATCATGTTAATCCTTTGAATGGGTCTTTCTTCGAGTATTTGCCGCTCGTGTTCGATGCGGTCTAGGAATTTTTTTAGGGGATATCCTTCATCTAGAAATCCTTCTAATTTCTCTCGTGACGGAACTGGTAGACCGTACCATAGTTTCCTTTTTATGGTCTTATCACGGTTTGGGAATTTCTCGCTCGGAAATTTCGTCGCAATCACCGCGTGTTGACAGATGAAACGATGGGTGAAAGCTTGGGGAGATTCCCCCCAGTCATATTGCATTGTCTCCAATTCCTGCCAAGCTCTGTCAACACTCACTTCGATGGCGAATTCGGTCTCGAAAAGATTTCTAAGGGCCACCCATGTTTCTACTTTATGGTTCGCTTGATAATTGTGAATTAAGATTGAGAGTTCAGAGTTCACTCTCCCTTTGGCAATCTGGATGCGCGTGGTGTCGTCCGAGCTACATTGTTCTATTAATTCAAAGAACATTTGGAGACGGGCCGTTGCGTCAAGGCCTTGTAATTGATGTAACTCTAATATTGGAATATCTCGAGGTCTGGTGAGTCCCATTTTTTTGTTATCCATGGATAATTGAGGGGTATAGAAAGGGTTGGTTTGACTTAGCTGTGCCCTTAACTCCTCCACTAAATTTTCTAACTGTGTCACTCTATTTCCATCTTCTTTCTCCTCCTCCTCCGTTTTTACCCCGGAAAGTATTTTTTGTTCCCAACTCATGATTACGTTGGAGAAAAACTTCTTATAGACACGGGTAGAGATTCGATTCTCGTGTTCCGTCGGCCACTACCAGTGCACTCGGGTTTCCCGTGACTAATAAGGGTGGTTCTCCGCCGTTTCTGGTTCATTCATCTCCAGATGGCCCCTGATTACTGTCATGAGTTTGTTATTTACTTTATTTCTTCCCTCATTTATCCAATGAACACCGTCGGATGCCAAGGTGTTTACGTATAGTGATGTATTAAAGTGGATAATTTGGTTGTGTCTTGAGTTCTTTATTCCCTTGTTTATTGAATTTTGTACCTTTTTATAATCATCCGTGCTAATGGGTCCTCTTTCTGAATAAATGCGTGGTTCTATTAAACAGATGCACACTACCGCCTCACAATTCCTCTCTATTGTCCGCGTAATTTCCTTGATAGTGTCAGCAAGAGAACCGGGATCTATGCCATCGGCAATATCGTTGCTACCTAACCACAAAATGCACAGATCATGTGGCCATTCCAGGACACTATTCAGTCTTTCATCTGAGAAGTAGGAATTTGCCTTTCCTTCCGGTGTTCTAAAAATCCTAATTTCCGTTCCTGGGACATCGAATGTTTGGGGAATTTGACTGTGTCCTACTAATGAAACTTTGTACATATTTCCTGAATTTTTGACTCTATTTAGCTACTTTCCCAAGGTGAGATTCTGTTGTTGTTATTTGTAGGAAATAATATCCCATCGCTGCCACCAGTGTGATGCCAGGGTTTTTTTATAAGTTACTGACACTTTTATATGAATGACATTACTTTGTTAGAATACTTCATTGACTAATAAAACCTCCTCGTCACAACTGAATTGGGAAGGACTTAGGGTTAATAGGGGAAAATGCTGCCACCAGCTCAGGTGAGTAGTTCTATGGTTTACTCCCTGAACACGTTTTAATATATGAGAATTATTTGGTAGTCGGGGTGGATACTTAGTATTACACCGAGTGAGGCTGAGACTCTTCTTGAGACTTGGGGAAGTATTTCCATAACAAGGGAATAATCACCTGGGGTTTTGCAATAAACACAAGAAGCTATATTTTAAACATCATCCGGTTTATTCATCATGAAATATTATTTCTCTTGTTTGAGACCTTAGGTACATATATAAACTCTAATTCGGCGCAGGAAAGCTCTACAGAGCATAACCTACCTCACTGAATTATATTCTTAGAACTACCATCTACGTATACACAAGCTGAACACCGTAGGCATACATGGAAAATATAAGGGGGGGGGGGGGAATGTAAGAGTAATGATGTTGTTCGCGTTCACTAAACCATGTGGCGTGGTTTTTCTCCAGACTGAGATACTCGCCGGAACCTTGAAGGGAGTAGAGAGATGACTCTTTAATAACACTTATAAGGACAGGCCAGGCCTCCTATGCGTTAATGAAAACTAACCAACTGTACCTATATATGGATATATAGATAGATACACTATAATAAAGGGGGAAGATGGAAGAGAGTTAATGGACGTCTTACCTTGAAGGGAGTAGAGAGATGACTAATGTCCTCATGGTATGCCACGGAAAATTTGGGAGAAGCGGGAAAAAAAAGGAATGTTCGGATCCTTATGAACGGCTTCCCCTGAAGGGAGTATCCGACCTCGAATGGCTCTAATTAACTAATGAAGCAAGTATGCATATGAAATGGCTGCCTATAATAGTTCTTTTACTTTGATATAGAAGAATTTAATACATTTAGTCTAATATTCGGGGAGAGGTGTTTCTCCTTTTTTGGACAGCATACGAACGTGTTTTACAGAGTGATGAGGTATCGGAGTCGGAATAGAAATTTGGTCAACTTTCAATTTAGCGAATAACTCGACTAACCCACCCATTTCTAAACGTGATCTGTCACTATTGTGTCTATTTTGAAGGACATTAAGAATCTAAGAGTGTTCCTTGATCTGTCAGGAGGGTAAGGGGAGGATGAAAAGTTTTGAATCTACCAGTTATCGATGATCGCGAAATAAATGTCCCACCTATTTGGACTCGTATCCTGAGTGTATGGGGGAGGGAGTGGGGGGGGAGATAGAAGTGGGAGAAAGAAAGAAAGAAGATAAATTTTACGAGAACAGAAAAGATTGGATTGACCTTAATATAATAGGAATACCCTGTTCCTCCATATGCTGGGCCTAGGTGACAACTTGCCCCAGAACAACATATAATTATTGAAACCTTTTTCCTTCTTAAATAGTACATAACCCGGGAATTGTATGATAGGAATTTCCATCCTGTCTCTTCCGAATTTCCGGACATTACAGAGAGAGAGAGAGAGAGAGAGAGAGAGAGAGAGAGAGAGAGAGAGAGAGAGAGAGAGAGAGAGAGAGAGAGAGAGAGAGAGAGAGAGAGAGAGAGAGAGATGCATGCCTAGACATTATATCAGAGGTTCTCAAACTTCACTGGACGGCGGCGCACTAGATTATATCTTGGACTTCGGCGGCGCAGCAGCTATATATATATATATATATATATATATATATATATATATAATACATATATACAGGAATGGACATATGGAAATAATGTGTAAATAAACTACTGATCAGTGGGACACGTGTGCCTGCCTGGAGTTGCATATCCGCTCTATGTTAGGAGGGACAGTTGACAGACACACTCTCATTTCCTCTTCAACAGCCAGCATTTTATTCCTTTTCTTAGTTTTTATATTTGTGAGGGCTGAGAATCCCAGTTCACACAGATATGAGGTTGAAAATTGCAAGAGTATTTTCTGGGCCCTTTTGGATATATGTGGGTGTTCGTTTTCCATTTGAATCCAGAAGCTTTCTAATGTCATATCCAGATATTGCAGTTTTAGTGTGCGGTCATTACGGATGTTGATTAGTTCTTCTTCTTCAAGGATGCCAAGTTGTGGCTTGCTCAAGGGATTGTGAACGAATGGATTTCTCAGCCAGTCAACTTTCAACAGATATATTTGGGAAATATTTTTCTATGTTCCTTCCTAGGCTTTCAAGGTGCTGCTTAATGAGTGGAACAATGTCTGTATATTTAGCTTCAGCAGTCTTTTGAAACATGTCAATCTTGCCTTCACTCACCCTTTCATTCCAGAGCCTAATTATTTCTACCAAGGCTTTCATTTTGTCAGATGATGTTACCATATTTTCATTTCTTCCTTGCATACTTGCATTAACCTTGTTCAGATGTTTAAATATGTCTGCCAAGTAGCATAATTTTGCACTCCAAATTTCATCAGGAAGTAATTCGCAGAATTTAGTTTTCTCCTCAAGGGTAAAGAAAAGGAGCATTTCCTCTCTCAGTGCATGCACCCGGGATAACACTTTGCCTCTTGATAACCACCGGACTTCTGTGTGACCACCGGACTTCTGTGTGGAGAAGACCTTCGTGAGGAGATCCCATTTCTTCACATAGCATGGAAAATAGTCTTGACTGCTTTGGTCTGCCCTTAAGAAAGTTTACCATTTTCACAACATCATCAAGAACAAACTTTAATTCTTGTCCGAGTGTTTTAACAACAAGAGCTTCACGGTGCAAGAAACAATGGTAGTAATCAAATCTGGGTTCTCCTTCTTGAATAAGGACACAAAACCTTTTACCGATCCCACCATGGATGGACAGCCATCTGTGCAAATTCCTACACATAATTTCCATGACAAGTCCTTTTCTTTCAAGTATTCTGTCACTGTAGAAAATATCTCCTGTCCTGTGGTTTGCACCAGTTCTTTGCAGCATAAGAAATGTTCAGTTATTTTGTTATCAGCAACATAACAGATGAACACTAGTAACTGAGGTTTTCCTCCAATGTCTGTTGATTCATCCGCTTGTAAAGCATACATTTTACCTTTTACGAGTTCACACACACTTTCTTCAATATCAAACGACATGTCCTTGATTCGTCTACCAATCGTGTCGTCTGAGAGGGGAATTTTTTTCACTTCCTTCTCAGCCTCATCCCCAAACAATGTTTTCACCACAGCACAGCAAGCTGGAAGGAAGTATGACTTTGCAATTGAATGGGGTTTCATTTGTTTTGCTGTATGCTCTGCCACTAAATAGCTTGCTTTCTGTGCCTTTTCTGCCACCTTCACCTTTTTCTCAAACCCAAGCCTTTGTTGTTTATTATCTTTCAAGAGTCTTTTAAAGTATTCGATAGGCTTCTGAGAGAGGTGACTATGTTTTGTTGTTAAATGTCTCTTCATTTTCATAAGAATCATAGATTCATTTGATAGCTCAATGCCGCAAACAATACGTTTTGGCTTTGGACCATTTTCATCATCACAGCAAGTGAACCCAAGTCTAAGATAACTGTCGTTATACAGGCGAAATGACTTACTGCGGTTACTTTTGCTGGCACGTGTCGTCGTTTTGACCACGCTCAGACCTGGATGACAAAACTCACTTTCATCTGTCACTTCTCTTTGCCCGCTCGGACCTGCACGACTACGGTCACTTTCAACTGTCACTTCACTCTGCCAGCACGGACCTGTACGACTATGCTCATTTTCAACTGTCACTTCACTTTCTTCACTTTCCACACTAGGGTCTGGACGAGAGGACTCACTTTCAACAGTTATTACTGTTACTTCGCCTTCGGTGCCTTCGACACATTTACGTTTTGATTCATGATCAACTGCGACGCGACTTCACCACTATTGCCTTAAGTACACTTTCGCTTTTTAATGAGGTACTTATCCATTTTTTAAGCTTGGACCTCATTAACACTACAACAGCGATACTTACTGAGGCTCAGGGCTACACTAACCACGGGAGGTGCCTACCCAACGCTCTGCCTACGTGTGTTGCCAAATTATACACGTTATTTATCGATCGGGGTTAACGTAAATCACGTCAAACAGTCAAACTTGCATAAAGCCTACTGATATACGTATGCATCAGTTTCTATTCATCATCCTTTTTCCGTTTATATGTCGCTAAAAACAATTCACATGAACGCGTGATAAAACTAGTAAGTTGGTAACACAGTAACACCAGCAGGCTGCGGCTCAGACTGGTACAGTACGTGTACAGTACTCGTTCAACACGTATTGTGGTGGAAGCGGGAAGTATTTTTTTTAAGGATGAATAACTTATATATTTATTCTCTATTTCTTACTTTATCCATCTACCCAAAGTACTTATAATATTATTAAAAGGACCTTGCATCTACCTGCCTAGTTACATATTAACTCATTCATTTACGATTTTCCATCTTCAATATAAAAAACAAAAACTACAACCTCAAAGCGCAAAATACCGATATCTATGAAAAATGACGCGGCGCACCTAGGGGATTCCCACGGCGCACAAGTGCGCCGCGGCGCACAATTTGAGAATCACTGCATTATACAAATGTATTGAACAGAAGAAAGATGTAGAGAGAAGGAGAAATGATAGCAAGCAAAGTTTAAAATGGAGAGAGAATGATGGATTGCAAGAGACAGAAGAAAAAAATAAGTAAATCGGTTTTTTTTTGTGTAAATGGCTGGCCAAGGCAAAAATAAATTGAGAAAAGAGAGAGAGAAGTGTAAGGTTTTGTTTGCGTAAATGACTGGCCAAGAGCAAAAAAATGAGAGAGAGCTAGGGGGGGAATAAGTGTAAGAGTGTGAGTGTGTGTAAGAGTTCTTTTCATTTTATTTATTTTTGTATCACAAAGGACTGGCTAAGGGCAAAAAAATATATGTATGAGAAAAAGTTAGATATTAAGAAAATTAAGTGTTTTTTTCTTCGATTTCTTATTATAATTACTATTATTGTATTTTTTCTTATGTTATTATTATTGACTGATTTCTCTAGTTCTCTGTGTTTTTTCCCCCTGTGTATATATATATATTATATATATATATAATATATATATATATATATATATATTTTATATATATATATATATATATATATAATATATATATATATATATATATATATATATTTCGCTTTTTTTATATGTATATACTTGTTATGTCACCCCTCCCTCCCTTCCTCTCTCTCCCTCGAGCTAATTTATGTGTTAGGAGCAGAGCTGGGCAGTATTTAAATACAATTGTATTTAAATACGTATTTAAATACATTTGTGTATTTAGAAATGTATTTATAAATACATTGGTTGCCATGTATTTAAATACAGTATTTAAATACTTTTATGAGTATTTAAATACATTGTATTTAAATACATTAATATAAAAAAAATTATACTTTTTTATCAGTTAATTTGGCCATAAACCCGCCCAATTATCTGGCAACCCTGATGTTACAGTGAACCAGTGTTTCCACTTACAAGGAAATGTCCTGATTTCAAGGAAATTTAGGCCTGAGAAGGAAATTTCTAAGAAAACCCAAAATCGAAGGAAATTCCTTTTTTTCGGACATGTTAAAAATTGTGTATTTAAAATGTATTACAAATGTATTTAAATATAATTGATGTATTTAGTATTTAAAAACATTCGTACAATGTATTTAGTGTTTAGTATTTAAATACATTTCTCCCATGTATTTAGTATTTAAATACATTCAATGTATTTAGTGCCCAGCTCTGGTTAGGAGTGTGTGGTAATAGTAGTAGTAGAAGTGATAGTAGTGGTAGTAGTAGTTAAAGTTAAACTGTTTCAAACTGGTGCCGTGACGGGTGGAACCTCTGATAGCTCTCCCGAAAACAGTCTCTCCTATATAGGGAGCAATGCTCCCCCGTCACTGTGCCAGTTTGCAGTAGTAGTTTGAAATTTCTTAGCCATTTTGACCACCTACTCTTTTCCTTATTGGTACGTGCTACATACCACAGGAAGCGGAAAAGTATAAGGATTTTGAAACAGTTTTTGAAAATTGAATGTGACCAAAACTTATGGAGTTAGAGGGAGTTGAAGCAAAATAAGCAAGAAATAATGTTTATACACTCTTTTACTTTCCTTCAATTATCTTAATATTAGTGTAGTCTTACTGTAATTTTTTTATGCTCATGATATGCAGCAATGTATTATGAACACGATGGTAGGCTCAGCTTTCATAAATATTATCTGGTAGCTTGGTTATATCGGGTAGGAGTACAACATTTCAATGCACTGAAAACCTAAAAGTCCGCCTACTCTTGTGATAGTCAGTCATGACTTTATTTTTTACCCTATTGAGTTATGAATGGCGTGTTGTTGTTGACCAATCACTGCCTGATTCACTGATGCAAACAAAATAGGCCTATCTTGTGTAAGAGATGAGTAACGCCAAGAAATATGAATATTTTTCTGAGGCAACGCAAGGGTTTTGGGTTGCGGCGAGGCAAGTACCACCACCATCGCCACCCAGCCCGGGTCTAGCAGCCAATCAGCGACGTCCTTGCAAACTCGGCTAGGCAGTTCCCAGCTCCCAGCCCAGGAATCCAGCTTAAGTGAATAGACTATAGTACTACGTAGCTACTATTAGAGAGAGAGAAACGAGAGAGACAGATCAAGCAAACCACACACACACACATACACACACACACACACACGGAGGGGTACTCCGTAGTGTAGTGGTTAGCACGCTTGGTTCACAACCGACAGGGCCCGGGTTCGATCCGCGGGTGGAGCGGAGAAAGATGGGCGGTCTGCTTAAAACCTAAGCCCCTGTCCACCAGGCAGTGAATGGGTACCGGACGTTAGCCGGGGGTTTGTGACCCACCTTGTGGCCTGTAATCTCATAAAGAACTCAAGAAGTCTTACGGCGGATTGGCATAGCCCACGGTGTTATGGATTCGCTCAGCACGAGTATTTGGCATTGTCGGTACCTGTGCAGGAGGACAAAGATCCGGATCTTCAAGTCGCTTGAAATACCTGTCCGACTCTATGGATGTGAGACATGGACACTAAATAGCGACTTGAAGATGCGAATCGATGCCTTTGGTAATGAGTGTCATCGTAGAATCATGGGGTATTGTTGGGATGATTACGTATCAAATCAGCGATTGCACCGTGAGAATGAATCGAGGCCTATTACCTGCATTGTCCGTCAGCGCTAACTTCGGCTATATGGACATGTGGCACGCTACCCTGAAACCGATTCTTCCCACCGGGTTGTATCTGTAAGAGACAATCCGGCGTGGAGGAGGCCAAGGGGACGCCCACAAGGCTCGTGGCTGGGGCAAGTTGATGTTTCCTGACGAGAGTTGCTTGGTATGGGAAGTGAGCCTGCATGGGCGTGGTGACCCCCGGGAGTGGCATCGTAGGGTGGGCGAGGCGACGTGCCCCCCGGCGTATGCCCCCTATGATTGATTGATTGATTGTGGCCTGGCACCTGCCGCGGCGGGGAGCTAAAAGGGTGCAAATCCATGATTCACAAACCCTTAGGCCCTACAGCTGGAGAGACGACATCAAGAAGCAACTCGACGACCTCCTTGCCAAACATATTATCGCGCCCGTTGACTACCCCACGGATTGGTGTCACTTCATGGTGCCTGTGCCAAAGAAGAATGCCGGTATTAGAATGTGTGTGGACCTAACCAGGCTGAACAAATACGTGCGGCGTCCGACATACCTCATGCTTCCACCACACGTTGCGGTCGCTGATATCGCAGCAGGTCACACCCGCTGGATGACCACAATAGACGCCGTCATGGGGTATCACCAGATCGCGATTGCTCCGAAGAGGACTTGTGCGGGTGATCTTCCGCTAGCGCGAGGCGTATTCCTTAGCTCCAGGAGACCTCGTTCGAACGCGTCGTCGTCTAACTGCCTACCGGTCGTTGCTGTCATTATCAACTTTTTGACAGTCTTCATAGCTGCCTCCACGTGACCGTTAGCTCTGGCGTCGGTCGTCCATCCACAGCGGCTCGTTGTTGTGGCTGGGTAGTAATATACGGCAACGAGAACAGGCAGACACGGTGTTGGCGATATCGTTATCAATCCCAGGCCAGTATACTGTCTGACGTGCTCGGCGCTTCGTTCGCTCAATACCTTGATGCCCTTCGTGCAAGCGGCCGAGAACTACCTTACGTAGGCTGGTCGGGAAGACTAGTCTCGCCCCGTATACGATCATGTCATCATCCAATGATAACAAATGCCGGACTCCCCAATAAGGCTGGATGATACTGTGAAGGATGTCGATGTTCCGGGAACCCCTGTAGGATGGCTTGTTTAAGAGACGAGTACTCGGGATCACGTGAAGCAGCAGCACGTACCTTTTACAGTCATGGGTCTACCACTGGGGCGAGTCGAAAGCCATCTTCTGCTGCACGTGACGCCTCCAAAGCCGCAATTAAGGTCTCGTGCAACGGATCTGACTTCACTTCAGCTGACCCGTCAGGGTGGCTCGGTTGGTAGAGGTGTGGGCTCGCGTGCAGCGTCCCTGCGTTAGATCAAACCAGGTTCCCACCAGGTTCATCCTGGCGTGGTGGCTCTTTGTATAGTCAATAACCTTGTCGTTGGTACTTGCAAAGTGTCTAGATAGGATCAATGTATGTATGTATCACTTCAGCTGTGTCGACGATTGGAACCGGATCACAGACCGGTGAGCGTGAAAGCGCGTCTGGTATTTGGTGCGCCGTCCCTTTCTGCCAACTGGCTGTAAAACTGTACAAGATTAACTTCTCACGCATACGCTGCAGCCGCGGATTTTCTATCTCTGACAGAAGCTTATGGTTCAAAATGGGCACCAACGGGCGGTGATCCACTACCAGATCGAAGTGAGGCAAACCTGCTAGGAATATCACGAATCTCCCATTTGTCACCACACTCATTGTCAATTCCGTACGTCACCCCATGAAATATAATATAAATATACGTACGTACTATGGGTAAAACAAGTATCGGTGCACTATATGCGTGAAACATTCTGACACTACGGAACGAAGAAAACGAAAACATAGTGTGATACGAGCTATAGGTTGGTAATGCTGATGGCAGGAATATGCCATATAGCACCATATAGCGTAATACAGTGTCAACAATGAGTAATATTTTGTTTATATAAACTGATATATTGATACACAGTGTGACGTTGTGAATGCCACATGGGAGATGAGACTTTTGCCCTGTCAAACGTCCCGGACCATCATCAGCCAGCTGCCCGACACCACTGGGGTGCATCCAACCACACAATCCAGCGGTGACACGCCCACTCCTCGTGGTGGGGAACACATTTTTTGCCTCATATCTGAAACATACCGCGGCCCAGTAAGGGATAGTCACATTTCAACTCTTTTGGGCAGGGATTCAGAGAGAGTTAAAGACCACTAGTGTTAGCTTAACAACATCCCTCTATTTCTACACCCCGGTGTTAACGGGTATTCACAGACAAGACATGGCAGTGGCGGTACATGGTTGTTCAAAGCTGAGTGGCTGAACGACTACAATGACGTCACAGCCTCGCCAGCGAATCACATGGTATTTCTCAAAAAGTTTCAGCCAATCACAAGGCTTCCACGCTCTCAGCTCTGTTTACAACTTTATCGTCCACACCAAAATCAGCTGTTCGTATTTAATTCTCAAAAAATAAGTCATTCCATGATTCCTTCTTTCCCTGCCACACCTCCGTCGCTTCGTCAACACCTGTTTTCACCTCCACACTCGCAACTATGGTTCAATTCCTTGTATTCTCCAGCTATTCCATCATTCCTTCTTTCCCTGTGTCACCTCCGTCGCTTCGTCAACACCTGTTTTCACCTCCACACTCGCAACTGTGGTTCAATTCCTTGTATTCTCCAGCTATTTCATCATTCCTTCTTTCCCTGCCACACCCCCGGCTAACACCCGGTACCCATTCACTGTTGGGTGGACAGGGGCTCGGGTTTTAATTAAGGAAAACTGCACACCACATACGTGCAGGTACTGTCTGCCGGAGCCATGCGTGGTGCTGTCTGGCATCGCTACCCGGGTCGAGATGCCGCCGCTCACCACTCTTGACACATCACCAAAGAACAAAATCACCACAAGCGTCTGGGTTTGTTATATGGCCTCATTTCGTTTGTATACTTGCCCTGTTCAGTTCTTGAGTCAGAAAACATCATATATACTCAATTTATGAGGATTTTTATGTACGTAGTATCCTTAAAACCACCATACAGGCAGTTGCCATGTTAACAACAACTCTAACGTCATCAATCTCCTCTGTGAATGCCAAAACAGCTGATGACAGATGTTAAGCTAACAACCGTGGAGGTAAGCGTCCTTAAATGCGCCCCTGGAACTCATACTGGAAGGTGTGGTGGAATCATGCCACATTTTGACATATATATTACGTTTATGATTGTTACGCAAAAGGTGTAACAGTGTTATACGCACTACACTTGGGCGAGATTACACAAACCTATAAAAACTGCAAATAAAGTCTAGCATGTATCATTGCATATAAAGTCTAGCGACTCTAGCATGTATCATTGCATATATTAATATATTTCCCTTAATACATTGCCATTACTGTTGGTTAGGGTGCGTTAGTAACGCATTATGCAACTTTGAGACAACACGAAATATTTACATGGGTGTGGATACAGGCAGGAAAGAAAAATATGTGATGGTAACAGAGAGAGAGAGAGAGAGAGAGAGAGAGAGAGAGAGAGAGAGAGAGAGAGAGAGGAGAGAGAGACTAACTAACCTGGTGTTATTCACTCGCGAAACATAATGTGTTGCTGACGGACCATCTGTTCGGAACGTTTTCTCATCACAGAATACGACACGCTCCCAAAAGTCGGCAGGCTTGTCAGCATACTCCAGCGCATATTCCATATTCATACGCACTGTCCGACAATGACTGCGTTAGCCTAAAGGCAGTATACCTTAGATCTGACCTTTGACCTCAAGTTTGTATATATTGTCTTTTATTTGCTTTAGGACTTATGTGAACTCCCTCATGTATATATATATATATATATATATATATATATATATATATATATATATATATAATATATTATATTTTTTTTTTTATACATTTGTGCCTATAGCACCTGTAGGCAGTGGTGACCCAGGGCTCGGATGGTAGGCTCTGGAGGTTCCCTTGAGGGCTGTGATAGTTGGTCCTCGCCCGTGGTGGCGCAGGCAGGATTCTTATAGTGACGCCTGTGATTAGAGGTTCATGCCGCCCCCCTGTGTCCTCCGATGCACTCGCAATCGAAAGTAGAGTTGATGGGCAGGGCATGTGGGTGTTCTTAGGCCACTCGACGGTGTAGAAAGGTTTTGGTTTTCTTCGGGGATCGAATTCGGGTCACCGAGAACGCCAGTCGGAGACGCTAACCACTCCACTACCGCCTCCCCTATATGTTATGTTGTTGTTGTTTTTCCTGTATGCCTTCGGGTGAAAACACAATTATTATTATTATTATTATTATTATTATTATTATTATTATTATTATTATTATTATTATTATTATTATTATTATTATTATTATTATTATTATTATTATTATTATTATTTGCACAGATGTTCCTGAGCAAGGGGTGAACAGCCTGCAGGATGGAGGACCGCTACACCACACTAACACCAAGATTAACACCATTACTACCATGACACCAAGAGGATCTCTGCCAACTGTCCACACCACACTAGGCAAGTGTTCAAGCCTGTTTTTTTTTTCTCTCTCTTCTCCTCTCTCTCTCTCTCTCACTCTCCTCCTCTCTCTTCTCTCTCTCTCTCTCTCTCTTCTCTCTCCTCTCTCTCTCTCTCTCTTCTCTCCTCTCCTCTCTCTCTCTCTCTCTCTCTCTCTCTTCTCTTCTCTCTCTCTCTCTCTCTCTCTCTCTCTCTCCCCTCTCTCTCTCTCTCTCTCTCTCTCTCTCTCTTCTCTCTCTCCTCTCTCTCTCTCTCTCTCTCTCTCTCTCTCTCTCTCTCTTCTCTCTCTCTCTCTCTCTCTCTCTCTCTCTCTCTCTCTCTCTCTCTCTCTCTCTCTCTCTCTCTCTCTCTCTCTCTCTCTCTCTCTCTCTCCTCTCTCTCTCTCTCTCTCTCTCTCTCTCTCTCTCTCTCTCTCTCTTCTCTCTCTCTCCTCTCTAATGGATACTTAATAAAACTTCCACTACTTATATCTACTTACGAGTAGAATACTAACTATTACTTAACAGACATAAAAGTGTACTACTGCTCATCATGGCTTCAATTCACTGCGTATTTCAATATTAAATTATAGTGTTAAGCATTACCTATTATCTATCAAATTGGTCTATTAACTATCCATTATTATATATTATAGTAGTATTACATATTATCTATCAACTTACTATAGTGTCATCAACTTTGCATTATAATCGACCAACACACAAACATAACTATTTACAGTACTCAGATGTATTGGTATTTGTTTATTATCGTGTATATTTTTTTTTTTACACTAATACTACTAATGGAATAGATCTGGTAAGATATTTAATAGGTATATAGATAGTGCGAACGGGGAATAGGAAAGTGGCTGATAACTATGTAACAAGGTGGAGGGTTGTTAAAGGATGGAGGGAAGGTGTGGGAGGGAGGTAGTGACTAAGACACAGTGCAAGAGGAAGGACGTGTCTCTCTGTGTGTGGCAGGCAAGTGTCAAGTATAGATTACCAGGGTTTTCAATACTAGTTTGTGTGTGTCATTCACCCATGCGAGTGGGTGAATCGTCCACGCGATTGTTCACGCGATTGTTCACTCGTCCACGCGAGTCAGACTCGCGATCGCCAGTTTCACCCTCCCGGTGCGAGCTTGGAGCTCATTATTACCGATCTTTGGGTAATGCTGGGACCTCACACACCACACACCCCCATCCCCTTGCTCAAGGGGGACAGTAACCTTCAGAATTTGTCAATGAAAAATCCCCTGGAGCAGTGAGGATTCGAACCGGCTACGAACCAGTGCTACCACACAGTTATTTTTCAATCTTTGATATAAATCCTTTTTTTTTTAACCATAATTATAATTTATTTATTTATATAAATATACTTTTATGCCTTAAAACTAGAAGGGATATAAATTGACTTTCTGTGTGTGTGTGTGTGTGTGTGTGTGTGTGTGTGTGTGTGTGTGTGTGTGTGAGACAGTAATTTTTTGCAGGTTTTGTGGTAGTTCCTGGTTTAAAGAAGATGACTTAAAGTAATCGTCCAGACCATTTCATCATTCCTGATTTAATGCAATCAAATCATAGCCATTAACGAGTATATCAACAACACGTCGTCACTTTTTGTATCCAGTCAGCCGTTTTTAAATAATCCGCAATCAAAATCTGCAAATTCCCCGGGTTTTCAAAACGCTCTCAAGGTTTGCAGACGCTCAGGCTCAGGCTCGGTGACGTACCATCAGGGAGGCTCATCTTCCCGCGCTGATCAGAGAGGCACGTAAACACAGAGATAAATATAGTACTTGAAGATATTTGGGTGTTTCTGATAGATTCTTTTTGCTATATGCCACATGCATGCATCCTTTATGGGTGCAGCAAGACAGCTGTGCCTTTCGAGAAAAGTTTGCACACGGAAAGGAGTGGCGTGTGTAGGGTGATACACGCCTATTGTGTGTTGGAGCGAGCAGTTGTGTTGAGAAACGGCGACCCCCCGTAAGACAGTGACTCAGTCCAACACTATACCAGACCAGGTGGCCCTGTTAGACAGGGACGCCAGGACTGGCAGCAGCGGTGGACCACCACGACTGTGAGGCTTTGCCTCTTAACAAGACCAAGTAAACCAGTTGTGGAGTGGGCGTGCCCTGTGGTGAGAGACCCTGTGGTGGTGTGGCTGTCACACTTTCTGCCTTCCCGCCCGCATATTTTCCAACTCTATGCTGTAGTTAATGCTAGTATGTGGTTTCCGAGTAATGACGTTTGACTGTAGCTCCAAAACTAACCATAGGATTTTCTCGAAAGTACCTTCATTGTGATTCCCACACACACATGGTTTAACCTTATTTACCAATCCATGTTTTGGAGAAGTGCCAGGTCCTCCTGCTGAACCTCAGGCTCTGCTAACACCTGTTCATCCACCTCGTACTCGGGCTCAAACATAGGATTCCATGACAATCTGAGGTTCGTTTTCCTCATAGTATACGCACCAGGTCATTCCCCCCCCCTTTTCCGGTGTTCAGATTTTTTGAGGATCGGTTTGTAGAATCTCATGCGCATTTGTTATCGGTAATTCTATTTTGCGTTTTAAAAAGTGTTCTCCGGACGCTTACAGGTACTTAAAACTTTTTGTCCTTTTTAAAATCAGTTTTTCGATCGTCATTTTAATATTTATTCTTAATAATTCCAAAATGGTCTGGAATTCTTTAGCCAGCACACACAACGCACCTGGGCACACAACTGACACATCTGAGCCACATAAGGGTATATTAATCTAGTGGTGGGTTTGAGTACAATCAGCCGGTGTGGGAGAAGATTCTTGGACGCCCCTCCGTAGCTAGCATTATTTATTTTTATATCATTTCTTATTAGTCTTTATTTTTAATCTGGACTACAGATTTAAAACCAGTGAAATTAGATATAAAAGTAAAGATTATTAGAAACATTTAATATCGTGTTTACAAGGTGTTTACAGTTTGAGTCTTAGTCGTATGGTAGGCGGCACGACAGAATGAGTTTGTTTTCATCCACATAAATGGTTCTTCAAGACAGACAGTGGGTTTAGGCAGTACAGAAACCAGCGGTTGTGGGAGACAAGACCTTGGAGGCAGCTACGACAGACGTTTGAAAAACAGACAGACGTTTGATCAGCAGGAAACGTTGTAAGAACAGACAAAGTCGGTTGAGCAAACAGGCGACAGATTTGACACATAAACAGTGTTTACAGACTGTACAGACAGACGCTCTTGAGACAGACATACAGACAGACGGTTGTGAGCATACAACAGACGTTTTCAACATACAGACAAACGGTGTGAGGCAGACAGACAGACAGACGGGTTGTAGGCAGGCAGACAGACAGACAGACGGGTTGTGAGGCAGACATACAGACAGACGGGTTGTGAGCAGCAGACAGACAGACGGGTTGTGAGCAGACAGACAGACAGAGGTTGTGAAGAGACAGACAGACAGACGGGTTTGTGAGCGACAGACAGACAGACAGACGGTTGTGAGGCAGACAACAACAGACGGGTTGTGAGGCAGACATACAGACAGACGGGTTGTGAGCAGACATGACAGACAGACGGGTTGTGAGAGACAGACAGACAAGACGGGTTGTGAGGCAGACAGACAGACAGACGGTTGTGAGGCAGACAGACAGACAGACGGGTTGTGAGGCAGACATACAGACAACAGACGGGTTGTGAGCAGACAAGACAGGGTTGTGAAGCAGCAGACAGACGGGTTGTGAAGCAGACAGACAGACAGACGGGTTGTGAGCAGACAGACAGACAGACGGGTTGTGAAGCAGACAGACAGACAGACGGGTTGTGAAGCAGACAGACAGACAGACGGGTTGTGAGCAGACAGACAGACAGACGGGTTGTGAGGCAGACAGACAGACAGACGGTTGTGAGGCAAGACAGACAGACAGACGGGTTGTGAAGCAGACAGACAGACAGACGGGTTGTGAAGCAGACAGACAGACAGACGGGTTGTGAGGCAGACAGACAGACGGGTTGTGAGGCAGACATACAGACAGACGGGTTGTGAGGCAGACATACAGACAGACGGGTTGTGAGGCAGACATACAGACAGACGGGTTGTGAGGCAGACAGACAGACAGACGGGTTGTGAAGCAGACAGACAGACAGACGGGTTGTGAAGCAGACAGACAGACAGACGGGTTGTGAAGCAGACAGACAGACAGACGGGTTGTGAGGCAGACAGACAGACAGACGGGTTGTGAGGCAGACAGACAGACAGACGGGTTGTGAGGCAGACAGACAGACAGACGGGTTGTGAGGCAGACAGACAGACAGACGGGTTGTGAGGCAGACAGACAGACAGACGGGTTGTGAGGCAGACAGACAGACAGACGGGTTGTGAGCAGACATGACAGACAGACGGGTTGTGAGGCAGACAGACAGACAGACGGGTTGTGAGCAGACAGACAGACAGACAGACGGTTGTGAAGCAGACAGAACAGACAGACGGTTTGTGAAGCAGACAGACAGACAGACGGGTTGTGAGGCAGACAGACAGACAGACGGGTTGTGAGGCAGACAGACAGACAGACGGTTGTGAGGCAGACAGACAGACAGACGGGTTGTGAAGCAGACAGACAGACAGACGGGTTGTGGAGACAGACAGACAGACGGGTTGTGAGGCAGACAGACAGACAGACGGGTTGTGAGCAGCAGACAGACAGACAGACGGGTTATGAGGCAGACAGACAGACAGACGGGTTGTGAGGCAGACAGACAGACAGACGGTTGTGAGGCAGACAGACAGACAGACGGGTTGTGAAGCAGACAGACAGACAGACGGTTGTGAGGCAGACAGACAGACAGACGGGTTGTGAGGCAGACAGACAGACACAGACGGGTTTGAGAGCAGACAGACAACAGACAGAACGGGTTGTGAGCAGCAGACAGACAGACGGGTTGTGAGGCAGACAGACGGGTTGTGAAGCAGACATACAGACAGACGGGTTGTGAAGCAGACAGACAGACAGTCGCGACAGACGGGTTGTGAGGCAGACAGACAGGACAGACGGGTTGTGAGGCAGACAGACAGACGGGTTGTGAAGCAGACAACAGACAGACGGTTGTGAGGCAGACAGACAGACAGACGGGTTGTGAGCAGACAGACAGACACAGACAGAACGGGTTGTGAGCAGACAGACAGACAGACGGGTTTGAGGCAGACAGACAGACAGACGGGTTGTGAAGCAGACATACAGACAGACGGGTTGTGAGCAGACAGACAGACAGACGGGTTGTTGAAGCAGACAGACAGACAGACAGGGGTTGTGAGGCAGACAGACAGACAGACGGGTTGTGAAGCAGACAGACAGACAGACGGGTTGTGAAGCAGACAGACAGACAGACGGGTTGTGAGCAGACAGACAGACAGACGG
This sequence comes from Chionoecetes opilio, assembly GCA_016584305.1. NCBI lineage: Eukaryota > Metazoa > Arthropoda > Malacostraca > Decapoda > Majidae > Chionoecetes > Chionoecetes opilio. The sequence goes on along the minus strand of JACEEZ010003500.1, from coordinate 126,644 downwards.
TTATGAGGCAGACAGACATACAGACGGGTTGTGAAGCAGACAGACAGACAGACGGGTTGTGAGAAGCAGATACGGACAGACAGACGGGTTGTGAGGCAGACAGACGACAGACAGACGGGTTGTGAAGCAGACATACAGACAGACGGGTTGTGAGCAGACAGACAGACAGACGGGTTGTGAAGCAGACATACAGACAGACGGGTTGTGAAGCAGACACAGACAGACGGGTTGTGAGCAGACAGACAGACAGACGGGTTGTGAAGCAGACAGACAGACAGACGGGTTGTGAAGCAGACAGGACAGACAAGACGGGTTGTGAAGCAGACAGACAGACAGACGGGTGTGAAGCAGACAGACAGACGGGTTGTGAGGCAGACAGACAGACAAGACGGGTTGTGAAGCAGACAGACAGACAGACGGGTTGTGAGCAGACAGACAGACAGACGGGTTGTGAAGACAGACAGACAGACAGACGGGTTGTGAAGCAGACAGACAGACGGGTTGTGAGCAGACGACAGACAGACAGCGGTTGTGAAGCAGACAACAGACAGACGGGTTGTGAGGCAGACAGACAGACAGACGGGTTGTGAAGCAGACAGACAGACAGACGGGTTGTGAGGCAGACAGACAGACAGACAGACGGGTTGTGAAGCAGACAGACACAGACAGACGGGTTGTGAAGCAGACAACAGACAGAGGTTGTGAAGCAGACAAGACAGAGGTTGTGAACAGAGACAGACAGACGGGTTGTGAAGCAGACAGACAGACAGACGGGTTTGTGAAGCAGACAGACAGACAGAACAGACAAGACGGTTGTGAAGGCAGACAGACAGACAGACAGACAGAGGTTGTGAAGCAGACAGACAGACAGACGGGTTGTGAAGCAGACAGACAGACAGACAGACAGACGGGTTGTGAAGCAGACAGACAGACAGACAGACGGGTTGTGAAGCAGACAGACAGACAGACAGACGGGTTTGTAGCAGACAGACAGACAGACAGGACAGACGCGGGTTGTGAGCAGACAGACAGACAGACGGGTTGTGAGCAGCAGACAGACAGACGGTTGTGAAGCAGACAGACAGACAGGACGGGTTGTGAAGCAGACAACAGACAGACGGGTTGTGAAGCAGACAGACAGACAGACGGGTTGTGAAGCAGACAGACAGACAGACGGGTTGTGAAGCAGACAGACAGACAGACGGGTTGTGAAGCAGACAGACAGACAGACCAGACGAGGTTGTGAAGCAGACAGACAGACAGACGGGTTGTGAAGCAGACAGACAGACAGACGGGTTGTGAAGCAGACATACAGACAAACGGCTTGTGAGGCAGACAGACAGACAGACGGGTTGTGAGGCAGACAGACAGACAGACAGACGGGTTGTGAAGCAGACAGACAGACAGACGGGTTGTGAAGCAGACAGACAGACAGACAGACAGACGGGTTGTGAGGCAGACAGACGGGTTGTGAAGCAGACAGACAGACAGACGGGTTGTGAAGCAGACAGACAGACAGACGGGTTGTGAAGCAGACAGACAGACAGACGGGTTGTGAGGCAAACAGACAGACAGACGGGTTGTGAAGCAGACAGACAGACAGACGGGTTGTGAAGCAGACAGACAGACAGACGGGTTGTGAAGCAGACAGACAGACAGACGGGTTGTGAAGCAGACAGACAGACAGACAGACGGGTTGTGAAGCAGACAGACAGACAGACGGGTTGTGAAGCAGACACAGACAGACGGGTTGTGAAGCAGACAGACAGACAGACAGACGGGTTGTGAAGCAGACAGACAGACAGACAGACGGGTTGTGAAACAGACACAGACAGACAGACGGGTTGTGAAGCAGACATACAGACAGACGGGTTGTGAGGCAGACAGACAAACAGACAGACGGGTTGTGAAGCAGACAGACAGACAAGACGGGTTGTGAAGCAGACAGACAGACAGACGGGTTGTGAAGCAGACAGACAGACAAGACGGGTTGTGAGGCAGACAGACAAACAGACGGGTTGTGAAGCAGACAGACAGACAGATAGACGGGTTGTGAAGCAGACAGACATTTAGTTTTGTTCTCATCAATCATACCAACCCCTTCAACTTCACAGACAGACAGACAGGGGTTATGAGGCAAACAGACAGACAGAGGTTGTGAGGCAGACAGACATACATACATTGTTTTGTCACCACCACTGATCATGTACCAACACGTCCCTTGTCACAACACCGAAGTGATTCGTTCACACAACTCATAACTCTATATTAATTACTCTTAATAACTCTATATTTATATCTGGCATTGATTGATTTAAATTGTTATTCTTTCAGTAGTGTTTCCATCATGTAAGGAATAGACAAAAACACCAAAGTGACTCGTGAAAATCTTATTAATGAACTACATTTTGGTTTCATCAGTTACCTGTTGCCTTAAATTAACAAGTACATTTTTATTTCAGTGTTTCCATCATGTGAGGAATAGACAAAAACACACAAGAAAATTTTATTACTACATTTTGGTTTCATTCATGAGTGCCTTAAATTCAGGGCTTTGAAACGGGTTAAGGGAACGAAAACAAAAACCGAAAGGAACGAAATTATGCTTGGAACAAAAACGGAAACGAAAACGTTATCATATATATGTATTGTTCCGTAGCAAAAATCCCTGTAACCGGTTAATAATGTTATTTTTTCGTTCCATGCCATATTTGGTCAATAATCCATTTTCGCTTCCAGTAGTCTGTGTTATGCCAGTAGTATGTGCTTCAACTTAATTGTTCAACTGTGTTCATAGCCTAATGCTTGGTGCGCCAAATTTCGGTGTGAGTGTCCTAAGTTCAAGTCCTTGAAATATCACATGTAGTCATTGATTTCATTGATTAGGTTTATTTAATTAGTGGGTTGATGATATTACGAATTAATATATTTTTTGCCATAAATTACATTTATAAATAATTTAGTGATTCAGGTCTTTACTGCAACTGAGATTGAATACTCCTACACTACGCTTCCTGTATTGCATATGTAAATGTGTTGCCTTATTTAAGCCGTACAATAATATAGTTCTTGCGACGTCTACGGGTTTGATTTTGTTGGAAACGGTGCACCATGAAATGTACGACTTTATTACCATCTATAAGAATGTAGCTAGTCATGTATAGGCATTATTATTTATTAGGGCTAATAGCCTAATACCATATTCAATACATGGTTTGAGAATAACGTACTAACCGGTTTTCATTTCTTTCTAACCGGTTCAGGAACGTTATGTTTGGAGGAGGAACAAAAAACGAAACTTTAATAATACGGTTTCTGATCGGAACGAACCGTTTGAAAAATGATTTCGTTTTTAAGCCCCGCTTAAATTAATAACTGTATTTTTCTTTCAGTTTTTCTATCATGTGAGGAATAGACAGAAGAGACTCAATATCCAGTCCTGACCACATGCAGTTCCCGCCTTCACCTTACAAGTCACCGTTCATTTAACCCCTTGAGACCCAGAACGTAATTTCCATTGTAATTTGGGTGATTTCATTGCCATTAGACAATTTTTTGTGAATATAAGCCATGTTTTACAGATATGACCTGTTTAGTAGTCCTTGTAGACTAACTAATTTGGTATATTCAGTTACTTATCGGAATTTTATGGCTCGACAACATACAATTTTTATAGCAAAGAAAAGATCTGGGCGTGAAGGGGTTAACAAGTATATTTTTCTTTCAGTGTTGTTTTCTGTGGACCGGGCAGGCTGGTGGCGGTGATAGTGGTGGACTCGTCTCCCTCACACACACACATACACAGGTCAGTCAAGTTCAGATGCCAGGTAACATGATTAGATCCTTACCCCTCCTCCGTCCCCTTACACACCCCCACCATTGTACTACAGACAACTAGACTGATTTTTGTAACGAGGTGAAAAATCCTGGCCCCTCGCTGCTTACTGGCTGATATTGGACGCCAGGAGAAGGGAATAAGAGTTCTAAATTTCAACTGTATTTTTTCATAGTTAACCATATCAGGTAAATATAGGCATCATTTTAAGCATGAGACCTTAAAGTAATCGTCCAGACTATTTCATCATTCCTGATTTAATACAATCAAATCATAGCCATTAACGAGTATATCAACAATACGTCGTCACTTTTTGTATCCAGTCAGCCGTTTTTAAATAATCCGCAATCAAAATCTGCAAATTCCCCGAGTTCTCAAAACACACTCAAGGTTTGCAAACGCTCAGGCTCGGTGACGTAGCGAAAGGGAGGCTCCTCTTCCCGCGCTGATCATCAGAGGCACGTAAACACAGAGATAAATATAGTACTTGAAGATATTTGGGTGTTTCTGATAGATTCTTTTTGCTATATACCACATGCATGCATCCTTTATGGGTGCAGCAAGACAGCTGTGCCTTTCGAGAAAAGTTTGCACACGGAAAGGAGTGGCGTGTGTAGGGTGATACACGCCTATAGTGTGTTGGGGCGAGCAGTTGTGTTGAGAAACGGTGTGTAGCGAGGGTACACAGCGGGTGAAAAACTGGGTGAGAGTGTGCAGCGCGACTAGTCGGCTACCCAGTGTATGGGTTGGGACGACGAGTGTGAGGTGAGCCTGTGTACACGGGTGTGCTGGACAAGGGCGGCGCCCCCCGTAAGACAGTGACTCAGTTGTGGAGTGGGCGTGCCCTGTGGTGAGAGACCCTGTGGTGGTGTGGCTGTCACACTTTCTGCCTTCCCACCCGCATATTTTCCACCTCTATGCTGTAGTTAATGCTAGTATGTGGTTTCCGAGTAATGACGTTTGACTGTAGCTCCAAAACTAACCATAGGACTTTCTCGAAAGTACCTTCATTGTGATTCCCACACACACATGGTTTAACCTTATTTACCAATTCATGTTTTGGAGAAGTGCCAGGTCATCCTGCTGAACTTCAGGCGCTGCTAACACCTGTTCATCCACCTCGTACTCGGGGTCAAACATATAGGATCCCATGACAATCTGAGGTTCGTTTTCCTCATAGTATACGCGACCAGCGTCATTTCTTTCGGTGTCAGATTGAGCATCGTACTCTAGATCTGTCACAGCGACAGATTCACTGTCTGACACCGAAGTACAATCGCTCATCATAACATTTGCCGACAGGTGTCAGACAGAGTGTCTGCGGGCGTCCCTGTTCTGACGTCATCAATAACAGTCGTAGCCCTGATGGAGGGAAGATTTTTTTTTTCGCGCGCTTTTTACAAGTCGTATTTTACGGAAATAAGGCCTGGAAATCAATTATTTTTGGTGGATTAGGTGTTTTGAATGTACATTCAACATAATTAGGCAAAAAAAAAAAGGGTCTGGACGATTACTTTAAGATCATATAAAATTTTCGCCTCGCTGAAAAAAACTAGAGTATAAACACTTCTATTATTGCTACGCCCTTTCTATTAGTGAAAGTATATGTCTGCCCATACACATCCCCTTGTGTGTTAGTCACTGTAGCCTATTTTTTTTAGCGAGGCAAAAATTCCATTCTATTTTATAAGGCCTCGTGCTTAAAATTACGCCTATGTTTTCCTGATAATAGGGTCAACTATGATAAAATACAGCTGAAATTTAGAAGAAGTGTACTATTCCCTTCTCCTGGCATCAACTATTAGTCAGTAAGCAGCAATTTGGGGCAGGATTTTTCGCCTCGTAAAAAAACCCAGTATAGTTTGTATGTGAATCTTTATTAAGGCCTATTTCATTGTGCCAGTCAGAACAGTTCTTTCATTAGGTGGTATATTCCGCTCTGGTTCTGAGTAGTCACAAACTAATGCAAAAACCCCTTTTAGAGTTTGTCTTACCTTTCCTGGCATCAACTAGTCTGCAGCAAGAGGAGGGCGTATTCCTGTTTGTTAGGCTGTGCTCGAAAATGATCCATATAACTTGATAATTATGTACAGCAACATCATGCTGCATTTGGCATAGAATTACGTTTCGTTCCGAATTCAGTTAGTCAGTGCCTAGTTAGTGAGTTGGTGGCATCGGATGGAAACGCAAAAATGATGATGTTAGAAGAACTCACTGGCAGGCAGAAGGAAGGAGTTTAGTAGGTAGGGTATGTGATAGGTACGAGAGTAGAAGGAAGAAAGAAATATGGTAAGAAAAACGCTGGAGAGAGAGAAGGAGGAGATGCAGAATGGAGAAGGAAGGGTAGGAGGAAGAGGAGAGAGAGAGAGAGAGAGAGAGAGAGAGAGAGAAGAGGAGAGAGAGAGAGAGAGAGAGAGGAAGGAGAGAGAGAGGAGAGAGAGAGGAGAGAGAGAGAGAGAGGAGGAGAGAGAGAGAGAGAGAGAGAGAGAGAGAGAGAGAAGGAAGGAGAGAGAGAGAGAAGAGGAAGGAAGAGGGGAGAGAAGAGAAGAGAGAGAGAAGGAAGGGAGAGAGAGAGAGAGAGGAGAGAGAAGGAAGAGAGAGGAGAGAGAAGAGAGGAGAGGAGAGAGAGGAGAAGGAAGAGAGAGATGAGAGAGAGGAAGGAAGGAGAGAGATGAGAGAGAGGAAGGAAGGAGAGAGATGAGAGAGAGGAAGGAAGGAGAGAGATGAGAGAGAGGAAGGAAGGAGAGATGAGAGAGAGGAAGGAAGGAAGGAAGGAGAGAGATGAGAGAGAGGAAGGAAGGAGAGAGATGAGAGAGAGGAAGGAAGGAGAGAGAGAGAGAGAGGAAGGAAGGAGAGAGAGAGAGAGAAGGAAGGAAGATGAGAGAGAGGAAGGAAGGAGAGGATGAGAGAGAGGAAGGAAGGAAGGAGAGAGAGAGAGAGAGGAAGGAAGAGAGAGAGAGAGAGAGAGAGGGAGGGGGGGGGGGGTAGACTGCTCGCCCGGCGTGTTAACCAATTTATTGGTGCTTACACTACACCTCGTCTGCTTAAAACACAAACAAAAAAACATTTGGTAACTCAGCTGTGATGTGAAGGGATCATATCAAGATTAAGATCGCGAGACCGCTTTCCTCCACCAGTGCCCCTTGTAGGCCTGTCTGACATCCTTTCCGACTCGTGCATGCGGAAAACCCTTCACGATAAGATGAAAAAGGGCCCAAGGCGGCCATTGTTTGTCATGAACTGAAAACTCTACTGTCTACCGACCTCCCAATGTGGGTAGAGAAAGTTAAAGGGTTTTGCCGAGTCACTACGCGCGTCGCCTCGGACCCAGGTTTTCGTGCGCAAATGGAACGCCTGAGTTCTTGGGTTCCGTGAACTGGTTCCTGAAATATCGCAAATGGAAGAGGCCTTTCTTTACAGTGTAGTCTGTATCCACCGTAGTATCCACCACCTGTATCCACCGACTAAAGGGCTGCTATTAAGGTATTCTTCCATCACTACATATTTTCCTCCCTTTCTGAATCACGTATGTCGCACTACCTATCATCATCATCATTATACTGGGAATAGTTGGTTAGTCTGTAGGTATTCATATAACAACAGAAAAGACTTTGCCAGTACTTCCCAGGCTTTTATAATATTCCACAGTGGCAAGGAAGGTCAAAACACAAGTGTGCCATAGTAAACTTTGCTAGCTTAATTTGTACGTGATGTATTATTTAGTATTATTTAGATATCTCAGTGAAACAAGTTGTACAGACTTACTACACACACACACATTCACACCTATTGTAGATAAACACACACACACACACACACACACACACACACACCACACCACAGGCCTATAAGTTGTCCCCCACAGTATATATTTGCTACACTCCACACCTCATAACTAATTTTGTTGATCAATATACGGCCAATTTACGCCAAACTCGGCTCTGTATTATAAGACCAGTGTCCTCCTCGGGACACACTCATTGTCTAAAGGCCTATCCAGACGAGCGGGCGTGCCCGGCAGCATATTCACCAACTGTAACCTGCAGGCGCACTCCGATTCAAGTGTGGGAAATCAGATTCAAGTGTGGGAAATTCTGGAGTTTTAAGACAGACCCAAAGAAAACGAGCGCGCAGCAACACGCCCGTATGGTTGAAGTAATTTGCTTTTACTCTGTCCTTCGTAAGTATAGCCTTGGTTCTTATCAAGGGCGTAGCCAGGAAAAATAATTGGGGGGGGGCCACCTCCCAATGATGGTTGAGGGGTGGGGGCCTTATCAGCTGGGGGTCTGGGAGGCGCTGTAAGCCCCCTAGAGAATTTTTATGAAGATATGACTTTAATTCCAATGATCTGAAACTCGAGAAATGCCAGGGGTCGCTGGCAGTTTTAACTCAAAGGTTGGTCTACTGTGTTTTGGCTCCGCGACTAATATTTTTCGTAAATTAATTTCGCGATAAACATTGATGCACCGCATCTGAATACCAAAAAATATAGTTCTTCTGTTGTTCTACTAATTATATGGATGACATGCATTACGATGGAACGTTCTATAATGGCAATTTAATGCAAATTACTCGCCTCGAGTAGCAAAGCTTAATATATTTTTTACATGTATATTGTGGCATGTAAAATTTGGGCGATGTTCACACTGTTTTCTAAGACAGTACTGCTGCGTCTGGCAAACGCTTGTCAAAATACAATAAGCAATGCCTTGGAAAAACGAAGAATAAAGAATGCCGAAATCGGCTTGTTGCTGCGACAATGTAGGTTATAATTGTGGAGGCGACACGCCGCGGCGGGGAGTAGTGGGCGGGGAGATTGTGGCGGGGCGATTGAATCAAAACATTGCTACTTCACGCGTCGACTCATTGCACTTCCAGGCTTTCTATCTGATTGATACACAATAATAACAGGAAAATATGACTGCCTAGGTATAGATAACTTCTAAACATTCGTTATTGACTATATAATATCATAGAGTAGCATTTACCTCGCCTCCTCAACTATAACCCCCTTTGGGTTTATTTGGTTATATACAATTTTTTACAGAATAGGCTTTTTCTATACAATATACAAAGAAGAAAATCGTTCTTAAAATTTATTTTTTGTTTTTTTAAGGCGGGAAAAAGCCCATATTTGTTTTCCATAGACCAACTTTTTATCAAAAAAGTGATTTTAAAATGCCAGCGACCCCGGGTTTTTGAGTTCCATTTCTTTTAAAATTTGGGGGCATATTGAGCCCTATGGGGGTCATTTTTTGGGTTTTCTTTGCATGATTTTAATATAGAAAATTGATGAAATTATACCTACATCCTAAATAATGTGTTGAATTGGGGGGGGCCATGCCCCCTTTGGCCCCCCCCTTGGTCCCCCCCTTTGGGTTTTATATTTTTTATTTGTTTGTTTTTACTATTTTGTTAAAAAATAGCAGAAAAACAGGCGCAAAAGATATGTTTACAGGATAAATAAGCTGAGAACGGCTAAAAAATAGGATTTAAAAAACAATATATCGAAAAAACTAAGGGCCTACTATTAAACCTTCCCCCCCGGGCTGGCGATCCCCTGCCGATGCTCCCCCAGGGAACGCCAGCCTCGGGAAACCCTTTATTTTTAAACACGGGCTTACCCCAAACCCTGGCGAACGCAGGGTTGGCGGACGTGGTGTTCGCCAGCGCTAACCTTCCCCTATTCTCGCTCGATCGGCAAAATGGCGCTTAAAATCGCGGGAAATTCAAGTTTTTTTACATCTACATCGACACCACTGCTACGGTGACGATGTTGTCTTTTTTAAGGCAACTCCTAATCCACTGTGGATAAGGGGATGCTCATTGACCTCACAAGGGTATATTAAAGGGCATAAATGACAAAATAAAAAGTTATATGCCGTGATTGCTCATGTAGCTACTTTTTTTCCGACAGTACTGTTATTAATAATTAAAGTTCGTTAATCATGAACTAACGAGCAAAATATTGTATATTCTCTAAAGGCAGTTGTGATTTTAACCTTTTTAAAGTTATTTACCCCCTAACCGTGCAAAGATAGGGTATTATTTCGGTAGTGGGTTCCCAAAAAGCCCTAGGTTTTACCTACATTTACTACGGTACCCCGTAGTATAGGGGTTTAGCACGCTCGGCTCACAACGAGAAGTCCCGGGTTAGATCCCCGGGGCGGAGCAAAGATAGATGGGTGGTCTTTTTTAAAAAACCCAGCCCCTGTCCACTCAGCAGTGAATGGTCCCGGGTGTTAGCCGGGGGGGGTTTGTGACCCCCCCCCCGGGGGTGGGGGCTTGGGCCCAAACATTAATTGCTGCAGCGGTAGATCACTAGGGCTCGAGGAATTACCTCTAAAAAAACAAACAAACAAACAAACATATCGTGTAGAATTATTTTTTGGAAATTTTTTTTGAACCCCATTTCCCTGGTGCAAGAATAAAATGGTGTTACATGTCTACCAAAAATCTACCGTTATTTCAGCCAAAAAAACTGTTGTTGGGTTTTAAATAATTGGGTTTAGAGGTGATTTTGGTTTTAGAAAAACAATATCAAGAAAAAAAAAAAATTATCAAACTATGGCAGTGCGAAGGGGAGCAATTAAGGTTTGGGGGCGGGGGGGGGCGGGCCCCCCCCACACCTGAAAACAAACTTTAATTTCCGACAAAAACGGGGTCCCAGATTCATTAAAAACAAATCAAAACTATTCAGAAAACAATTTTTCGCCCTCAAAAATCAGGAAGCCCATTTCCGAAATTTTTTTTTTTACCAAAGATGTTTACATTTATAATTTAAAAACTCGCTCACTATTATCTAACGTGCAAAAAAGTTATTAATATTTCCCGTAGTGATTTATAAAGATCAATCACCACTTAACCTAAAATGCAACATCGACTATTTTTCCAGTAATTGTTTATTAAATAAAAATTTATCCCCGTTTAAATAAATGCAGCAATCGATATATTTCCCAGTATCGATTTTAAAGTCATCACTTTTTAATGGGTTTTGGGCCCCTTAGTTGATAGGTTAAAATGTGGGTTATTTTAGGGTCTAAAGGTAGGGTTAGGTTAGTGAGTTAAAGGTGGGGAGTTAATATTTCCTATCCTTGGGTTTACAGGGTTTTCTTTACAAAAGTTTTTTCGTACCAGGTTTTTTTAGTTTTTCGTACACTGTTTTTTATTTTTTTTCGTAATTCGTGATGTGTTTGTAACTCTATTAAAATCTGACTGGGTACGAAACGCTTGGTTTATATAGATATGAAAAAATTTTTTGGTGTACAAATCTATGGGCCCCGAAACAATTTTGTGTACGAACGACTGACCCGTCCTTACCTCCCCTTTCCTACAAAAAGAATTTATTCTCTCAAAAGTAGGATTTGCGAGGGAAAATATTGAGATAATGTTTCTCAGAATTTATTTGGGTAAACGAAACCATTCTCTTTTTAACCCTAAATCCCCATTAACTGTACACACTATCAGATATTTCCAGTATTTATATGAATAATTAAATTCGTTCACCACTTACCAAAACCCTGCTAACCACTATCAGATACTTCCAGCAGTGATATAAATCATTAAATAATTTTCACCACTTAACCAAACCCTGCTACAACTATCAGATACTTCAGCAGGATAAAATCATTAAATATAGTTCACCATTAACCTAACATGCTACACACTATCAGATACTTCCACAGTGATATAAATCATTAATTAGTTCACCATTTAAACCCTAACTGCTACAATCAATCATATTCCAAAGGCAATTGTAGGTTAATCTTTTAATTATTTCACCATTTTAACAAGAAAAAAGACAAAACAATATTGGGTTTGTGTTTTAAAACTTTAGGAAATGTTTTATATGTTTTTTTTACCAACCAACTTTTAATTCCAAACCCTCGCTCGGGAAACAAATCTAGGCTGTCTTTCTGTCTTTCACAGTTGTTTTTGGCAATTGACCCATTCTGTTTTGGTGGATCAACACTTCAAATTCTTAAAAAATTAGCAGTGGTCCATAATCGGAAAATAATATATGAAACATTAAAAATCTAACATCATTAAATCTGTAAGTGATTTTAAAATCAGGAAAATAAACCCCCCCAAAAAATAGTATCAGAAAATTTTTCAAACTTTTTTTTAAAAACTATTCATGACAAAGTGTCGTCCTCAAAAAAAAGTAATGGCATAAAAAAAATTTTTGTTGGTTAGGAAATAGCAAGGGGGTCCAGGGGGGGGACAGGCCCCCCAGTTTATCATAGGATTGTTCAATAGGAGTATTTTATTGAAACTGCATATTTACCCCTTTTAAATTTTAACAAAATTGTAACTCATTTAATTTCATCTGATTAACCAAATAAATAAAGGTATAATATTTTACCCACGGCCCGAATTTTTCCCCACACAATTGGGAGCATGGTTTGTTTTCCTTTTTGTATTTAGGAAAATTTCTTCAATGAGTTCCATCGCAATCATTACTTTTGGGGATATAAAAATAACATCCTATTTTTTGGGGGAAGAGACAAGTGTTTTTGTGCCCTCTCTCTTTTTCCCCTTTGGGCCCCGATCGCCTCTATTCTTCCCCTTGCCCCGGAATTTTTTTGAGGATTTTACTTTAGTTAGGTTAAAAACTGGGTTTAGGTTTTGATGTATCACTCCCCTAGGAAGGGGGGGGTATGGGAGGGGAGCTAATTCGTTTCACAAGCATTTCGTACACAGTAATTCGTACACCAAAAAGTTGTTTGTAGTCTATATGAACCCTAGTCTTTCGTACACTCAGTCAGAGTTGAACTTTATACTGAGTTTCGAAACGCAACGTATGTACCAAAAATCAAAAACAGTGTACGAAAAAAACTAACAAAACCCGGGGGACGAAACTCCCCGTAACGTAGGGTTAGGTCAGTTAAATTTTTATATCTCCCATAGTTCGGGGGTTTTTATACGGGTTTTTTTAGTTTTCGTACACTGATTTTGAGTTTTTTCGTCAATGTGATGCGTTTCGTAACTCTGTGTAAAGTTTTAACTTGAGCTGAGTGTACGAAACGACTATGGTTTCATATAGATACGAAACAACTTTTTGGTCTATTAATCTAGGTGTACGAAACAAATTTTGAACGAACTGATGCACCCCCTTTCCCCTAAAAGCATCTTATATCTCCGAAAGTAGTGATTTTCGACGGAAACTCATTGAGAGAATGTTTTCAAAAATCTATTAAGGTAAAAAAAACCATTATCCCCAAAAGGTGTAGAGAATTTGGTCCTGTGTAAAAAATTTACCAAATAAACTAATTACAGTGTCGGCAGCACAAATATTATAAGCAGTCTCACGTGTAATGTATGAGGTCAGAGGCCTCTGATTAAATCAATGTAAAGACCCATCACCAAAAAAAACCTCTATTGTACAAAATAAAACCCTTCAATTATTGATTACAACAGAAATAAAAATTTTAGTGGCGGGAGCACAATGTATAGTCAGTCCCACTGAAATTCTTATGGGGTAGAGGGTTGATTAGCTCAATTTTAAAAATTTCCTCACCAAAAAATCCAATGTATACATTATATGGCAATAGGTCCCTAAACCAATATATATTTGGGCGAAAAGGCCAAAAATACACTCACCCCTTTGGGGGGGGGGAGGTGTTGGTGCTGTAGCTGCGTTGGAACCCGATGGGTTTTTTAAAAAAAATACATGACTTTTTTTTCCATGAAAAAACTTTCCATACACATATTTTCCGTCGAATAGGTTTCCCATCTCAGAAATGCTTTGTAGTATTGTAAAAAAATATAAACTGAATGCAAAAAAAAGTTTTATCGCCCGGTGGGGGGGCTTCACCCGAACTCTCGTTCGCCCGGGTATTCCCAAAATTCTCCTTCGCCAAACCCTGGCGGAGCAGCGCCTGGCGGAGCGCTCGTGGAGTTTAAAAGTAAGAAATCACTGAGCGCCTGGCGAACGCTTTCGCCAACCCTGGCGAAAGATTTTAAAAGTACGGCCCTAAGTCCAGATTCGTGATCAGCACGTACGAAAGCTTGGAAAATGTCGTGAAAAACACATGTTCATGTATATCTCAAGAACCGTAGCAGCTAGGCGAAAACGGTATAGAGTATAAACGATTCAGCCTGTGACTGTGGTCCCTCTGGTATAAATAGATTAAAATTTCATCAATAAATAATCCAATAAATCAAAGTTTTGTAAAGGTAAAAAAACTTATTATATCTCAAATACTTGATTTGCTAAGAAAGAACAGATATATCCCTAGGGTAGATCTCGTTAAGCTGAACATAATTTATTTGTGTCGATTTTCATCTAGGGTTAATAGTTTCATTGTAAAATGTCGTAAAACCAAATCAAGCCAGAGTTTTGGTTTATTTTGCAGCCCAAAATGTTGAAAACTAGTATTTCGATACATTCGTGAAATTCTTGTTAATAAGAATTATACATCTTTCGATGTGCAATAATACTTGTTATATATTATTTCATCAAAGGAGAATAGTTTTTTTTGTGAAAAGAGCGTAACAAATATTTACAGGGATAAATAAGTTGAGCACGGGTGTGTCTAATTGTCTATTCCTGCTGTACGTATCCCCCCCCCCCTCTCTCTCTCTCTCTCTCTCTCTCTCTCTCTGAATATAGTAGGTTTGTACTTCTAGCAGTAGATTCTTACTTTTCAAAAAAAATTGATTCATATTTTATTAAACAAGAAAATATAGCAACAACTTATTTCCTCAATAAGATGTATGAATTTTCTCACTCATAAAGGCACCTAGAGCCAAACAGAGGCCTAGGTGGTGAACAGGGTCCAGGAGGCTGAGGAGGGAGGCAGAGGCAGAGGAATAAATATGACATCCATAGTCAAGAGTGGAGAGGACCAGGACAGTGTGGAGATGGAGGAGGGTCTTGCGGTCAGCACCCCAAGACACATGAGATAGTTTGTAGGAGGCGGAGGGCATTTACCTTTAGAGATAGGATACGTGCCTTTCAGGTAAGGCGAGAGTCGAAAGTGAGGTCAAGGAATTTTCTAGAGGAGCAATACTTGAGAGGTATGTCATATAGAGAAAGTGGAAGTGGGAGTGGTACACGCGAGCGAGAGAAAAGGATAGAGAAGGATTTTGTGGGAGAGAAAAGAAAGCCATGATTAGTAGCCCAGGAAGAAGCAGCGGAAATTGCAGATTGGAGGAGACTGCGGAGGGGTGCCAGGGAAGGGCCGGAAGCGTAGATGGCTAGGTCATCCACGTAAGGGAAACCGGACGCCAGGTGGTAAGGTGGAGACGAGTCCATTTACTGCAATGAGGAACAAGGAAGTTCTGAGGACACTTCCTTGGGGGACACCTTCATATTGTGGGAAGGACGAAGAAGTGGAGGAAGATACTTTGACTCTGAAGGAGCGATCACATAGAAAGGACTTGAGAAAGACCCCCATGTTACCAGCTATGCCGAAAGTTGTTAGCTGGTGGAGGATATGATGTCGCCAGGTGGTATCATAAGCTTTCTCTAAATCAAAGAACACAGCAAGGACTGATTCGTGACGGGCAAAGGCTGTGGTAATGTATGTTTCCAGATGGGCAAAGGGGTCAGCTGTGCTTCGGGCATGTCGGTAGCCAAACTGAGAAGGGAGAGAAAATTTTTTTGGATTCCGGGAAACCCCCACATAAGACGGAGATTTGGTCATACGTTCCAGTAACTTGCATAGGCAACTAGTAAGGGCAATGGGGCGGTAATCGTGGGGAGGTACCGGATTTATTGGGTTTTTAAAGGGAAGGGGAGGACAAGGGCTTCGCGCCATGGGGAGGAAAAGTCCCCAGGGACCAAACCCGGTTAAAGAGGGCTAGTAAAAAGAGGAAAAACAGGAGGAAGGTGTTTGAGCATTTGGTAGTGAACCCCCATCAGGCCTAAACATGTGTCGCGGCAAGAATGAAGATCGGAGGCTATTTCAAAAAGAAAGAAAGGGGCATTGTATATTCAGAAGAGGATAGAGAAAAGGTAACAGGAATGCATTCCCTGGCAGCTTTGATCTAGTGAACTGAGGAGAGGGTGGGATCCACTACTAATGAGACTGAAAAAGGAGCCTAATTCCTCTCCCTATTTGGGAAATTTGCTCTGCAGTAAATTTGGGTTATGAACTGGACTGGGGCAACAGGGGGCGGGTGTTTACCTGACAATTTATGGACTCGGCGAAAAACCCGGGATGAAATGGGGTATCTGTGGTGAGGGAGGAGACGTAGGTGCGCCAACTATTAATTACTGAGAGTTTAATGGTCCGCTTAAGGCAGCAGAGGCTTTTTTAAAAGAAATAAAAGCTGGGATTTGACCGGGGGTACCGCGTTTGCAGCGGTAGCTGCTCCAAGCAGCACGCTTTGATCGGTGGGCCTTTGTACAATCCAAAGTCCACCAGGGAACGCATTTAGAGGTAAAAGGACGAGAGGTTCGGGGGATGGCTGTAAGGGCGGCACTTAGAATAGAGACGGAAAACTAGGTGAGCATATCAGAGGTGGAAGGATGGAGTGGAAGGGCAGAAAGGGAGGCAAAAGTGCGCCAGTCGGCTCTGCGGAAACACCATCGTGGAGGGTTAGGAAGAGGGACATATGAGGTAGGAGAAAGGAGGATAGGAAAGTGGTCGCTATAAGGGTATTGGTCGAGAACCAACCAATGCAGGTCTAAGCGGAGGGAAGGAGAGCAAAGAGAGAGGTCAAGACAGGAAAATGACTTGAGTCCTCACATCAAAGTGAGTGGGGCGATTAGAATTGAGAATAATGAGGTTGGTGGTGGCTAGGAAGCGTTGAAGGGAGCGGCCATGGGTGTTTATGGTGGAGTCACCCCAAAGGGAGTGGCGGCAGTTGAAGGCACCTACTAACAGCAAAGGGGGTTGTAGGCGGGAGCAAAGGGCGTGTAAGGCATAAAAGTCAATAGGATGAGGAGACAAATAGATGGAAACAATAGTAATCCAACGTTGGATATATATTATTATATACCCTTAAGAGGGTACATGGGAGAGTAGTGTTGACATTCAGGGAGATATAAGCCGTTTTCTGGTGGACAAGGGTTGAGGAGGAAGAAATAGAATGGGGGGAGGAAATAAAGTGGTAATTGGGAATTGCAACAGGGGGTTGAGTAAGGAAAATTTCTTGGAGGCAGATAACTTGCGGTTTATAGCAGGAAATCAGGAGACGAAGGTCTTGTCTGTGGGAGCGGAAGTCGCGAATGTTCCATTGGAGAACAAACATTGTGTAGAGGTCAACGGGTGATGAGGGTTGGAATGGTAGCGGCAGTAGAGGGGTCAAGAGGTTCAGAGGCGTCAGGAGTAGAGGGGTCAGTAGGGTCCGGGGGATCGGACTTAGTAGGTGAAGGACAGTTAGTAGGGTCAGGGGGGTGAGGGGTGTAGTTCCTCAAGCCACCGGCCACTGCCTGGTGATTTCGCTCAACGGGGGATCGGGCATTTCGATGGTTTGCCCGTCAAATGTGCCCAATGACGGGCATGCCCGCCGATCAGGCCCACTCGTCTGGATAGGCCTTTAAGCGACTACTACTACTGGCACTGTGAGAGATGGCTACGAGTTATGTGTTGGTCCCCATGGCTCCGGTACCAGGAACATTAACAGTTCTCTGCTGAACTTTGCGAGGTCCAGAAGGTTAAGAATTGCAGGCTCTTGGTACATTTATGTATTTTACATTTGATTTTGTTAATTTATCAATATTATTTTTTCCCCACTACAGTTTATGTGCAAAGTTTAAAGAAAGAATATTTTCCCCACTACTACTTACATGATTTCACTTAGATATTTCTACTTAGATTTCAGCATATTAGCACTTTTTTCACATTACAGTTCGTGCGTGGTATGTAGGAGTGATGGCGGTGAAGAAATCGTGGTGTCTTAGGGGTCAAAATGCAACACTCGCCAAGTGCAAGATGACCTCTAAGGTATCACAGGTGTCATTCAGAAGCCAGACGACAGGTGAGAGGAGGAGAAGAACTGTATTTTTTTCCGTAACAACTTCCAACACTGTAATTATGCTGCTCATTCTATTGTATGTACAGTTGTTACTAGTGATGCTATAGATTAATAGATGATCAGTTTTCAAAGAGCTAGTCAAGATATTTAACCGAGATATTTTTGTAACTACATTCATTAAAAAAAAAAATAATTATGAACTTCAATATTTTACTAGCTACATATAAAGTCATAAATACTTAGAAGACCGTCCGGAGATTAGGTAAAAGGAAATCACTAAAAGAATTTAACTCGCGTGCTATGTTTGTTTGTTATATTAGATATATTATTTGTTGCCATGTTAATACTACATAATAGTTACAAGAGTATGTCCTGACAGTATATGCATGTATAAATATGTATATTATGTGGTTTTACATCTAAATAAACTTGCCTCAACACATTACTTTGTTTGTTTAATAATTCCAATCAGTCTGTCTCCGGAGAGGCTTTGAGGTATTTTCGACTTAACTGATATGTGACTTAACTGTTATGTTCTTGATATCAGTTATGTTCTTGTCCTGCTGTAACTTTTTCTTGATTCTATAGATCCAAAGTTAGATTTGTATACCATTATTTTTGTCTTAACTACCTGACACATTTGCTACTACACTATATACGTTTTAAAGCAATTATGAATCCCCACTCGAGAAGTTAACTAATGTTTCTTGACTTCTAAATATATGTAGCTAAAAAAATATTGCAGTTCATAAGGTTTTTTTTAATTAATGTAGTTAAGAAAATATCTTGGTTAAATATCTTGACTAACTCTTTGAAAACTGACCATCTATTAATCTATAGCATCACTAGTAACAACTATACATACAATAGAATGAGCAGCATAATTACAGTGTTGTTACGGAAAAACATAGTTCTTCTCCTCCTCTCACCTGTCGTCTGGCTTCTGAATGACACCTGTGATACCTTAGAGGTCATCTTGCACTTGGCGAGTGTTGGATTTTGACCCCTAAGACACCACAATTTCTTTACCGCCATCACTCCTTCATACCACGCACAAACTGTAATGGGAAAAAAAATATTGATCAATAAATAACACGAAATATCTAATGATATTTCATCAGATGATAGGGTTCTAATCTCGTACTTACGAATTAGTTAGGTTCCGAAAGGCCGTTTATAAGTCTGTATATTTATAATTTGAGTACAAGTGCAGTATACAACATGTAAAGTACTGTGCAATAGTTTGGTATAGATACTATGCATTTATATATTTCCTGTTCTATCAAGACAGCTTGATCTTTGTTTATACTGTTTGTATGTACTTTACATGAAATACATGAAATATTGTTTATAATAACAAGATCTTTCATCTTATGTACCTTGAAAATGCGGCATTAAGTGTTTCCAGGATACAATGTTCATATTTTTTAATATTCCCAACGTAACTTGAATGTTCATAAGTTCGGAACTCATTGTACTCAAGTTCAACATCCAGGCACCAATTATAATTATAAGTTCTTCAGTTTGACTATCGTGTTTTTTTACTATCTTGCACTCTGGTGGCGCCATAGCAGAGGGTTGGGTGTATGTGCCTGTATGGTAAGGTGACCAGACGTCCCCGGTTTCCGGGGACAGTCCCCGTTTTCAGTGACCTGTCCCCGGCTACTGCTGTCCCCGGAAATGTCCCCGGTTTTCACTGGGATTGAAAGATCCGAAATTGGAATAAACTTAAATAAAGTAAAAAATGAAAAAACAAAAAAACAAAACGAAAATGTTGACCAAACTACACAGTAGGCCTACACGTATCCGTATCGTATAGTTGCTCACCGAACTACTCGCACTGGTTGCCAGATGTCAATATTTATTTTCAGTAGCAGACAAAAAATTTCAAAAACGGCAACCCTGCAGTCGCACGCTGAAGCCAGACAGTCGAGAACTAGCGCCACTCAGAGAGACGTAAGTGTTATCGTTTATCATATATATTATTATATGTTATTTAACGTTTAATTTAAAAAAAAAAATGCAATTTTGTAGCCTACTCCCTTGACATTCATTGAGTATGTTGATAATTGATTGCCTATTTCTCTTTGAACACGATATTTCCCTTGCCATATTATATTAACCCATTCAGTGTTCACGCTCCAGGACGCATTTGGCTTTTACTTTCTGGCTATTATTAGACGATATTATTCAGATTAGGAAGGGTATAGGGAAGTGGAAGGGGTAATTTAGATAGTTTTAACCTTAGAATGTCCACAGATCCTTCCTAAACTGTATATAATCGTCAAATGGCAGGCAGAAAATGAAAGCCAAATGGGTCCTAGAGCGTGAAAGGGTTAACACACTTTTACAAAATTTACACTGTCTTCAACCAAAAATACCCCGGGTAGGCTGCCAGACGTCTATTGTATTGTATCCCTATACTTACTTATCTTATGTTATAGGCTAACTAAATACACTGGCTGGGTTTATTCAGGGCACCATTGTCCTAATGAAATGTCATTGTCTATTTGTAGGGAGAGTTGAAAGGACGGACAGGAAGACGAGTCAAATAGATGAGGACAAGAAAAAGTTTAGAAGAAACCGTGAAGAAAGATAGAAAGACAAGACTCTACAATGTCTCTCTCCAAGAAAAGGAAATGTCACGTTAATGACAGTATTCTGAAAGAATTTCCATTTATACGGCCAGGTCAAGATGAGGCAATTGCTTTCTGCACTCTCTGCAATTCCTCTTTTACAGTGGGTAGTGGAGGAAGATCGTCTGTGGTAGAACACCAACAAACAAAAACACATAAAGCTGCCATTACAGCCCGTGCAAGTGTACCTTCAGTTACAAACTTCTTCAAGAGGGTTCAGCCCTCTCAATCAGAGTATGATTTGGCTGTACAGGAGGGTGTGTTTGCTTACCACACCATCAGACACAATCACAGTTTCAGATCAATGGACTGCACAGCATTACTGAATCGGAAGCTCTATGAGCCAAAGTTCTCATGTGCAAGAACAAAATGTGATGCCATAGTGACAAATGTATTTGCACCCTGGGCCATGACACTATTAACTGAAGATCTCAACCAAGCTGAGTTTGTGTCTTTGTCCGTTGATTGTTCAAATCATGGCCATGTAAAACTACTGCCAATACTTGTCAGGTACTGCAAGTTGCAAAGTGCTTGCATTGAAACGAAACTTTTGGATTTTGTAGAGATGAAAGGAGAAACTTCTGCAGAGATTTCCGAGGAGATTCTGATCACTGTCCGGAGACACAGTCTAGAAGACAAAGTTGTAGCATTCTCAGGTGACAACACGAACACCAACTTTGGAGGACTTAACAGGGCAGGAAGGGTGAATGTCCACACCAAGGTTAAAGACTCCCTTCAACGAGAGGTGATTGGTCTAGGTTGCCCAGCACATATCATCCACAACACAGCACGAACTGCACTGGATATGGTTCCCTTAGATGTGGAATATTTACTAACAAAGATCTTCGGATATTTCCACATCTTTACGGTCCATGTGGAGAGACTGAAGACATTCTGTGACTTTGTGGGTCAAGAGTACTACAATATTTTGGGTCATTGTAATGTCCGCTGGTTATCCATGCTCCCAGCCTTAGAGCGAGTCCTCCAGATGTATGCCCCCTAAAATAATTTTTTCTCTCTGAGGAGAAAAGTCCTGTGGTCCTCCGCAAGTTTTTTGAAGATCCCTTCACCGAACTGTGGCTAGCCTTTGTCCACGGAAACCTGGGTATTTTCAATGAGGCCATTAAAACACTTGAAGGCCAAGACCGTTGCGCAGTTGAGTCTGCTGCCATTCTGAGACATTTTCAGGCAAAACTGACTGCAAGACGTGATGATAACTTCCTGCCAGTCATGGTCAGAGTTCCTCTTAGAGACCTAGAGGAAAATGGCTTAATCACAAAAGAAACCTTCCTGGGAAAATCAAAGTGCTTCTTCGACACTGCAGTGAATTACCTTGAAGCATGGGGTAAGCATGCCGACGACCTCCAAGACCTCAGCTGTCTCCTCCTGAAAAAGAAGCCTCAGCGGTTGGAAGTTGAAAAAGCAGTAGAAACCCTCAGAAGAAAATGCCCTAACGTTACAATTGACGAAGACATTCTTTTTGATGAGGTGTCTGGTCTCCAGGAGTTCCTTCAGTGGGGGATACTGGAGGAATGGAAAAGAGAGGATACACCTCTCATTCAGAAATGGGGCTCAGTTATAAGTCATTTTCAACTAAATGAAATTCCACTCATCAACATTGCTAGATTGGCATCTGTAGTAATCTGTTTACCAGGTAGCAATGCCCCTGTTGAGAGGGTTTTTTCCCTAATGAATGATATGTGGACTGCTGAGAGAAATCGGTTCACAGTCTCTACCATGAAGGCATTGCTAACAGTGAAGACCAACTTCAACCATCTGCCATGCCAGGATTTTATGGAGATGCTGACCAAAAACAAACCAATTCTAAAAAAGATCCACTCCTCTGAGAAATACACAGACTAGGTTAGAGTTAGTGCACCAGTCAGAAATCTTCAAATCAGAATACATTCAATATTTCAAATCTAAACACTGTCCCTTTTGATTATGATCATTATGACCCCTTATTTTTACTCTTGTATAATGTCAGGAATAAGGAGGAGGCGTTAATTTGGGTGAAGTGTCTGGTTCATATCTGTATTTTTTTTTTTTACAGCTGATTGTATGGATGTGCTTGATCTCAGCTACTTTGATCAGAAAAATAAAAACTTATTGTTGATCAATTGAATTTTTGTTCAATTCCTTTGCAATTTAAGATAAATAGTGTCAGAGAAACTTTTGATTGGTGCTTTATGAATGGTGAGGGCAGTGTCCCCGTTTTAGTTTTTCCATGACAAAAACACTGCATGTTTTGGAGGTTTTTATGCCTCTAAACCGAAAATGTCCCCGGATTTTGTCTCAGAAATCTGGTCACCTTACTGTATGGCCACATATAGGCATATATCCATACCCATGCATACACATATCTTATATTTATTCATTTGTATTTCTATTTTAGTATCTATGTGTTTTTCCTTGTCAAACATAGATAAATGTACAAGTATATATTTTGTTGTTTGAAATATATTGTCACAAGATTCATCCACAACCAGGCCAGCCTTATGTCAATTGTCAGATGTCTAATGAACAACGTTGAAAAATACAGGGTAGATTTATCAGCGTAGGAGTGGATAGGACATCGAGTTAGACTTACAAGATCATTGATGAATAATAGAAAGAGAGTGTTTGAAAGGACAGAATTCTGAAGAACACCACTATTGATAGACTTAGAAGAACAATGTCCGTCAACAGTAGCTGCAATAGAACGGTTTGAAAGGAAACTTGAGATGAAGGTGCAGAGAGGATAGAAACCGAATGAGGGTAGTTTGGAAATTAAAGATTTATGCCAGACTCTATCAAAAGCTTTTGATATGTCAACGGCAACAGCAAAATTTCACCGAAACCTCTAAAGGAGGATGACCAAGATTCAGTTAGGAAAGCTAAAAGATCGCCAGTAGATCGCCCTTTACGTAAACCGTCCTGATGATCACATAGAAAATTGTGAGCAGATAGATGCTTCAAAATCTTCTTATTAAGTATAGATTCAAAAGCTTTAGAAAGGCAGGAAGTCAAAGCTATTAGCAGGAAGTCTAAGTCAAGGACGGTAGTTTGAAGGATTAGAACGGTCACCCTTCTTAGGAATAGTTTGAATGTGAGCAAACTTCCAGCAAGAAGGAAAGGTGGAAGTAGATAGACAAAGACAAAAAAGTTTGACCAGGCTGGGTGCAAGCACAGAAGCACAGTTTTTGAGAACAATAGGAGGGACTCCGTCAGGACCATAAGCCTTCCGAGGATCTAGGCCAGAAAGGGCAAAGAAAACATCTTTACGAAGGATCTAAATAAAAGGCATAATATAGTCAAAGGATGGAGGAGAAGGAGGAACAAGCCCTTCATCAACCCGAGTGGAATTTACAGCAAAGGTTTGAGCAAAGAGTTCAGCTTTAGAAATAAATGACAGCTGTGGAGCCATCTGGGTGAAGCATAGGAGGGAAAGATGAAGAAGAAGAATTGTTAGAGATGTTATTAGCTATATGCCAGAAGTCACGAGATGAGTTTGATTCAGAAAGATTTTTGACATTTTCTATGAATGAATGAGTTTTTGTTAAGTTGAAGGAAAGATTTGGCATGACATAAGGTTTCCCCCACAACGTGTGGGGTGGCCCTAAGACCGTCGCTCATTGTCTTCTCAGCAGCAAGACCAGGAGAAGGAGGAATACATAGGAATAACAGACACCAGGAGACCTATTAGTCCATAACGAGGGTATCTGTTGTACTACATACTACTAACTATCAACTACATGTAAGAGGACAGCTGGAAAATGATACCATGTCCCTAAAGAAGATAGGAACATGGAAGTTTCGTAGTGAAGAATGATAGGATATGAAATATGCTAACTACAACTACCACTAACACTAATCGATCCGGGAGACTATATTATGAATTCGCAGGGCAATATCAATACCCATTTACTTTACAGTGCACGTCAAGTCTGTTTTTAAATGAAGTTAATGTGCTGGCATCGACAACATTTGCTGGAAATTTGTTCCATCGATCAACAACTCTAACATGAAATAATTTTTACGGAGATCAGTGATACAACGCTGACCGTTCAGTTTAAAACCGTTATTTCTTGTTGTCACTTGAGGAGAAAGCTCAAATAGGTTCTCTTGATTAATGACATCAAATCCTTTAAAGATCTTAAAGGTTTCTATCAAGTCCCCACGGATTCTACGAAAACATATTAAGTTTCCGCAGTCTCTCTTCATTAGATAAATTTCGCAGAGATGGTATTAGTTTGGTTGCTCTTCTTTGAACTGATTCCACTTTGGTTTGATTATTTACGAAACAAGGCGACCAGAATTGAACGGCATATTCTAAGTGCGGCCTAACCAAAGACGTGTATAATCGTGTCATTACTTTCTGAGTTTTATGTTTAAAGTTTTGTTTAATGAAGCCCAACATCATATTCGCCTTTTTACTGGCAGTTAGGCAATGCGTACTGGTTTTAAGATCATTACTAATGATGACACCTAAATCCTTTTCCTGCTGTACTTCAGTTAACAATTTATTTTGCATTTGATAGTTATATTTGAGGTTATCGTTGCCCATATGCATTACTTTACATTTACCGGAATTGAATTTTAATAGCCATTTATCACTCCAATCTGATAGTTTGTCGAGATCACGTTGTATGAGTTTGTAGTTTTCTCTAGTATATGATTTACCGCCTAATTTGGTGTCATCAGCAAATTTCAATATTTTAGATACAAGTCCGGTCCAGATCATTGATATATATCAGAAAAAGAGTAGGACCCAAGACCGAGCCCTGAGGCACCCCACTAGTAACATCTAACCAATCAGATGCCTCGCCATTTAAATACAATTGTATTTAAATAGGTACGTATTTAAATACATTTGTGTATTTAGAAATGTATTTATAAATACATTGG
This sequence comes from Chionoecetes opilio, assembly GCA_016584305.1. Lineage (NCBI taxonomy): Eukaryota > Metazoa > Arthropoda > Malacostraca > Decapoda > Majidae > Chionoecetes > Chionoecetes opilio. Next base: position 101,357 of record JACEEZ010003500.1, on the reverse strand, counting down.
TTGTCATGTAGTTAAATACAGTATTTAAATACTTTTATGAGCATTTAAATACATTGTATTTAAATACATTTAATATAAAAATGTAAATACTATTTTATCAGTTAATTTGGCCATAAACCCGCCCAACTATTTGGCAACCCTGATGTTACAGTGAACCAGTGTTTCCACTGGCAAGGAAATGTCCTGATTTCAAGGAAATTCTGGCCTGAGAAGGATTTTAAAATGTGTGTATTTAAAATGTATTTACAAATGTATTTAAATACAATTGATGTATTTAGTATTTAGTATTTAAATACATTCGTAAAATTTATTTAGTATTTAAATACATTTCTCCCATGTAGTTAGTATTTAGTATTTAAATACATTCAATGTATTTAGTGCCCAGCTCTGATTACTACCCGTTGTTTACGATTTGAAAGCCAATCGCCAATCCATGAACATAACTGCTCTCCTAAGCCATGTGCCCTTAGCTTGGTCAAAATTTGCTTATGGGGAACTGTATTGAAGGCTTTCTGAAAATCAAGGTATATTATTACCGAGGGAGTTTTAGCGTCCCAGTTTGAATAAATAACATTGAAAAAATCGAGTAGGTTTGTTAAGCAGGATCTCTTATTTTGAAATCCATGCTGGGAGTTTAATATTGAGTTATTTTCATCGAGAAAAGACACTATTTTATCCCGCAATATTTTCCCAAATAGTTTAACAATTACAGACGTTAGACTAATTGGACGATAATTACTTGCGAGGCTCTTACTCCCTTTCTTGAATATCGGTGTAACATTAGCAAATTTCCACATACTAGAAACATTTTTGTCCATTAGCGATTTATTTATAATAATCTTTAATGGGAGCGAAAGTTGACTGTGACATTCGCGAAGTAATCTCGGCGAGATTTCGTCCACCCCCACGGATTTTGCTGGGTCAAGTTTCTGCAAATGCTTTGATATTTCGTCTACTGTTATCTCTCCTATTACCAATCTATCACTTTCGAGTCCCGCAAACATGTTTACTGGTTCTGGTAATGGAGTTTCGTCTTCTTTAATAAAAACCGTATTAAAGTATTCATTGAGTACGGACGCCATACTCTTGTTATCATTTACTAAGATGTTATTCTTATCTTTTAGTGGCCCAATACATGTTTTGACGTTTTTCTTACTTTGAACGTATTGAAAGAACCTTTTCGGGTTTGATTTGGATTCCTTTGCAATTTTTTCTTTAACTCGCTTTTTAGACTTAATTAATCCTTTGCAATGACGCTTTACGTCATTGTAACCTCTAGAATTGCAGTCCGCATTTGATCGCTTGTAAACTTTATACGCTCGGCGCTTACTGCCGATGATTTGTTGAATCTCATTTGTCATCCAACAGGGTCTGTTTATGTTATTCAAACGTTTTCTTACCGTAGGAACATATTTTTCAACAACCGATTGAAGTTTATTTGTGAATAAATTACACGTTTTCGGCGTTATTACCATTTAGTAGGTCAATCCAATCAACTTCGCTTAGTACCCTGCTAATCTTTGTGAAATCTGCTTTATTATAGTTGGGAACTAATAACCGAATTTCTGTGATGTCTACGTTGCAATTTATGCCGCATCTGATTAACCTGTGATCACTGTTTGCCAAATGTTCACCTATATCGCAATAATCAATCAGATCAATGTCGGTAGTGAAAACTAAATCTAGGATACTATTATCCCTTGTAGGTTCACGGACCACCTGATTTAAATATTCTTCGTTTACCATATCAAGCAATCGCATACCTTCTCTATCAGCAGAATTATTACTCCAGTTTATACAAGGTAGGTTAAAATCTCCACATATAATTGTATCGTTATTATTGTTGACAACTGACTATCTCGTCATACAGGAGGCAATCTACTTCCGCATTTGATTTAGGAGGACGATATATTGTCCCAATAGTTAGCAGTTTACCGTTAAACTTAATCTTTGTGTAGACTGAGTCATAATGATCTTGATTTACTTTATCGATTTTGATTGCTTGCAAATTATCTTTAATGTAAAGAATGACACCACCTGCTTTATGCATACGACAATTTAGGAATGTCTTGTAGCCTAGAATGGTTATTTCAGATAATAAATGTTTATCTTTGGTGTAGAGCCAACTCTCAGTGATACTAACGATATCTGGCGTTTCGGAAGAGGAATACATACATAGGAATAACAGACACCAAGAGACCTATTGGTCCATAACTAGGGTATCTGTTGAACTACATACTACTAACTATCAATTACATGTAAGAAAACAGTTGGAAAATGATACCATGTCCCTAAAGAAGATAGGAACATGGAAGTTTCGTAGTGAAGAATGATAGGATATGAAATATACTAACTACAACTACCACTAACACTAATCGATCCGGGGGACTTTAATATGAATTCGCAGGGCACTATCAATACCCATTTACTTTACAGTGCGCGTCAAGCCTGTTTTTAAATGTAGTTATTGTGCTGGCTTCAACATTTGCTGGTAACTTGTTCCATCGATCAACAACTCTTAACATTGAAATAATTTTTACGGAGATCTGTGATGCAACGTTGACCGTTTAGTTTTAAACCATTATTTCTTGTTGTCACTTGAGGAGGAAGCTCGAATAGGTTCTCTTGATTAATGACATAAAATCCTTTTAGGATCTTAAAGGTTTCTATCAAGTCCCCACGGATTCTAAGATCCTTTAAGGAAAACATGGGAGGAAGAGGAGGAGTAAGATGAAGAAGGAGGAAGAAGAGAAGAAGAGGTGGCAGTGAGCTGTTACTCATATAAACACAAAATTGAAAAAAAAGAAAAAAAAATAGTTCTTATCTTTAAAGGTGAGACATGGTGACAGAGATGGCTATCTTAAGAGGTGGCTGGGTCTGCTGTTTGTGCAGAATGTGGGGTAGCACAGGTGTCCATGTATGCTTTTCTATGTACTTTGATACTATGTCCCCTAATGTGCCTGTAATTTGTTCTTGTTTTTTGTTTTTACTCTAGCACTTAAGTTTACTCCTTGGTTTGTTCTTATTGCTTTGTTTTTTGTCTGTATGCCTCCGGGCAAGAATAAAATTATTATTATTATTATTATTATTAATCTGTACCATCTGCCTTTGCATCATTAAGTCTATTCTCCAGCACATCATCTGCAAACATTCCTCATAAACATACTGTATACATGATTCACAGAAGGCTGCACAGTTGTCACAATGGGTACAGAAATTGCATATATACATTGATTTCTATAAAACTCATACTCGTCCAAATGGCCCTGAATCGTAGCCTCTTTATGTGTGATCCTGTCTCCGTACCTATATACAGGAAAATACCTTTTATCCGGATATATCCGGACTTCCGGGTAGCCGGTTAATGGAAAAGTCCGGTTAATGGGTAAGTATACTTACGAAAGATGCATTTACTAAAAATAAACATAATATTGTATGATTGTTTCTCTTACCTTATTAGTAGATCATTGTAGAACTGTAATTCACCATAAATAGACATGCCCAGCCCAACATAGCACTCCTGTTCTTGTTGACTATGCACGTATAAATGACACTCCCGTAATGTAGTACCGTAAATTATAAACTAAAGAAACTCAACTGCGTATATGCAAAGACTTTTAACACGAAATTATATACTAAAGGAACACTTTTTTTTCTTCTATTTTATTTGTTTATTGTACTTACTGTATTTGTTTAGGGCTAGGCAGTCTGGTCAGAAAACTCCAGGTCCGGGTCGTCTGGGTTGTCTGACAGTGGTGATAGTGGCTCATCAGGCACTGAGTCTTGGACAGATGATGGTCCAGGCACAGCAGGATCGGCTGTAGTTGATGGCCCCGGCACAGATACTGGCGCTTGTCTGTTTCATTGCGCGGGCGAACATTGTTTTGATATCGGTCTGCTTGAGTGCTTTGCGATGTTCATGTAAAGTCTTGTTTTGTAACATTATAAGTTGCATGACTTCTTGGAGAGATATAAATTGGTGACATTGTGCAAAGTTGATGTAATTTTGTAAGCCGTTAAGTGCTGATTCCCATGACACTTTAATGGTTTCATCTTCTTCGGTTATTTTCTTTGCTGTAACTTTCGGCATGTTGAAAGTACGGATGACTCAAAATACCACTCCGGTCGTCGGGTAGCACTGACCTTGCCCACGGACTGATAAACACTGAATTATCATAGCGCATGGCGCATTATGGCGGGAATAAACAGGTGGCGATAGGTGGCGCTCACGTCTACGGCGGCAAAATTAAAAGTTAAATATTTTGTTACTTTTTTATTTTTTAATACTATTTACTTACCTGCCACAAATTCCGGTTATTGGGTATCCGGATAAAATGTATTTTCCTGTATATATATTTTTTCTGAAATTGATGTACACTTTCTACTGCTATAACCTCTTCCTCTTATCCAATCCAGGCATCTATGGGATACTGTACTTCCTTGCTTATCAAACATCTTCCCTTTCTAAATGTTTTCCTTGTGTTCCCTCAAATATTCAGCCTTTATTCCTCCTCAAAGGTAGTGTCTTTATGCACCAATCACCATAGATGCTGAATCTGCAACAACTGATATGAATGAAGAGCCAGCCTTGCTTTGTTGGTGTTCAGCCTCACTGGAGCAAGTTCCGTTGGTTCAAGTTACAGACGAGATATTCTATTGCTAAGTCTTGGCATCACCCTACTGTTTCCCTCCATGCACCGCCTGCCTTCCTCTGCCACTACAGTAAACCCTCGATAAACCAACCCTCGTTAAACCAAATTTCTGATAAACCGAACGCCGTGTTGCCTTCGAACAAGCCTCTGATATACCGAACTCTAGTTCGGCATATGTGGGGATTGGTGAGCCAACCGAACATGTTGTGTCTCAATTTACACTCGGCCCTCATTGTGTGTGGACTGTGGACTACTCCATTGGACTACCTTGTACAAAATTATATTTTACTCTACAGTACTGTACATAGTTAACTTTGTTTGAACACGTATGACCGAACGACAACCAATCATCCTATAAACCGAACTATCGGATATTGCGATCGACCCTTCCCCCCCCAATTGGTCCAGTTTATCGAGGATTTACTGTACGTATACGAGGTGTTTCCTAGCCTGTTGTGACACCTTTCATACCTTAAACTTGGCACCTTCCTGACCCATCATGCCACAATGCCCTCCACCAATCCCTTTAGGTTCATGCACCATCCTTTAACTCATTAAAGAAAAGTTTTCCCCCACTTTCCCTCACCATCAGTATTAGCAACAACTGCCACCCCTTCATCCCTTCCTCTTCCCTCTTTCTAGTTCCCCTCCTGCTCTGACATGGCAAAAGCAGCGGCAGCAGCAACTGCAGAGAAGCACTGTGGGTGAGTCTGGGGCTGAGCATCACACATTGTTGGCTGCTGCCCCCCCACCACTCCTCCAGCAGACATCCCCGCAGCACTCCCTTGCCCCTCGCACATCCTGTAGAGGCTAGGCTCTGATCACCGGGGCCCATGCCTGGTGGTGGGCTTGGGCATCTTCTGCAGGAGGGCCTGGACCTCCTTGCGTTCATCATAGGACTTCCACATTTCGTACAGGTTGAGGATGTAGCGAGTGATCTCCATGATGCGGTCCAGGTCTGTGTTGAGCTCGGCGAACCATTGCTTGCAGTCCTTCTGATGCACCACACAGGCCATGTGAATGCAGGCTGTGGATGCATAGGCCGGCAGGTTAGAACATGACCTTATAAACATAAGGAGACTGCTAAAGGCTGAACGATCTCCTCAAGGCAGCTCCTGCACACCTAGATATCTATCATCATTATCCTTAGATTTATCTATCCTGCTCCTAAAAAATATCTACAGTGTTTGCAATTAAGGTTAGGCGGCTGAGTTTGTTTAATTTGTCTACCCTATCGACCCATTTTATACTACCCTATTCATGAACTAGCTTTTGCCCATCTTTTTCCTCTTTCTCTAGGCAGGCAGGCAGGCAGGGCAATGAATGGGTGGATGGGTGAAAGGAAGCAGGCATACAATGACAGAAAGAGAAGAAAGGCAAGGTGGGTGGATGAATGTACAGAAGGAAAGAAGAATGGATGCAAGATCTGAATTACAGGAAAGAGAAGGAAAAAACACAACAAAGATGGGCAGGCAGAAGGAAAGAAAGATGCATTATGATGATTGGAAGATGGGGAATGAGGAATACAACAGAATACAAAGGAAGAACAGACAGCAACAGCCCTACTGAGCCAAACGAGGCAGCCTTTGTGACTACTTTCTACCACTATCGTTGGAGGAGGATAGGAAAGAGTGAAGCAGAAATTAGACTTAAAGGAATTTAATTACCAGGATAAGTCAGAAATGGGATTAGAGAAAGAAGCAGAAGCAGGAGATGTGAGAAGTCAAGAAGCATAGTGTGTTTACCTAGTTGTTTACCTAGTAGTGTTTTACAGGGCCTGAGCTACACTCGAGTGGTCCCATCTCCGAATCTACATTTATCCAGTCTTTCTTGCAATTGGTGCACATTATGTGCCGATATCACTTCCTCATTTAGGCCATTCCAAACTTCTACATTTCTATGAGGGAAGCTGTACTTCTTTATGCTGTTCAGGCATCTCCCTTTTCCTAGTTGTTTTGTATGTCCTCTTGTGTATCAACCTTCTCTTTGTTTCCGAGTCAGTAGTCTCTCATTGTCTGTTTCTTCCATCTTTGTTATCAGCTTAAAACTTGTTATTAAGTCTCCTCTTTCTCTTCTCTGCTCGAGTGTTGGTAACTTTATTTTTTTCAACCTTTCCTCATAACAGGTTTTCTAGCTCTGGTACCATCTTTGTTGCCATTCTCTGTATCCTCTCCAAATTTTTCACATGCTTCTTTTTATATGGGGACCATACAATGGCACCATATTCCATTTTTGGTCGGATCATTGTAGTAATTATCTTTCTCATCATATTTGTGTCTATGTAATGAAAACCCATTCTAATATTCTTTAACATCCTGTATGCATCTCCAAATATTTTATTTATGTTTTTCTGGTTGTAGGTTATTCTGCATTATCACTCCCAGGTCCTTTTCTTCATGAACCTTTGCAATCATTTCATTTCCCATTTTATATGGCCATTTATATCTCTTCACTTTTACCACTTTCTGTCACATGACACTTATTCACATTAAATTCCATTTCTCATCTTCTGCTCCATTCATAGATCTTGTTCAGGTCATTTTGTAGTGTTTCACAATCTTTATAGTTTTTTATTTTTCTTAATAGTTTTGCATCATCCGCAAATAGACTAATATAACTATTTATTTCCTCCATCATGTCATTGACGTAAATCGTGAACATTATTGGTGCCAACACTGATCCTTGTGGTAGCCCACTAAATACCTTTCTCCATTCAGACTTTTCATCCTTCACTACTGTTCTCATTTCTCTTCCTCTCAGATAACTTTCCATCCAGGTTTTGATCACCCCTGTGATTCCTCCTATATTTTCCAATTTCCAAAGTAGTCTCATGTGGAACTTTATCAAATGCCTTTTTAATATCTAGAGATACACAGTCCGCCCATCCATCTCTTTCTTGTGTTGTATCAATTACTCTTGAGTAAAAGCTTATTAAGTTGGTCACACGTGATCTCTTTGTCCAAAACCGTACTGCCGGTCTGTTATTATACCTTCATTTTCCAAATATTCCGTCCATTGCTTCTTTATTATTTTCTCACATATCTTGCATGCTGTGCTAGTCAATGACGTCTGGTCTATAATTTAGTGGTTCATCTTTTTTCCCATTCTTGTATATTGGCACTCTATCTGCTCTCTTCCACTCCTTTGGCACTTTTTCTGTTGTTAATGAGCACTTTATTATATCATATATTGGTTCAACCAACTGCTTTCTGCACTCTTTGAAAACATAACCCGACACTCCGTATGGTACTATTGCTTTCCTCTCCTCCAATTCCTTCAACAATTCACAAACTTCCTCCTTCTCTATTTTTATTTTCCACTCCTTTCTGACTTTTTTCATTCCTTGCAGTTCATTGAATTTTTATTCTTTTGTGAATACTTGCTGAAAGTTTTTATTTAAAATTTCACTCATTATTTTTGGATTACATACATTCTTTCAGTCTCTCCACTTTGTCCTTATGCTTGATTCTTCCATTGATAAATCTGTAGACCAGTTTGGGTTCTTCCTTATACTTTTCAACTATATCCTTCTCATAACTCTTCTCTTCCTCTCTCCTTATGCACACATATTCATTTCTTGCTAATTTATAGTTTTCTTTATTTCTGCCAGGCTGGCTGGGAACCGGGACCAGCACAGGGCTCTGTCACGCCGGACTAGAACCCTCCTGAGGAGAGACAAGGAGAGGTATGTCAGGAGTCTCGCTGAGGATGTCGAGGGTCATTTGAACGCTAATGACCTCCGACCCGCCTACCGAGCCCTGAAGAAGCTCCGTTCCAAGTCTCCTTCTCGGGCGAGTGCTATTCGAACAGCAGATGGGCGCCTCGTGTCGGACATGGATGGGCAGATGGCTCGTTGGGCTGAGTACTTTGGGCAGTTGTTCACGGTGGACCCTCCAACTGAGCAGCTTCACACCACTGGGTTACAGGCATTGGATGCCGATCCTCCCATTGACGAAACCGCACCCTCTCTTGACGAAGTCAGAGAGGCTGTAGCAAAGTTGAAGGGTGGAAAGGCAGCTGGTGTTTGTAATATCAGTGCGGAGCTCTTCAAAGCTGGGGGTGAGGCCATGATCCGCGGGTTGCATGCTGTCCTGACTGCCGTGTGGCAATCAGGTACCATTCCTCCTGACTGGAAAAGGGGGCTGGTCGTCCCTATCTGGAAAGGGAAAGGGGACCGTCAGGACTGCAACAATTACCGCGGTATTACACTGCTCAGCGTACCAGGCAAGGTGCTTGCCCATCTATTGCTGACACGAATTCGCAGTCATCTGGTGAAGCATCAGAGACCTCAGCAGTCTGGGTTCACGCCTGGTAAGTCAACAACGGACTGTATCCTAGCGCTTCGTGTCCTGGTGGAACACCGACGTGAGTTTCGACAGGGGATGCTTGCAGCCTATGTTGATCTCAAAAAGGCGTTTGACTCAGTGCATCGTGAGTCACTCTGGGATCTTCTGCGACTTCGAGGGATTCCTGCAAGGACTATTGGTTTGATAACTGGTCTGTATTCTGGGACTGAGAGTGCTGTGAAGTGTGGGGCAGGTGTATCCAGCATCTTTCCTGTGAATACAGGAGTGAGGCAAGGATGCATCCTTGCCCCATCACTTTTCAACGCTTGTATGGACTGGGTATTGGACAAGGTTGTAGATCAAAGTGATTGTGGAGCATCCGTCGGCAACACCAAGATCACTGATCTTGTTTTTGCCGATGATGCAGTAATCTTTGCTGAGTCGCTGGAGGTCCTGGTGATGGCTCTCGAGGCGCTGCACGAGGAGGCAAAGCCTTTGGGACTTGAGGTCTCCTGGCTCAAGACCAAGGTCCAGGTATTTGGAGACTTACTAGATGAAGCAGTACAGTCTGTTCATGCGTGTGGCGAGGACATTGAGATCTTGGAAAGTTTTACATACCTTGGTAGCCATAATGACGGTGGGTCACGTCAAGAAGTCTTACGGCGGATTGGCATAGCCCACGGTGTTATGGACTCGCTCAGCGGGAGTATTTGGCATTGTCGGTACCTGTGCAAGAGGACAAAGATCCGGATCTTCAAGTCGCTTGTGATCCCTGTCTTACTCTATGGTTGTGAGACATGGACACTAAATAGTGACTTGAAGAGACGAATCAATGCCTTTGGTAATAAGTGTCTTCGCAGAATCATGGGGTATCGCTGGGATGATTACGTGTCAAATCAGCGATTGCACCGTGAGACTGAATCGAGGCCTATTACCTGCATAGTCCGTCAGCGCCAATTTCGGCTATATGGGCATGTGGCACGCTACCCTGAAACCGATCCTTCCCATCGGGTTGTATCTGTAAGAGACAATCCGGCGTGGAGGAGGCTAAGGGGGTGCCCACAAGGCTCGTGGCTGGGGTAAGTTGATGTTTCTTGTCGAGAGCTGCTTGGTATGGGAAAGGAGCCTGCATGGGAACTCGCGCGTGGTGACCCCCGGGAGTGGCATCATAGGGTGGGCGAGGCGACGCGCCCCCCGGCGTATGCCCCCAATGATTGATTGATTGATTGATTTCTTTGTGTCCGATTTTTCTTAACTTTTTTCCATGCCTCATCCCTTATTCTCTTTGCCCTCTCACATCTTCCATTAAACCATTCTTTCTTTCCCTTTTCTCTTGGTGTATATAGTGGTACATGTTTTCAACTCCTTTCTCATATATGTTCAGAAAAATGTTGTATTTCACTTGCCTATCGGTCACTCCTTTAATTTCTTCCCAGTCAATTTCTTCATAGTATTTTTTCAGTTCTTCCCTGTTAGTATTTCCAAAGTCTCTTCTGCTCCTTTTGTACAATTCATCTTCCTCCTTAATTTCCTCTTTCGTCTCCATTTCTAAGATTATATGGTCACTTTTTCCGATGAGGGCACCCATAATTGATCTAATTTGCTAGGTCTAATCTATACCTTTTGTCAACACTAGGTCAAGTCTTGCTGGTTCGTCATCTCCCCTATATCTTGTGCTTTCTGTCACCCATTGAGTCATCGTGTTTTCCATTGTCAGTTTCAACAATCTATCTCCCTAGGTATTTTCATTTCCTCCTTCAAAGGTCTCCCATTTTACTTCCCTGCAGTTAAAATCTCCAACCAGCAGTATCTTTTTACTATTCTTGATTATTTTGTTTAAGTACTTCAAGGTGTCTTCTAATACTTTCTCATGTTCTTCCCTGTTCCAGGTATTTGTGTTGGGTGGTACATAGGTAGCCACTACAGTCTGTATTTCTATATTTCTGACTTCTATTTGTACACTCACTATTTCAGCTCTTCCTTCTCCATACTCCACTTTTCTTACCTTCACCCCAAATTTTGTCAGTATCAAAACTCCACCACCTCTTCTACCACTTCTGTCCCTTCTCCACATGTTACCTTTGTTGCTTATCATCACATTATCATCCTCTACTAATTTTGTTTCTGTTAAACACACTATGTCTGGATCTTTATTCAATAAATAATCTTTTAGTTCTAGCCTTCTTGGTATAATCCCATCTATATTTGTATTTGTGTACATCTCTTTCATTTCTTTTTTTACATCATTTTTCCTCACCACATTTTCCTTTTAGTCCACTTTCTCACCCTCTCGTTTAGAACACTACAAAAAAAAGTAGTTTTTTCTTCCTCCGTTCTTTCTTCATTTCTGTTTTACTTCTTCTTGGATTTCATTTAACTTTTTCCTCCTTTCTTCTTCATTCAGTGCTTTTTTTTTATAGACTTCCCTGAATTCCACAGTTGATCTCAGCCTGAAGGCTCTCTCAAGAATTTCTTCTGTTGCCGTCTGCGATTTTAGTCATAGTTTTATCGATCTTTCTTTGCCTTCTGCATAAGGTCCCAATCTTACTTCTTCTTCAACTTCATCAACAAATGTTGCCTTTTCTTCCTCATCATTAAGTTTCATCAAAACGTCCTTTACTGTTTTTACTTCAAAAAACATTCCAAAAATAGTTTCCAAAATCCAAAAGTCCAGTCGTTTGTTTCAGTCCAAAAATAATCACACACTTTTTCTTTACTGCTACATCCCTTATTAAATTCTCATTACTTTTCAAAACTTTTACTACTTCTTTCTTAACATGTTCACTTTGCTCTTTCTTTTGTTGTTCTATGACTTCTTTAAAGTCTACTTTGGCTTTCTCTTTCTCTTCTTTCCAGTTATTCACTTCTCCCTTCATCACATTTTGCTTTAATTTCAATATTATCTTTTTTCAATTTCTCCATCTCTTTTTTTAACTCTTCTTTTTCCTTTACATTTTGCTTTTCCTTTCTTTTCAGTTCATTTAGTTCTACTTTCAGACCTTCCACTTCGTCATAGCTTCTTCTCAAACCATCAAGTATACACTTCATACATTCGCACTCTTCAATCAGTCTCTTCACGTCTAGTTTGGTCTTATCTCCCTACTTCTCCACCCTGACCACTCTGGAGTGCAGAGTTCCCTTCTTAACTTCTTCAATAAACCCTGAGAAGTCTAACTGGGTTCTTCTAAACTCCATTCCTGACTTTGGGGTCTCCGTCGTCATGTTAAAAAAAAAAAAATTTACACAAATTCTAATCTCCCTCTTACATGGACCACAACCCTGCTCAGGCCCTATCTAACACTTATCTAGGTTCCTGGGCAGCTTGTTGTACTCCATATGATATCTTCATCCTCCTTCTTTAGGTCTGTTCTATGGTACGTTGCTGTTTTTTGTGTGTGTTTTAGATCAGCAGCCTTATGAAGACCAGCCTTTTATTATTTATTTCAACATCAGAAAGGACTGGCCAAGGAAAAAAAAAGGAACAAAAAGGCTGCTTAGTTGCCAGTCCCTATAAAGAAGAGAGTAAGATAATAAAGAAAGGGGGGGGGGCCAATTTAGTTTGGGAGGTGTCTTGTCACTCCTCTCTTGAAAAGATTTAAGTTGTACGAAAGTGGAAAAATAAAAACAGGGAGAGAGTTCAAGAGTTTACTGGTGAAAGGGATGAGGAGTGAAGATAGTGATTAAATCTTGCATTAGAAAGAGAGTGTAAAGGATGCTCAATGGTGTGTAGTTGTAGATGAAGAAGGCTGCAGGGCATGTGTAAGCAGCCCAGGGTAGGTAGCGAGTGGCTCGAGAGCGGGAACAGGACACGCGGTGTGTTCGTAAAACACGTCCTCTCCAAGGACGCACACGTTGAGTGATAGGTTACCTTCCTCCGTAGTTGTGTTGATGCAGGGATAGAGATATAATCGAGTCGCGTATTGATATATATTGAGATGTAGCCTGCACGTGTAAGGACTGCCACAGAGAGACGCGAGTGTAGAACATCCTCTTGTAATGACAGCTCCCAGCCTAGTAAGGTCGGGTCAGGGGGCAGCTGCTTGACGCAAACAAACAAGCTCATCGGCTAGCTGATGATAGAGTTGCCAGATAGAGCTACCAAAACATAGTTACCAAACACCACCATGACAACAGAATAGGGATGAGAATGAGTAGAAAGTCTTGTGCAGCGAGGCCGCGGGAGGGGGGGAGGTATACAGTTAGCAAGTTCAGAAGAGCAGTGAGCATGAAAATAACGGTAGAAGAAAGCAAGAAAGTAATATTGCGTAACATCTCGTCCACCCACCTGTCCACCCCAAGACAGCCGTCCACCCCTCACTCAGTCTCGTCCACCTTGAGGTGGACCGTTCACCCAGGTTGAATAGCACTGGTCTAGTACATAGGTGAAGAAATCGGGTTTTTGAGGCATTGAACAAAACAAAGTTTGCTTTGCCCTAATCAGAAATTATAGAAAGATCAAAAGTTAGGCGCTCGGTGGCATCTCTCCATGAATCACTTAGTTCCTGTTGAGTTGGACGTCTAATGAATGACGTTGAAAATTGCAGGGTAGAATTATCAGCGTAGGAGTGGATACAGCATTGAGTTAGACTTAGAAGATCATTAATAAATAATAGAAAGAGAGTGGGTGATAGGACAGAACCCTGAGGAACACCACTATTGATAGACTTAGTAGAAGAACAATGACCGTCTACAGTAGCTGCAATAGAACAGTTTGAAAGGAAACTTAAGATGAAGGTGCAGAGAGGATAGAAACCGAATGAGGGTAGTTTGGAAATAAAAAATTTGTGCCATACTCTATCAAAAGCTTTTGATATGTAACAACACAAGTTTCCCCGAAACCCCTAAAGGTGGATGATCACGATTCAGTTAGGATCGCCAGTAGATCACGCTTTACGAAAAACCGTACTGACGATCAACTGTACTCCCCATGCTGAGCAATATTTTTGTGTGCTAAAATACCTTAAATAATTCTATAGAAAAATCATTCTAGAACCATTTCAGCACTCATTTGTAGGTTTTTCGATGATTTTGGGTATAAACATTTTTCCTGAAGACGGCGGGTGATTCCCGTAGACTTCATAGACTCGGTGCGGCCAAAACTCGGAAACGGCAACTTTGGGCTTCCACCACAGGTTCAATCAGCCAGGTAGGTGGCTGAGCGTGTGACTTCCAGGTATATCGAGTGCAGAGAGCAACAACACATGTTTATATGGGTTGTGCATGTGTACGAAGGGAACTACTGTGAGTACGTAAATTACGTTAGAACGCATATATCAGCAACTTTTTGTGTTATTATTTTCTTGGTAAATAAGCTTATTTTGCAACTAATGAAACTTATAAGATATCATTTATGTGATTTTGGACACCATACATATCATTATGGACAATTCTCAACACTTATGACACAATCGTCTTTCGGCGATCGCATGTCCAACCAAATCTGAATTTTATATATAGGGCATACCCCTAGTTTCAAACTAAGTACAGTATACCCTTAGGTATACCCCCTCGGCATACCCTTAGTTTTGGAGATATTTTTTTAGGCTTCAAATATCGACTTATACACCGGCATATACAGAAGATATTTTTTATGTTCAACTTACAAATGGAATATGATAGCGGATGATCAGTTAATCAGTCAATCAATCATTGGGGGCATATGCCGGGGGGCGCGTTGTTTTGCCCACCCTACGACACCACTCCCGGGAGTCACCACGTGCGAGTCCCCTTGCAGGCTCCCTTCCTATACCAAGCAACTCTCGACAGGAAACATCAACTTGCCCCAGCCACGAGCCTTGTGGGCGCCCCCCTTGGACTCCTTCACGCCGGATTGTCCCTTACAGATACAACCCGATGGGCAGGATCGGTTTCAGGGTAGCGTGCCACATGCCCATACAGCCCAAGTTGGCGCTGATGGACTATTCAGGTAATAGGCCTCGATTCAGTCTCACGGCGCAATCGCTGATTTGACACTTAATCATCCCAGCGATACCCCATGATTCTGCGAAGACACTTATTACCAAAGGTATCGATTCGCCTCTTCAAGTCGCTATTTAGTGTCCATTTCTCACATCCATAGAGTAAGACAGGGATCACAAGTGACTTGAAGATCCGAATCTTTGTCCTTCTGCACAGGTACCGACAACGCCAAATACATGTGCTGAGCGAGTCCATAACACAGTGGGCTATGCCAATCCGCCGTAAGATTGCTTGACGTGACCCGCCGTCATTATGGACTGCACTACCAAGGTATGTGAAAGTTTCCAAGATCTCAATGTCCTCGCCGCACGTATGAACAGACTGTACTGTTTCATCTAAAAAACCCCCAAAAGGCCCTTGTTCAAAGGGAAATCAAGCCCCAAAAGGTTTTGCCCCGGGGCAGCGTAAGGCCATCAAGCCTCCACCTACGTTTATACGGAAAACCCCAAATCTTGTCTTGGTGGCAGACCCCACAAATTTTGGAAAAATTTTCCATCCCACCAACAAGTTTAAAAGTGAGGGGGGCGGAGCACCCTTGCCTCACCCCAAATTTCCGGGAAAAAGTAAACCCTCCCCCCACGCACCTCCCCCTTTGGATTTTAGAAAAAATTTAAAGCCCTTCCTTTTACAGGAATTTATATGTAAAAGAGGGGGGAAAAAGAAACCTCAAGGGAAAAAGTATCGGGGGAAAAAGAGAAAAAAAGAAGGGAAAACAAAAAGACTAGGTACATAAAAGAAAGCAATGAGTAAAGGGAACAAAGTCAAAGGAAGTTAAAGTATGAAAATTTTTATGGGGGATAAAGGGGAACAGAATGGGGGTCAGAAATGAAATGTAAAAAAAAGTTAAATGGGGAAAGGGTTGGCCCTTCGAGTTTTCAAGGGCCTTTATGCAATGCCCCCTTGGGGGGGGGGGGGGGGGGGGGGGGGGGGGGGGGGGGGGGGGGGGGGGGGGGGGGGAAAACCGAAAAAAAAAAAACCCCCTTTTGGGAACGGATAGAAGGGTTGGATTTGATATCAAACTCGCACAAATACACGCATGGACGCCCCTTTGGGGTTGGAATTTTAAAAATGTTGACCTCGTGTGTTATTCCGGTTTCTTCCATAAAAAAATTTGGGGGTAAAATTTTGGGTGAAAAGTAAATTTGGGGGCCCCGACTAAAATTTGGAATCCTAATTTTAAATTTTTCTTTCCATTTTTTTCCCTGGACAAAGGCCAAGACCGCAAACCTGATCGAAAAGGCTCCAAAAATCACCGAGCCCGGCTCCATCGAAGGAGCAGGTCCTCCTCCGCTACTATTACCACCACCGGGGAAGGGAAAACGGCGACAGGGGGGAAGCGGTGGTGGAGGGGTTCTCTCCTTCTGGGGGGGGCCCGGATTCCGACAATACAGTAATACACGCCGGGCCAAACTGCAAAGCTGGGAAAGGCGTACATGACCTCAAAAGAACAAAACAAAAACCCGGCCGAAACATCGTAAAGGATGAGGAGATTTTAAGGGAACCTCCAAAAATCTTCGACCCGCACACTCCTCCTCCTCCAACGCAGACGTGAAGGACGAGGACAAAGGGGTTCCTACGGAGTCAGAGAGAAGCAGAGGGGATATCCTGGTGGGAAATTTACCTCAGACAGCGAAGAAGGTGGAGAACAGGTCGGCGCGGAACTCGACTGAAGCGGCTCCGGGAAAAGTGAAGACAGCGACATTGCCAGGCTGACTGAAAGGCGGAAATCCCAGCCAAAAGTAGCACAGCAGCATCCTGTGTCGACAACGTCATCACCGGGTGTGGATCCCGAAGCCAGAGGAAAAAAATCAAACAGTCGCCATCGATCTCCGTGAAAGGGTCTTAACCTCATTTCCCCCTTGGTATCGAGAGAAGTTGTCGGTGCGGCGCAACGTCAACGTTTGAGCTACCGCTCAAATTCTTTTTAATGGACATTGGGAGTATGGGGGGTTCGAAGAGCACGGGCAAACGAGCACGAATTGCGGGGAGAGGCAAGCCGCCGGAAAATCGGGGGAAATGCGGAACCAGGAGATCCCCGAGGTTGGTCCTGCTTGGGACGGAAAAATCCTCCCATCCCTCTCTGGCGTACGGGGGGGGGACCGCATCCCATCCTCCCCACAGGGGAAGATGACCCGAGTTCCTCTTAGGGTCCCGGCAAGTTCGATTAACTGGGGAAAAGTGGCTGAGTTGGGCTTGAAGGAGGTGGGCGAAGCGGGCGCAGGGACAAAAATCATCGCCTTCTTTTTCGACACCACGGGTTCGAACACTGGCATGGTGCAAGTGCTTGCATTGATTTACAAAAACTCGGACGAAGCTTGCTTTGGGTTTCCTGGGCCGCCATCATGTCCACGAGGGCCTCAAAGGGTGTCTTGCCTCGGGTCTTTCCCCTGGTCCCGACTTGGAATCTTCAAAAGACTCCGTGATCCATGGGCCTTCGTGGGTTTTCCCCACAGAGAGAACGGTGGAAACATCGGAGGACCTCGTAGAGTTCTTCGCCACCAATCACGGGCCCGCAAGCTGAAGGACGAGCTTGGCCTTCCCAAGGAGGCTCTGATGCCGAAGAACCCTCCCAGGGAGGGGCTAGAAGAACTTCTCCGTCTCTCCTACCTGTTCCTCGGTGGTGAAGGTCCAGCCAAACCATTCCGCCGTCCTGGAGCTCTCCATCAAGCCCGGTGGATGGCCAAGGCCATCTACTGCCTAAAGCTTCAGATGCTGAAATCCCAGCTGTCGCTGACTGGTTGAGAGAAGGCCGGAGTGGAACGAGTGGCCCTCTTCGTTGCTCTGGTCTACTGCAAGCAATGGCATGAGGCACCGATCTCTGTGAAACGACGTTGAACGAAGTGCTCTTCCTCGAGATCCTCAAGACATACCCTGACCAAACCGTTGCCAAGGCAGCAGAACAAGCCCTGCGACGCCACCTGTGGTACGTTTCCGAGGAAAACGCGGGACTGGCCTTCTTCGACTCAAGGATTGATGTGGAGGAGAAGAAGCAGAAGGTCAAGGCATTGGACAAGCCCGCCTCGAAGAAGGAACTCAAGCGATTGGAGGGAAAAAAGATGATGATATCTTCCTCCCTCTCGTCCTTCGTCACTTCGAAGACACGGTCCTTCTTTCAGAAACTCGACGCGGACGAGGGCTTCCTGGCAAAGGACCCGGCATTGTGGGAGGAGGACGACCGATTCAAGGACGCTCGGTAACGGGCACTTGGCCTCCGAGTGGTCAACGATGCCGCGGAGCAGGGCATCGCCCTAGTCCAGCGCTACCTGGGGTCCATGAAGTCGGCCGCACAGGAGAAGTATCTCCTCCAGTTAGTCCACCACCATCAGAAACTTGTGGGGCTGAAAAAGAAGGAGGACCTTCAAAAGAAGGCTTTCTGAATGGAAACAATGAAAACTGTGTGTTTTGGTTTCCTTATAAGTTTCTTTCTAAAAATGTGGGATGTTTTGAGTTTTTTCTTTGTTTTTGAAGGTTATTAGAAAATTGTTCAGTTTGTCGCGACCCCTAAATATTCTCCGAATTTCATCTAATTTCACAGGAGCTCTTCTTATGCATGTGTAAACAGAAATAAAACACGAGCAAGTGAAAAATACATGTTTCATTTTTTACCTCTATGATCTTGGGACACCCTAACGCACCTGCATCCATCCTTGCCAGCACTTTCACCTTTTCCTGCAGGCTCAGGCTCTTCAATTTTATTCCCTTCCTGCTGGAGACACCCTTGCGTGATGGAGCTGACATCTTGATATACAGTACTGTATGATGTAATCCCAAAACACGTAAAATAGGTGGCAAAGTAAAGCAAAGGTTGGGTACCAGCGCATAGGCTTAGCCGTGTTTTTGTCGTCCAAGCACCGTCTTGGATTCCAATCCAATAACACTTGCTGAAATGTGTGTTATACTACTTTGTGATATTGTTTGCAATGTTTTGTATTGATTATTATTTCAGCTCCTACCAAGCTTGTTGTGTTTTTGAAGCAGAAAACAATCCTTTTTCAATTTCGACAAAAAACGGAATTCGTATCCAAGACGGTGCTTGGACGACATAAACACGGCTCAGCAGCTGACAGCCTACACGCTGGTTCCCCACCTTTGCTTTACTTTGCCACCTATTTTACGTGTTTTGGGATTACATCATACAGTACTGTATTTCAAGATGTCAGCTCCATCACGCAAGGGTGTCTCCAGCAGGAAGGGAATGAAATTGAAGAGTCTGAGCCTGCAGGAAAGGGTCAAAAGGACAAAAACACGACTTTATGTGACTAAGGATATGCCGAGTGTAAGCAAAGAGATGCAGATATAACATCAAAAATATGCCGATACATTATTTTTTGGCTACTTTCTGTTTACATGTTCACACAAGAGGTTGTGAGGGCATGATATGCTGAGTGAAAACCAAGAGATGCAGTTTAGGGGAGGCGGTAGCAGAGTGGTTAGCGTCACCGAGTGGCGTTCTCAAAGACCAGAGTTCGATCCCGAGTGAGACCCATAAATCCACTTGAAATCTTTCTGCACCGTCGGGTGGCCTAAGAACACCAACATGCCCTGTCCATTAACTCTACCTTCGACTGCGAGTGCATGGGAGGACACAGGTTGGCGGCATGAGCCTCTAATTACAGGCGTCACTATAAGAATCCTGCCTGCGCCACCACGGGCGAGGGCCAACCATCACAGCCCTCGAGTGAGCCATCAGGGCCTACCATCCCACCCCTGGATATCACTGCCTACACGCGCTATAGGCTATATATATATATATATATATATATATATATATATATATATATATATATATATATATATAAAAACAACAACAACAACAACTTTGTCTTTGCCTTGCCGAGTTATAAGGGTTTTACTGTATATTAAGGATTCAGTATGACTAGTAAGGGAGAGAAAGTAAACTGTGGAGTGGTGGAAATGATGAAGCGCATAACTCTGAGATGATTTGTACACCTGGAGAGGATGGATGAGAGTGAAATGACAAAAAGGATATGTATGAGTAGAACAGATGCTGGAAATGTGAGAGGATGACCCCCTGTTATATGGGAAGATAGATTGTTGAATATGGGAGTGAAAGAGGGAATGTAAGAGTGAGAAGATTATATGTGAGAATGAGGTGCAAAAGGAAACTTTTTCAGGTATAGCCACCCCCTTACGGGAGTTCCAGGCAACAAGCATCAGTGTAGACTATACAAAACTACAACAAGGTAAACAAAACAAATCACATACACACAACTCACCGAGGGCAATCTCATAAGGTGGGAAGAGAAGGCAAACGTCAGTCCTCAGTGAGTCATTAACAATACGCCAAGCCAGCTGCAGCACCTCTCCCTCCCCACCCAGGTCCTGCATGTACTGCACCAGCGGCCTGCAGGGATGGGGGGATGGTCAGGGTGGCGGTGGCGGGGATATTTTAGGAAGTATTTTTTTTTAGGAATTTTATTATTAATTGTATTAGGAGCATTATTATTATTATTTAGGTATTTTAGGAAGTTTATTTTGGGGTGAATAAAACCCATCTATATTTTAAAGATTATCTCTGAGGGAATTTTTTTCTTCTATTCATTCATTATTCAATATCAACATAACCTTTAATTATTCTTTAACATACACTCAAGCCTCGCCTATTGCGCATTAGACTATCGCGGCCTGTGATAACACCTGGGAAACCTGACCTGACCTCACTCCCCTCTACCTGCCCCTGGAATGTCCTGACGTTGTATTCATAGAACAAGGACGCCTAGCTGTTACGCCTTTGTTTGTGTGTGTGTGTGTGTGTGTGTGTGTGTGTGTGTGTGTGTGTGTGTGTGTGTGTGTGTGTGTGTGTGTGTGTGTGTGTGTGTGTGTGTGTGTGTGTGTGTGTGTGTGTGTGTGTGTGTGTGTGTGTGTGTGTGTGTGTGTGTGTGTGTGTGTGTGTGTTTGTGTGAACGTTGATTAAAAGAACAAGTGAGTGCATTATAACGTAAAAATGCAGACAACAATGCGGGAATCCCATAACTCCACCCGAGGGCTCATGATAGGCCAGCCGGTAGAGGCGTTGCGATGGAGGAGACGGCAGGACATTAGCAGCGAACTGTGATTGGTTGCTCAATTCCTGGACTTCCCGCAGCTCCCGCCACCTTAGTCAAGTCACTAAAGTGCTCGTACTCTCTGGGTGCAGTGATAGCATTGAAGGAAACTTTGTACAGGAGAACCTCGTTTATCCGGCACCCTCGGGGGGGAGCGCATGCCGGATAACTCATTTTGCCGTTGTTTTGAGAGTTACTCTTATGGAATCGCCCAAAATCCCAATAAATACTGTGGTTTCTGGAGGTTGTTGTTGTTGTTGGCTGCGAGGATCCCTTGGGGAACACTATGAGCCCTGGTGATGTCCTATGATCCTATCACAGGCGCGGCTTGACCTGTCTTCCTCAGGAAGGCACAGGTGAGGCGGATGACGGCGTGTTGCCGAGAGGGGTGAACGCCTGCCGCCACCAGCAGGGTGGGCAGGTTGAAGGTGGTGACGTTCAGGGCGAGAAGTTGAGACTGTAGCACTACACAGTGTGAGTGGAAGCGCGGACACTGCAGCAGAAAGTGTTCAATAGTCTCCGGAACATTCATGCACCAAGGGCAGTGGGGGTCAGGGGACAGACGGAGGCGATGCAGGTGAGCTGTGTGTGAGTGTCGTGTGCCCCAGGCGGAGGTGGGTGAGGGTGACATCCAGGACGCGGGACTTTTTCCGTATCCACGGCTTGGGGGAAGAGTCACTGCGGTATTGGCCCATGGAGGTGATGCGGAGAGCATCGCCAAGTGTGTTATTCCAGGTGGAGCGGCAGACCCGGGAGATGAGGCGTGTGGCTGTGGAGAGCGAGCGGCAGAGGGAAGGGTGTCGTGTTTACATCTGTTAAGGCCATCCTGGCAGCAGAATCAGCCACCTCGTTGCCTGGGATACCAGCGTGGGAGGGAACCCACTGGAAGGTGATCTCGTTGGTAAGGTGAAGGGCCCTCTGGATGGTGTGGACGAGGGACGTAGAGGATCGTGGATGGCGGGAGAGGAGGAGTTGGAGTGAGGAGAGGGAGTCTGTGTAGACAGCCTTGCCCAACTAAATTTCTGCAGATTTTCTCAGTTTTTGAAATAATTATACCTAATTAATGCCTGGGTCGATTAGTGCCGTTGTTTTGAGGCTGCCGTTGTTTTAAATGCCGGTTAAATGAGGTTCTCCTGTATAATGGCCGATTTACCTCAACCTCGTCCTCCCACTATCACGCAAGGTGATATTGAAGCAGAACATAGTGATTTGTTATTGGAAATCTTACAATGTAAAACAGGCAGTTGACTTAGTGGTTGACTGCTGGAACAATACCACTATCAATAATGCTTGGCGTAACATTTTGGAGGGTTTGCCTGAGGACTGCCAGGTGGCAGTGCCTGGTAACCCACAGTCACTGGAGACACAGATAGAAGCGGCGGTGGCAGAGGCACGGCAAATCCCTGGAGCTGGATTTGCTGACATGACTGGTGAGGACATTAGGGAAATGATTCAGCCTCCTGCAGGGACTGCTGATAATATAATGGAAGAGGATGATGTGGCAGGTGAAGCGGACAGCACTGAAGAGGAAGAGGGAGATGACAATGTGCGGCGTGAGGTTTTTCTTATCTATTACCAATATCAAGAGTTATAGATTTGAGTTGCAGGCTACGCCACATCCTCGAACAAGGCTTAACTACTGACAACGAGTTGAAGTGTTCATTGATTCATCAGGCAGTGGCAAGTTATGAGCAGCAGTATCATGACCACATGAACTCTCTCCGTCAACGTCAGATCACCGAGTTTTTACGGAGCCGCAACCAGGCACAGCAACACAAGAATGGACCGCAACCAGGACCCTCCAATGATCCCCCTGTCATTGATGAACCATCTGACTTTGAGGGCTTCACTTGTGCAACAATGGAAGACATCCTGGACGAGTTACAGGCCCGTCCTGGTGGGCATAAATGACAACACTCTACACAAGCCTCGGCTCTCATCCATCTAAGCCCCTCGTCATCCCCGATAAAAGGTAAATAAAGTGCTGTAAAATGTATGTTGTTTTTATGATTCCTGATTAATTTATCATTTCATCATATGCTGAAAAAACAGAGTAAAAACATGAAAAAAGTGGTAAAATATGTGGTCATCTTGGGGGTCCTGGCACCAATTAGAATTATTACCATTAGTTCTATTGTTCGGCTATCGCGCGCCGATAGCGGCATCAATTAGGGGCGATAGCCGAGGTTTGAGTGTACATCATAATCAATATAATAACCAATGATGAAATCTATTTGTAATTCCATAATAAAATAATATACTGTATGGTTGTTCAATATATATATAGCATATATATAATATATATGTATGTATGTATGTATGTATATAATTATATATAATTATATATATATATATATATACAAGTTCACAATCTTTTATCCGAAATTCTGAAAACCGAACATTTTGTCCAGACTATCTCTTTCCAGATTATCAAACAAGTGTAACACGCATTATAAACTTGAGATATACATGGATAATTTTCAGGTACTTAACATCCAAAGGAAACGTATATTTTAGGAAAACATCTTCAAATATATATACTATACGTATTTGCCGGCGCATAAGGACGCACCTCCGCATAAGACGCAACCCCTATGGTACAAGGGAGTTTGAGGAAGAAAAAATATTGGTGTTTTTGAGGGGAAAAAAAAAAATTACGTAAAATTTATCAAAGGTTATTACAAAAAAAAAAAGGATCTGTATGGGGAAAGCAAAATTATTAATGGGCATTACCTAAATCCCACTATTCACAGTTGCAGTGCGTTGTGAATGGAAACAAATTATTATAGTTAAAAAATCGTAAAAGGAATGACAGGGTAACCAAAATCTAGTGTCATAATATATTTCAGGATGCCCCCACGAATTGATATCTAATATTTTTGCTAACCTTATGACATATAGCTTAGATCTAATGTTGTAGGTATGCCCTTTTTGTTGATTTTCTGCTATGTCGTTGTAGACTGTGTGGAAAATTTGCCAGTAATAGATTGGTATTATTTGGTAGTGGGCTTTCAAAAAGTCCTGAGGACTCTTTACCTTACATGCATCGTGTAGCTTTCTCATTCTGCAGTATTTTAAAACCCCATTTCTCCTAAGGCAAATTGAAAAATAATGGCATTTACAACGTAGACCGAAAATTTCTTTACCTTTATTTCAGCCAGAAAGTTAAGTTAGAGTTAAATCAGATTAGGTTAGGTTAGAGTGTGAGGTTTGGATAGTAACATGGATAGAGAAAAAAACGAGAAAAGTTACCCGTAAACTTATGGCAGTGTGAAGCGTAGCAGTTTGCTGGCGGTGGACATGAAGGGGAGGCTTACCCCACCCACCCCCACCCCCCCGCACACACACACACGTGTAAAAAAACATTGATTTTGTACAAAAAACGAGAGCACAGATTAATACAAAAAACACATCAAAACTATCAGGAGGGGACGTAAGTTTTTGCCTCGGAACTCGGTGCGTTGCCCAATAACAAAAATTTACGAAGATATTTAGGTTAACACCTGTAAGGAACGAGCTTCTAACCTTGTTGTAATTGTTGAGGGCACGTTGTCGGGATCGGGGACCGATATTTGCCTGTATACACCTATGAATCTATCACAGTCGCGAGCGGTATGATTAGTCTTCTCAGGAAAGGTACAGGTGAAGGCTGGTTCACACACTGATATCACGGCAGCGTTCCTGTCAGCCGTTCGCCTGTATTTCACCCCAATAATTCGTCACGGTTCCCGTCATTTTCGGCAGTTCCTGCTCAACCTCTAAGAAGGACATGTGCCTCATGAGGCTATGTTGAAGAATTTGAAATTAATAGCACTTCTGTTGGATGAAGAAGAGGAGTTGAACCCTAAAAGACACTGTTTTGGGTACATCAAGCCTTGAGGAAACAACAATTATCAGCACGGCACAGTCTCATTACGGTTGAAATATTCTCCCAGAAACCATACGTGACAGGGACGGTGAGTATTGAGCCGTGACGGCGGCGCACCGTTAGGTAACACGTCTATTTGTTGATGTAAGAATTCTAAGATGTGAGAGACGGTGCCGTGTCACCATGTTGTGTGGTGGATTCTGCCTTGAGGCGGACGGTGTGGCGCCGTGATGGGTTCTGGTCTTGGTGTTACCGTGTGGAAGACTTTGTCCCGTTACAAGTACCATTGCAGTCCTTTTTACTAGCACTCTTTCATACAATTTACTTATCCGCAGAGGTACGAGAGGGTGAGGATTTGAGGGGCGAAGTGGGTACGTACAAAATATGCTGTCTCCTATCCCACCTTGATTACACTTATAGCCCCCCCCCCCCGGTGCTAAACACAACACGCAAAATTACACAATTGCATCGGCTTAGGCCACCCCCCAGTCTGGGGACCAAGATTAGAGGGTGACTGACTCTGACCTGACTTGTCCTCGCCGACACAACTGCAACACCACTTACACCAGCCAGGGTAATTCAGTCAGCCACAGGACACACAGAGGGACACCACACGCCGCCCGGCCCCCCCCACCTCATGTCCCTTACGTGTTACATGACTTGCTGCAAATAAACTAAAGGGTAGGACCCCCTTGCTCATACTTGTGTGTATAGACAGGACTCCCAAGATAACTACACTCCCTCTCACCACTCCTCCAAAATTACAACTTTAAACACGCTTTTTGTTCACTATTCATTTATCAACAATACTCATTCAGTTGAAAACTCCATCACCATTTTCTTGAAGTCCTTCTATCATCTCCTTCCAACTGTTGTCAGTCAACTTGCGCGGCCGAGTCGAATGCGGGTAAGGCGGAACATCTTATATGCTGGATGTTTGTCTTTCCATGGTGCGGGAGGAGTCCTGAGCGGGTAATGAGGACGTGCCGTGGGTGGGTGGTGGGTGCATGGAGGGCGTCGCTGGAAATGAAGTATCCCAGGTGAAGCGGCAGACCTGAGATATCAAAGGTTTTACAATGGAGAGCAAGCAGCGGGGGGGATGATGTTTACATCTGACACGGCCATCTGGCAGGCAACAATCGCTATCTTGTTGCCTCAGCTCTGTTTTTCTCTTAAACTCCAACCTTTGCTTAGTTATTAGCATTATACTGTTGATAACCACAGTACAAATTTGTGCTCAGTGGATACTGTCAACACAGATCACTCCAGACCCTTTTAGTAATACACCACCGGCTGTCTCTGCCTTCTTTGCGACCTCTCATTCGCTAATATGGCCGCATTCGACGCAGGGTAAACTTTGTAATCCTTTTAAGGGAACAAAAACTGCGTCTTATGCGCTCGGCAAAATACGGTATATATATATATATATATATATATATATATATATATATATATATAAAGATATATATATATATCTTATATAATATATATATTATATATATATATATATATATATATATATATATATATATATATATATTAGGGTGTCCAAGATCATAGAGGCGAAAAAATTTCAACATGTTTTTTTCACTTGCTCGTGTTTTTACTTCTGTTTCACACATGGCATAGAGAGTTCTGTGAAATAGATGAAATTCGGAGAATATTAGCGGTCGCGACAAAACTGAACAATTTTCTAATAACCTTCAAAAACAAAGAAAAAAAACTCAAACATCCCACATTTTTTTTTTTCTGAGTAAAGAAACTTATAAGAAACCAAACAGATTTCATGGCCATTCAGAAGCCTTCTTTTGAAGGTCCCCTTCTTTCCGCCCCACAAGTTTCGGAATGGTGTGACAAACTGGAGGAGATACTTTCTCCTGTGCGGCCGGCTTCGTGGACCCCAGGTTAGCGCTGGACTAGTGGCGATGCCCGATCCGCGCATCGTGACCACTCGGGGCCAATTGCCCGTTCCGAGCGCCTTGAATTCGGTCGTCTCTCCAACAATGCCGGGTCCTTTGGCCAGGAAAGCCCTCGTCCGCGTCGAGTTTTCTGAAAGAAGGACCATGTCTTCGAAGGACGAAGGGACGAGAGGAGGAAGACATCATCATTCTTTTTTCCCTCAAATCGCTGAGTTCCTTCTTCGAGCGCGGGCTTGTCCAATGCCTTGACCATCTGCTTTCTCCTCCACATCAATCCTTGGAGTCGAAGAGGCCAAGTCCAGCGTTTCTCGGAAACGTAACACAGGTGGCGTCGACAGGGCTGTTCTGCTGCCTTGGCAACGGTTGGTCGGGTATGTCTTGAGGAGCTCGAGGAAAGAGCAACGTCGTTCAACGGAGCTTTCACAGAGATCGGTGCCTCATGCCATTGTTTCCAGTACACCAGCGCAACGAAGAGGGCACTCGTTCCCACTCCGCCCTTCTCTGACCAGTCAGCGACAGCTGGGATTTTCAGCATCTGAAGCTTGAGGCAGTAGATGGCCTTGGCCATCCACCGGCTGATGGAGAGCCTCCGGACGGCCGAAATGGTTTGGCTGGACTTCGCCACCGAAGGAACAGGTAGGAGAGACGTGAGAAGTTCTTCATAGTCCTCCCCTGGGATGGTTCTTCGACATCAGAGCCCCTTCAGGAAGGCCATGCGTCATCCGTCAGTTTGCTGCGCTGTGTCATTGGTGGCGAGAAACTCGACGAGGTCTCGAGTTTCCACCGTCTCTCTCTGCGAGGAATCCACGAAGGACCAAGGATCACGGAGTCGTTTGAAGATTCCACTGTCAGGGCCAGAGGGGAAGAGCCGAGAGCCAAGCATCCTTGAGGATCCACTCGTGGAACATGATGGCGGCAGGCCAACCAAAGCAAGCTCGTCCGAGTCTTGCTCAATCGAAGGCAAGCACCTTGCCACCATGCCAGTGGTCGAACCGTGGTTGTCGAAACAGAAGGCAGATGATCTTGTCCCTGACGCCCGCGTCGTCAACCTCCTTTCAAGACCACTGCAGCCACGTTTCTGCCAGTCGCGAATCCGAGTTGCTTGGGACCCCAAGAAGGAACTTCGGGCGTATCTTCCCCTGTGAGGAGGAC
>JACEEZ010003500.1:53436-68436 GCA_016584305.1 Chionoecetes opilio | reverse complement strand
ACTTTCTACTCATTCTCATCCCTATTCTGTCCATCTCCCTAATGCATGAATTAACCAGTATCTTCACTCTTTCATCCCCTTCACTGGTAAACTCTGAAACTCTCGTCCTGTTTCTACTTTTCAACCTTCCTAGACTGGAAATTTTTCGAGAGGAGTGACAAGACACCGCCCGAACTAAATTGGCCCACCCCCTTTTTATATTATCTTACTCTCATCTTTATAGGGACTGGCAACTAAATGGGCTTTTTGTTGTTGTTGGTTTTTTTTTGCCCTTGGCCAGTCCATTATGATGTAAAAAAAAAGAAGAAAAAAAGACCAATTGATGATCTTACAAAAACATTTATCAGTCCTGCTTCAAGATGACATTACCAGTGATGCATCACCTACAGACTGGAGGGCTTGGAAGGTGAATTAGTTGCACATAGGCCCCAAAAACTATAAAGATATTTGAGAAACTTTCTAAATAGACATCACACACCTATGGTGTCAGCTAGCCTTATTGTATATTAGTCTGTGGCTACATGTCATACAGCCACCCTGCCTTAGCCGAAGCAGTCTAACAGTCAAGGAGGGAAGAGTCTCAATAAAAGAAACAGACATAGCCATAACGCAGTCTTGAATCCAACACCCAACAGACAAATAACAGCCAGCACAAAACAAGGAGTGGCAAGAAACTGGAAAGAATAAAAAAGGTAGCAACTAAGATGGTACACAAGTCGAAAGATATAAACCTACAAAGTAGAACTAAAGGAAATGCAACTGCCGACACTTGAAAAAAGAGAGAGAAGACTTTGTTACAGTAGGCAAATTGATGAATGACTTGGATTTGGTTGATAGAAAACAGAAAAGACCTGCTATCAAATGGAGATAGAGGTTGGATATATGAGGGCAAACAAGGAAAACTGCAGAAAAAGATGTTTGAATAACACAAAGAAGTACAGCTTTCCCATAGGTTCTTGGAACGGACTAAAAAAAAGAGGTGATAGCGGCAAGAAGTGTATATCAACTTAAAATAATAATTGGATGAATGTAGATACAGAGACAGGACCACATGAGTATATTTCTGGCTCTGTATGCTATAACTAGGTATATACCAGCAGAGGGTGAGGCTTACTAACTCACCCACAGTTTGGCAGGTGGAGATGAGTCTGCTGTTGGAGATAACGCCAAACTCCTCCACCTTAGAGGAGAGGAAGACACTGGTGGGAGCAAGCAGGAGTGGGTCGATGCAGCGCAGGGAGTTGCGAGCATAGAAACGCTTGAGGAAGGTGGTGGCAGTGGCGATAACTTGTTGCCGTAACTTTAGGGTCTCTCCAAGCTGCTGGATGACTGGAGGGAGAGAGAGAGAGAGGGTGTAGGTATAATGAAAGAAGGAACTAACCCCTTGAGGCCCAGAACGTAATTTTCATTGTAATTTGGCTACCATTCAGCGATTTTACTGAATATAAGCAATGTTTTATAGATATGACCTGTTTAATATCCTTGTCCACTAGCTAATTTGGTATATTAAGTTGCTTTTCGTAATTTTATGGCTAACAACAGACGATTTTATATAGTAAAGGAAAGATCTGGGCATGAAGGGGTTAATGTGTCTTTAGTATTACCTGTGTTACTTCTCTAGTAATCCATCACCATTCTTATTATTTTTCTCTGATCTATTACCTATAAGTCAGGGGCCATTAGTTTGCATATTTGTGTGTGTTAGTGTGTTTTTACTCAGTTGTAGCATACAGGGCCTGAGCTATATGAGAGTTACGTTAGGTGTAATTATCTAGTTGTGACACATAGGAAAACTTATGATCCCATTGTTTCATCTTCATATCTATTCTTATCCAGCTTGGCTTCCATAAATTAATATTCCTTGCTGGGACCACTTCTGCATTTAGGATATTCCAAGTTTCTACACCACAGTAAGGTCTCACATTTTGCGACTAATTGGTGCCAGAGAAAGCTCACCAAATTACGAACAATTAAAACAATTAAATAAAAATGCTAATTGGGTCCAGAAGCCTCAAAGAATCCCCTTCCCTTCTGTTTATTTGGTGGTTTAAATTTCTATATTTTACATCAGTCATAATTGGATACCAAGAGATAAAGTAAAGGTGACCGACAGGATCAAAGTTGTTTTTTCAGGGGAATGCATTGAGAAGTTATGAGAGGATTTCTTAGGGTGGAAAATATTTCATTAATGCAAGAATATGGTCTCCAAATAATGATTTAGTGTTTCCTGGGGGGAAATACGTAATCACTAAATGGAAAAATACAGTCGCCAAATGAGAATTAGGGTTGCAATTGATTAGGGTCATCAATTGCTTATTCGTGAAATCCAAATATGCCAAATTCAAGACTTTACTTTATATGGAAGTCTGTATTTTTGTTCTCTCTTGCAAATGCTTATTTTCAGTTTCTATCCATGTGCTCTTGTATCTCTAAAAAAAACAGATAATCTCTGTACACTTTCTCCAATCCCTTCAGGGGTCTAGAGACTCCTACGAGAGAGAGAAAAAAAACCAGAGAGAAAACAGAGCGAGAGAAAAAAAACAGAAAACAGAACAAAAAACTAGAGAGAGAGAGAGAACAGAGAGAGAGAGAGAGAACGGGGAGAGAGAGAACGGGGAGAGAGAGAGAGAGAGAGAGAGAGAGAGAGAGAGAGAGAGAGAGAGAGAGAGAGAGAGAGAGAGAGAGAGAGAGAGAGAGAGAGAGAGAGAGAGATACTTACAATTGGAGAAAAAACTCATAACCTTCTGGTACTCCTCCTCAGTGAGCACCTCAAGGTCTGGACGTCGCTCCTGGATCAGGTCTTGGCTGTCCAGGATCCATTGTTGACTGTGTGACAACAACCACACATTACATTGTTACACCTGACATTGAGATACACACCACACACATGACATTGTTACACCTGACATTGAGATACACACCACACACATGACATTGTTACACCTGACATTGAGATACACACCACACACATGACATTGTTACACCTGACATTGAGATACACACCACACACATGACATTGTTACACCTGACATTGAGATACACACCACACACATGACATTGTTACACCTGACATTGAGATACACACCACACACATGACATTGTTACACCTGACATTGAGATACACACCACACACATGACATTGTTACACGCAAAGGTGGGCATTCCGCAATTTTAGTCCGCAATTCCGCAACTTGCGGAATGGAAATTCGTTTGCGGAATTGCGCAATTACGGATGCCTGAAAAAATTGCGTAATTGCGAATTGCGGACCGCCAAAATTTTGAAACGCAATCGCAATAACTTGCGGAATGGAAATTAGTTTGCGGAATTGCGCAATTACGGATGCCTGAAAAAAATGCAGAATTGCGGGTTGCGGACCGCCAAAATTTTGAAACGCAATTGCAATAATTGTGACGGTCACCCCCTTCAAAGTGGCAAGTGCCCGCGTGAACATAAGTTCCCACCAAATATTGTGGAGACGACACTGCCAACTTGCCAAGTGTAGCACAGTCACTCAGTCAGTGCGTGCTGGAACTTGGGATTGAGAGCGTGTACGCTAGCCGTGTGTGTGATTAGTTGCCAACCTCCACATGCTGAACCAGAAGAAGTGGGAGGAGGAGGAGGAGGAAGAGGAAGATTAGTAGATTACTTAGATTAGTGATTACTAGCAGCCAGTAGACTGTGAAGTGTAAAAGTAAAGAAAAACACTAAAAGATCCAAAGACTTAATTGTGAAGGACAAGTAACAAGTATAGACAGAAACAGAATAGGATTACAAAAGTATTAAACACTAATAAAGAGTCTAGAGACATTTTTTTTAAATTAGTTTGCGGAATTGCGATTGCGAAAAGGCCTATCTAAAAAAAATTGTGGAATTGCGATTGCGGAATTGGAAAGAAAATTGCGATGCCCACCTCTGGTTATACGTGACATTGAGATACACACCACACACATCATTGTTCCACCACACCAACCAGACATGTCTTATACCGTCCATGAAAAATACCAAAATGGAAAAAATTATCAATAATGAATGAACAAAAAATGATGATGACTGAATGAAATTAAAAACTGCAGAAGATGGAAGTTGAGGGTGAATGTCAACAAAAAATAGGGGATGGTTTACTTCAATACTATAGTCTATTTTTTTTAATGAGGCCAAAATGCTGCCCCCTTGCTGCTTACTGACTGATATTTGATGCCAGGAGAAGGGAATACTACGCTTCTTCTAAATTTCAGCTGTATTTTATTATAGTTAACCATATTATCAGGTAAATATTGACATCATTTTAAGCACGACATTAACATAAATATAATTTTTGCCTTGTTAAAAAAAATAGACTATAGGGAGCCAAATTTCATTATTTTTTGTCCCATTATTTTCATTCTTTGGATAATAATGGATAGTTCTATTCATGCTTCAGTTTGTTTCGGAGCCAATTCAAACAAATAATAACGGGGCTAGAATGTTTCTGACATTCTATTTAAATAATATATATTTTTTGGGTCATCTTGCACACGATCAGTCCAAACAATAGATGCTTGTAACATGGCAAAAAACACAAGATGGTAGTAAATGTGAGGTATTTTCAAGTTTATTTCTTAATTCATAGGCTCATAATAAGTATTTGAAAGAAGGGTTCCTCAGAATCTCCATTTTTTTTCCAACATAATGCCCTGTACAAATTTAATCAACAGCCTAACATTCATGCGGATAGTACAGCTTGTTGTGAATCTTTTATCAAACATTTTACAAGAATGGTGAAAATTGATGCAATAGTGTTAGAGTAGTTCCGCGTTAAACGTGAAAAATTGCAACTTTTCAGGAGATGCGATTTTGTGCTAATGTTAAGGCAGATTTTTATCACGCATCTAATAATTTTGTTTCTATGTTACCAAACTACTTATATGCTATCATCTACTTCTTACCAATAGTTAATCATACTGTTGAGAGCCCATATCATACCTATCTAGGTTCTAGGAGGTCAGCTTTAAGGTGATTTTTTTATTTTTTTATTTTTTTTATAGATTCGCGCTCTATTGCACCAAAAAGCTATGTCTGTGCTAGCACTCGACCACGATCAAATTTCTGCTTCACTATCAAAGTTTCGTCTATTTAACCATCTTGTTTACTCCACTATTCAGTTGCTGCTTGTGAAACCAAAAGTCAGTCACTTTACTGCAGAAGCTTTGCCAATCAACGGCTGTCTGTCGTGATATTTGTAAATTACCTAGAGTTTCGTCATGCGAGAAATGCTTACAAACCCATAAATTTATTGTAACGTGGGAAAATAAGTCAATCCTGTGACTCACGATTGACGGAAAGTTTACACAAAGTTGTGAGCGTAAAGTAATATATAGCCATTTAATAAATAGTATTTTTTTTTCACTCCTCAATCCCAATTAATTTGGATATAGGTATCCGTCCATATGTTCGTAGTCTCGTAGTCACTTGTGATGTCACGGCAAGAAGGCGAGAAGGAAGGCTCTCTCTCTTTCCTCTCGACCGGGCTAGTGGATGGTCGTGTGAAGGGAGACGTTCCCCTGCAACCCTCCAGAAGGTATGTGGGTGGCGTACGACTTATAAGGATATCTTGTGCATTGATTAGTTCATGACAGACATGTAACTTGTGATATGTTACCAGGGTTTCGTTCCTGGGGAGGTGAGCGGAGCGGAGTGCTGGCTGAGACACCGGCTTGTGGTACACGTCCATGGCAAGTGTTGGAACCAGCTGTGACAGTAGATGGTGACCGTCCTGGACACCAGTATTAAGAGCTAAGGCCATATTTCATCGCGAGTGATTGTGTGTAGATAGGTATATTACCTAGTGACGGTGGTTAGGAACTTTTAGGATTATGTTAAGCCCGAGTGATAATAGAGTAATTTCGGGCATTAATTATTGTTTCGTGATTTTGTTGAAACCACTACTTAGAGTGGGGATGTGATTACTGGTATATCCACAATAAAGAAACCCTGTTAACGAGTCGTTCATTTAATTCAGTTACTCTCATATATTCTCTGAGTTCTTAATTTTTTTTTTCCCACTTAATGTGGGTGGTGGCAGCGTAATCACCAGGTTTGTTGAGCCCTTCACATTAACATCTAGCTAAAGGGGGGGCACTACATTATGAAGCACAACACCTGCCATGGTTTTAATTGGGTTCATTCCTAGAACTAGAAGGTGCCTTTATAGTCACTTGTGCAGAAATTGCAGACGACATTTCCTGGTTTTAAGAGTAACGTATGAACCTGTGCACCGCCACTGTTTTCAGTCTTTGCGATAGATAGACACACTCATGACCGTACTTTTTACAAACTATTTGATGAGGCAATACACCGTGATCGTGAAATATGTTCAGAGATACTTCATCTTGAATCCACTTCCGCGTAACCTTTAAAACTTACATACATATTAAAGAACTGATATACTGCAGTTGTCTGATAGAGCATGCAGACACACACTCCTTGTTCTGAAGCCCCCCCCCCCCCCCATCCTTTAAGAGGTTAGGTTAGGTTAATAATCTTGTCAGAGGGTCGAGGGGGGCGTAGACCCCCTTAGGAGGTTAGGTTTGATTCGATTAGGCCACTATCCTCCCAGCAGGGCAAGGCAAGTGGCCCACTTGGCGGCTAGCAGGCGGGCTGGTGAATGCGGGGCGGGACACACTTGTTTTCGTACAATTCTGTCACTTCCCTGGTTTTTAAGACACTGACTATTATTTCCTGGCTACATTTTAGTGCTTCTTCTGATGGAAATACATTGTTATCAATGGAAACGGCAATCCTCGGATTTGGTGTCAAAAAATTAAAAAAATATTTTACAGGTTTCCGCAAAATAAAAATATCTTCATCTGAAAAAGCGGTGAAAATGGACGATGACTGTGCGGTCATGTTCTGTGACACTGACAAATTTTTCCTGGACAAAAAAAAAAAAAAAAATTCAGATGGAGATTTTTTTCTTTTTTCAGAAACCTACTAAAAAGTAGGGGGTTTCTCCCAAGTCCCCAAATCCTAGGATCGCCATTTCCATTGATAACAATGCATCTCTATTAGAAAAATCACTAAAGCTTTTCCAGGAAATGAAATGAAAGTCATGTGTCAGAAACCAGGGAAGTGACGGAATTGTACAAAAACAAGTGTGCCTGCCCTGCCCCGCATTCGCCAGCCCGCCCGCCAGCCACCGAGTGGTCTGCTCTGCCCCGCCCTGCCGGGAGGATAATTACCGTAACCAAACCTAACTTCCTAAAAGGGGGGGGCTCCGCCCCCCTCGACCCCCCAGTGAGATTATTAACCTAATTGAACCTTAACCTAATCTCTTAAAGGGTGGGGACTGGGGGGGGCCCACAGCCTCAGTAGGTAAGTGGGTTAAGGTTAGGTTATGTTTCATTAAAACCTATAAGGTTAGGTTAGGTATACTTTGTGGTTTATTTTGGTTTCATTAAAACCTATAAGGTTAGGTTAGGTATATTTTGTGTCTAAGGTTAGGTTAGGTTTGGGATTATTAAAACCTATAAGGTTAGATTAGGTATACTTTGTGGTTAAGGTTAAGGTTAGGTTTAATGAAAACCTTTAAGGTTAGGTTTGGTATGTTCTATTCAATCACTTCCTTGTTGTCTGAGACCCTGACAAATTTTTCCCGGCCAAGTTTTAGTGCTTTTTCTGATGGAGATACAGTGTTTTTAATGGAAACGGCGATCATAAAATTCGGAGATTTTTTTTTTTTTTTTTTTTTAACTATGGGATTCCGGAAAATAAAACTATCCATTAGAAAAAGCGGTAAATTTCCAGATGAACACCGAACTTTCTTTGGTGGACGAAACTATTTTTTTCTGATGAGTTTTGACGTGTTCTGAATAAATCTGCTAACCGTTTCTGTCGCAAATTATTATTTTTTTTTTTTTTTTTGTGCAATTTGAAAAAAAAATAAAATGAACCTAACCGAACCTAACCTTTACCTAACCTAGCCTAACCTAAACCTAAACCTAACCGAACCTATACCTAACCTAACCTAACCTTTACCTAACCTAACCTAACCTAAACCTAACCGAACCTATACCTAACCTAACCTAACCTAACCTAACCTTTACCTAACCTAACCTATACCTAACCTTTACCTAGTTAAAAAAAAAAAAATAATAATAATACAAAAAAAAAAAAAAAATTGCGATAGAAACGGTTAGTATTCATTCAAAAAAAATCA
Organism: Chionoecetes opilio; assembly: GCA_016584305.1. Classification (NCBI taxonomy): domain Eukaryota; kingdom Metazoa; phylum Arthropoda; class Malacostraca; order Decapoda; family Majidae; genus Chionoecetes; species Chionoecetes opilio. The sequence continues at coordinate 60,241 of JACEEZ010003500.1, read as the reverse complement.
ACTCACCAGAAAAAAATCAGTTTCGTCCATCAAAGTGAATTCGGTGTTCATCTTCAATAATACCGAAAAAGCATCTATTGTAGGCCAGGAAAAAATAGTCGGTGTCTCTGAAAACGACCGCGAAGTCCTCGTCCATTATGGTAATTATGGAGGAGAGTTTCACGTTCGTTTTCAGAGACACCAACTACTTTTTCTTGGCCTACAATAGGTGCTTGTTCTAATGGTGTTAGTTTTAATTTGCGCAAACCAAAAAAAAAAAAAAAAAAAAAAATTAAAACAAAAATTGAAACCTAACCTAACCTTGTGTTTTAACCTAACCTAACCTAACCTAACCTAACCTTACAGGTTTTAAGGAAACCTAACCTAACCTTAACCACAAAATATTATTATTTTTTTTTTTTTTTTCATTGAGCGCAAGTAGAGTAGTACCGTAGTATACTGAGCCAAAAAAAAAAATTAATTCGTGAGTAGTAAGGTCTGTAGCGTACGTGAAACTCTCCTCCATATTAACCTCCATTATTACCAAACCCACTAATTATGGCGGGAAAGGACTAAATCTTTACCAAAAAAATTGTTTCGTGCACCAGTGAATTAAACTGGAAATTTACCGCGAGGGGTGGGGTCAAATTATGTCAGGAGAGTATTGCTCAATAGGGAGTATTGTACTAAACTGCAGTTTTACCCCGAATTTTACTATAGTGTATAATATTATGTTAATGGCACATCAAAGGATCAAAGTACTTCGTTATCTTTCAACAGTAAGCCTTGGCTTACTTTCCTTCTGTACGGTACCTATTCCGCCAAACGTTTAGTATTGTGTATACAGCCACACGTTCCTTCTATACACCGAAGCTCAATTCCATCCTATAACTTATATAAATCCACTTACTAATGAGCGCTCTGCCAAAAATTACCCGCCATGGCTTGGTGGTTGTGTTGACGTCGCTATGTTGCGAATCTCTACTCTTCTTCTTCTTCTTGTGACCTTTTCTGCTTATTATCGCTTTATAGGTCGTCTGTCAAGCTCGGGATCGAACTTGACACATATCTTCCTTCTTTGCCCCTCTGTAGCCCTTTCTTTCCCTGCCACCTGTGGGGAGAGAAGGGCACAACAGGGCAGTATATACACAGACATAAGTCCCTCCTATCAACTACCCTCCTATACGTCTTCTACATTCCCACGCAATCTTTTTTCCCAAGCCTGCTTTAAAAACACCTTAGTTATTTCTACTATTTTCCTTCTCTCTTCATTACTCCCATACAGTCCTAGCACAGTAAGGATTCCCCCATCCACCTCGTATATCCTCCTATCCCATTCACCGTCTCCTATCACTCCTAATATGGACTGTATCAGCCTCCTCCTCTCCTGCTCATATCTGCCACACTCTATTATAAAGTGTTCAATAGTTTCCCTTGTTCCTCTACAGAAGCTACAGGCCTGGTCCTGCCCATCCCTACTCCTAGCCTTCACCTCTAGTGTTCCTGTCCTTGCCTTCACCAACAGTCTGCTTCCCCAATCACCTGCATGCCAGTGAAGTGCCTCAGGTTTCTCTTTCCTACAGTACCACTTTAACGTGGATTTATCCTCCATACCTGCTCTCCACCTAGCTAGTCCATTGTCTTCTATTATTATCTTCACCTTCTTGGTTCTTATCCTGTCCCAGGTTTCTACTAGGTTTTCCCTCCTTTTCCACCTCTCTAATTCCTTTATCCATGTTGAGCTTGTTGTGCCCCAACCTCCTTCAGGATCTGCTTCACCCATCTATCCTCACTACCCAGCTAACCATCACCGGCGGGCCTACGTAGGCCGTAGAGCGGCGAACGGCGGCAAATTTACCTCCGTCAGCCCTCCGGAGGGCCGCTGGTGTATTTTCAGACGGGAAAATTTACTTTGTTGAAAATTAATGTACAGAATTTGAAGAATTGAATATTTCTATGTGTAAACATTTTGAAACAACAGTTATATGATTATCTTGATCTAGTATTACATCAGTCGTGACAAGCAGCGGCAACTTGACGTCAATCCTCCAAAGGCCCCCTGGTAGGTATTTGTAAGTGGGAAATATTCATTTAATATTATATAATATCAACTCAGTAATATACATAGTATCTCAATATCGGTACCATCACTATTATTAGGCCTGTTCAAACTATTAAAAATTGTTATAGAAGTTTTTATGATAGTTTATAGAAATTATCATATATCAGTTTATTTCAAATATTTCCAGCTTAATCAGGAACACCCAGAGATACATAGAAATAAAGATGAGATACGTACATAGGAAGGAGTTTACATGGAAAAAGGTTATCAGTTAGTCTATGTGTGTAGCTAGTACTAATCATATAAAAATAACATTTGATTAACCCAGCAAAGATTACGCGATAACACAAGGTCATATTTTCCCTTATTTCAATAACTTCCAACATATTATCAACACATATCAATACTCAACGGTGCGCCTAATAAGGAATATGTAGATGATGGAGAATTAACATGGATAATATCATGATTTAAAATAGAATATTATTTGAAATAATTTCCCAGCTACCAATGCACTAAACTGCCAGACGTACGATAGCCATTACAAAGGGTTAAAAACCCACAAAAGGCCTAAATTGTCACCCTTAACCAGTCGATAACATAATGACAACTTAATTATAACATGTTTTCGCTCCTTCATTATCTCAAAATAGACTGAATAATATAAATAATTGCAGTACGACACGTTTTTTTAGGAATTCCTTGATGGCGCCTGGCGCTGTGTCTGAGTGAAAATAATCAGTTACTTGGAAAACGCACGAGTGGGTGGATGTTGTTATGTTGTTCGCCGCAACCTATATCCTTCTACATGGCTGTTCACGCCGTTCAGTGTTCCACGTACACCAGCATGTAAACTCAATAACGAAAATGTTTTTGTACTTATGAAATAAACAATGTTCGTAGCAATTATGATCCTAGCAATCTCCTTTTCATCGTATTACTGGATAACGACACAGGAATATTTCTGGTTAAATTTTCTAAGCATATTGCATTATATAGTAATGTTTTTATAAGTGTTGAACAGCCCATTAGTCTATTAATCGGCTAATGGGTTGTGCAACACCCCTTAAAACATTACTATATCTGCAATATACTTAGAAAGTATAACCATAAATATTCCTCAATCAGTTAATATAACAGCGGCAAATGGTCATATGCCCTACGGCGGGCCGCTGGGAGCGGCCCGCCGGTGAGCCTCTGAGCAAATTCCCAGCAGCCCTACGTCGTACACTTCCGTCGGGCCGCCGATAAGACATACGGAGGGCCTCCGGAGGCCCTCCGTCTTTGTGTTTGCTGGGTAGCGTCTCGAAATGTGCCCCCAGCTCGCTCCGACGGGCGGCATTTGGCTTGAAGACGCTAGATCGTGACGTCAGTGCAAGGCACCTATAAGGAATGAAAATGTTTCTAGTATTCCAGGTGAAATAGACAAGGGAAGAGTTGACAAGTTTGTTAGTTAAGGAGATGACGTTAAAGAGGACCTACGAAGCGATACTAAGCGACAAAGGTCACAAGAAGTAGAAGAAGTTAATGGGGCCATCGTCATCGAGGCAGTGCCTTGCACTGACGTCACGATCTAGCGTCTTCAAGCCAAATGCCGCCCGTCGGAGCGTGCTGGGGGCACATTCCGTGACGCTAACGTCCATGCTTAACAACTTAGCAACTGTCATCAGCTGTTTTGGTATTACGCGGAGAGATTGATGACGTACCAGTGGACGTTAAGTTGTTAAAACAAGGCAACTGCCTATAGGGTGGTGTTATGGAAGCTACGTACATAAAAATACTCATAAATTGTGTATATATGATGTTTTCTGACTCAAAAACTGAACAGGGCAAGTATACAAACGAAATTAGGCCATATAACAAACCCAGCCGCTTGTGGTGATATTGTTTTGGGGTGATGGGACAAGAGTGGTGAGCGGCGGCATCTCACCCGCGCGGGTAGCGACTAGCGATGCCAGACACCACCACGCACGGCTCCGTGGCAGACTGAAGGTATGTGTCTTGCCACTTTTCCTTGTTTAAAACCCGAGCCCTTGTCCACCCAGCAGTGAATGGGTACCGGTTGTTAGCCGGGGGTTTGTGACCCGCCTCCCGGGGTGGTGGCTTCCCCCAACACTAAAGGAAGGCGAGCTACGAATAGATATCAAGCGAAAAAGATCACAAGAAGAAGAAGAAGAGCGCCCTATTACTCTGAAGGAATAATTAATAGCTAGAATACAAGGAAGTACAAGCCACCGGCGTGTTACCCGCGTGTATGTGGAGGTAGAAACAAGTGTTGAAGCGACGGAGGTGACACAGGGGATGAAGGAATGATGGTATAAGCTAGAAAATAGAAATAAGTACAACGACCTTGGAAATGTAGGCCGCGGCTGCTGCCTTGTGATTGTCTGACACGTTTGAGACACAATCTGATTGGCTGGTACGTTTGTTTTTACACAATTGTGATTCGCTGGCGAGGCTGTGACGTCATTGTAGTCGCTCACCCAATCAGCTATCGGTGCCGATAGCAACCATGTGCCGCCACTGCCATGTCTCGTATACCGAAATACCCACTAGCGCCGGGGTGTAGAAATAGAGGGATGTTGTTGAGCGAACAACCGTGGCCTTTAACTCTCTCAGAATGTCTGCCCTGGAGGACCAACAAACTCCAGTTGCCGCCCGTGTTTGCCAGCTTATGGTAATTTTCCCCTACTAAATATATATTTATCAGTATAAAAGGTATTGTGGAAATTATCCACTAAAACCGCTGTAATTTTGAGTAAGGTATTAATTTGAATGGTGGAATTTGGCGCCTACCGCCAGGAGTGCGGGATACGAACACAAATTCCACCTATGTATATATTATAATAGATTTAGGTATAAATTAAGATGTATTTAGATATAATTAGATAATTTTGGTGGTATTCATCTATAATACCACAATTAATCAAAGGATTAATATAATCTAAGAATTGTCAGGAAATTTCCACGTATAGGAACATTGTTGGAACATTGTCCCACGTGTAAACTCCTATCTGTCTTGAAGGGAGTTTAGTCAAGACATAGTAACCAGTTAGCCACTACCGGACCAAGTCGTAGTGAGCTTTTTGATTGTACACTAAGGTGTAGTCAACCTCATATTAATATGATTAAACTTTAACCGATCAATCGGTTAAGAAAGGACGAAGTGTAAAACACACTTTGATAATATCGGCTCAGCAGTGAAAGGCTTCGTTGGCCGACCACACAATCGCGGCCATTACGTGCATCATTCAGCCCAGTCACCACGCCGTCACAAGTTCCACTTCCAGCCTGTTGCGACTCTGTCTACCTCGACCTACAATACTTCCCCAAAGCTAGAGATCAAGCCAAAGCACATTACAACCCACCTGCCACTGCTGAGTATACCTTAGTTAGAGTCTAAATAGGGTATCATAGCAGATTAGGTAGAATTGGGTTAATCGCAAGGTGAGTTCACGTTAATCAACATTATAATTTTAACAGTTGTTGTCGATCATCAATTGGTGGTCGATAATTCCAACAGGTATACTGTTATCTTCGTAAATGTTTGTTCTATAATATTATCAAATAAAAAACGGTAAAACACACTAAATAACTGCCATTATGAGACTCTCAAGAAATATGCATGAACTTAATATTCTATTAAACTCTTCGTCATTTAATACTTTGCGAAAAAACTTTTTACATGGAGAATATCAATAGAAGCGGAATTTCATTAGCTTTCCATTGATATATTTTGTTTTCTGATAAATGAATTAGAACTATGCATAAATGAGCGTTAACTAAATAAATAACATCATGAAATCGGGTATTTTTTTCCCGATTGATGGTGTTATTTATTTAGTTAACGCTAATATATGCATGCTGCTAATTCATTTATCAGAAAACGAAATGTATCAATGGAAAGCTAATGAAACTCCACTTCTATTCATATTCTCCATGTAAAAAGTTTTCTCGCAAAGTATTAAATGATGAAGAGTTTAATAGAATATTAAGTTCATGCATATTTCTTGAGTCTCATAATGGCAGTTATTTAGTGTGTTTTACGGTTTTTTATTCGATAATATTATAGAACAAACATTTCCGCAGATAACAGAATACCTTTTATACTGATAAACATATATTTAGTAGGAGAAAATTACCATAAGCTGGCAAACACGGGCGGCAAGTGGAGTTTGTTGGTCCTCCAGCTCGCATTTCCCGCGTTTTTCGCCTGCACAGCGAGGGCTGTGACGTCACGTGCAGCCTGTCGACAGGCGCGGGAGATCCGAGCATGGAGGACCAACAAACTCCACTTGCCGCCCGTGTTTGCCAGCTTATGGTAATTTTTCCCTACCAAATATATGTTTATCAGTATAAAAGATATACTGTCATCTTCGGAAATGTTTGTTTTATAATATTGTTACGAACGTGCTCCTGAGACAACTCGGGTTCAAGTTCGAGGGAGAAGCCGGGTGTTTGTTGTGGGGCTCAGGCCGAGACCAGACCACGAGGAGCCAGGGAGACGAGGGAGGCGCCGCGAGTATTAGCATTTGGAAAGGATCTCCGGCAGGTGCCACAGGGAACAGGGTAGGGCTACGGTGGGTTCACAGGCAAGCCAAGGGTAGAGGTATTGTCCCCTGTGGCTAAAGGCGCCTGGGTGAAAGGTAGAAGCTGGCTGTGTCCCTGTGTGTGTGTGCAGGTGTGAGCGTGGCCGTGGGAAGGTACGTGTCGTTTCCCACATCGACAGGATGTGGTGACTCTGGTATGGTATAAGACGCATAA
>JACEEZ010003500.1:10936-48436 GCA_016584305.1 Chionoecetes opilio | reverse complement strand
TGCATGAAGGCGGAGGCCGTGCAGCGAGAGCCCCGCAGTATACAGAGAGAAATGATATTGTAAGGGAAAGAGTGCGGGGGCGGTCGAGCTTGAAAGGGGAGGCAGGCAGGGGGGAGGCCCGAACGTGCTCTTAGGGAGGACAAAGTGCAGAGGGAATGGCAAATTGACCAGGCGATAAGGGAAGAAGGTCCCCCTTCCCTGGGTGACGCCCCGCAGCCCTGATGCAGGGTGAGGGTGGTCGGTCGAGAGGGGGACGGGGGGGTGTGCGGGGGGGAGGTCCCTTTGCTCGCCGGGGCGTCCCGAAGGAGTGGTCCGGATGAACGGCGCCCCAAAAATTCGCCCCCTGCCCCCACTCAGGAGTCGCCCCGCCCCCTAACACCTTCCTCTCCCCCCCTTTGCCTCCCCTTCGTACCCCGGGCGCCTGCAGGGCTGACCATTCGGGGGGCGCGGATCTTTGCTGTCTGATGGAAAGGCGGCATGGAGGGCCCCCGGGCCCCCTTTTGGCGGCGCTGGCAAGAGCGTAAGGGGCGGGAAAGGGGCCTTGCTGGGGGTCGCCGCCCAGAGGGGATGGGGAAGGGCAAGAGACCCTCACTTCCCCTCGGCAGGGGGCCCCCCGAAGAAGGGCCGAGGGTGGTGAGCGGGGAAAAAGGGGGACCAAAAGTGGGGGCCCTCGGAGGCCGGTGAAGGGCGCTCCCAAGAGGATGGCGAGCGCAGGGGTGGCTTCCCCAAAAGTTGGGCAGGTGGAGAGGGTGGAGGAAGGCCCCGACGTCCCTTTTTACATACGGGCGGCCCAGTGGTGCCTGCTATTCCTCCCGCACCTTCACCGGCGTTCTGCATGGAGGGCATGGTTTGTCGGGAGGGTCGTGGCACCTTTCCACCGAGCTAGGCAGGGGAAACGAGGGAGCTGGGGGGGTTCGTGGAGTGGGGTCCCCTGGACGGTGGTACCTCTAGGCGAGCCAAGGGTGGGGGAAGTTCCTGTGGTTGGGGCCGCGGTTGAGGTAGCATGCTGGGGGTTTCCCTGCGGAGGTGTCCGTGGCGGGGAAAGAGGGGGGCTGCCTGGGCCCTTCCCAACATGCAGTGACGGGGGGGGGAATGGGATGGGGTCTGGCAGCTAAAAATGTGGTGGGGCATGAGTGGTGGAGGTAGTGGTGGTGAGGAGGTGGTGGGCGGGGGTGCCGGCGGTGCGAGTTGCCTGCAGATGTTGGGGTGGAGGGGGATGTGGTGGGGGAAAAAATTAAATTTGTCAAAGAGGAATTGTTTTTGTGTGTCTGTATTTCTTAGAGGCTAAGTTAGGATGGGATTTTTGTTTGATATTTTTTTGCTTTGTGGAAAAATTTTTTATTTTACAGACGAGGCGTCTTAGTTGAAAGGGGGGGGGGTTTTAGTTTTACGTTTGTAGAAACTGTAATCATGTGTGTGAATGTTGGGGGGCGTGCGAGGAAATGTGTGTGTATTTTTGGGAATTTTGGGAGGAGAGGGGTTGGCGGGGGCGCCCCGACGGCAAAAAAAGAAAAGGGAACAGTCGACCCGTCCATGGAACGCTCGGATCTGTTTCCCGCTCCTCTCGCTATACAACCTTCCCCTGGAAGCTTGAAGGTGTGCTTTTTTGGGAAGAAAGTATATACCTCCCCCTGTAACTTTTGGGGGCCTTCCAATTCCCAGGGAAAAAATGGTTAAAGGAGAGCTCTTTTACTGCAGTGTCTAAAAATTTACATAAGTAGCCCTCGGATACCCCCCCCCACGCCAACTCAAGAAAAGGAACTGTTTTTGGTAAGAGGGGGGGGCGTAACAATTACAAAATTAAAAAATGATTTACGCATTTAAAATGTCAACCCTAAAATAAAAAAAAAATTATAAAACGTAATAAAAATACTCACCTACCAAAACATGCAGGGGAGTGTGGGATTCCCACAGGGTTTAAAAAGCACAAAAGCGGGTTGAAGTGCCTGTGCGCAAAGGGATGGTTTGTGGTGGGGGTGAGGAGGCTCCCAAATCCAGGGTGGATTTCGGGGAGCGTGGGAAAAAAGTTGAATTCTTTGTTTGTTATTGGGTGGCCTGGTCTTCGGAAGACCCCGAATGGGAAAATGGTGGTTGGCACGGTTTGCCAGTCTGTGAGAAACCCCCGATGCTCCGCGACCTAGGGGTGAGGGCTTTTGGGGTCTCCCAATAAAGCAGCGTTACAGTACTGCATTAAAATTTGGTACACACTGAGGAACGCAGGCATCAGGGATTCTCTCCTTTAGTTAAAACAGTGTATAACGTGAAAGGGGGCTTGAACATACTCTAAGCGAGACTTGTGGATAACATTGCCGAAGCAGGGGAGTTGAGCTTTGTTTTTGGATGGAAAAAAAATTGTTACCCATGAAGGGGAAATTTTAAAAAAACACAACGGGGTTTATGAGCGATAGAATTAGGGGGGGGTGGGGGGTAGTTTTTTAAAATTTTACCAAGTACGTGTTAAGAACGCAGGGGATAACCATTTAGTTTTAAGGGGGTTCAAGTCTCTAATTCAAGTGAAAATTGGGTATGAAGAGCAAATAGTACGCCCCAGAACCAGGTGAGGATCAGATTTTTTTTTAAATTTTGGGGGGGAATGTTGGAATTAAAATTTTTTTGTTGTCCTGTGAATGTTGGTTTTGGGAAATGAGGTGAAGAATTCCCGATTTGTAAAGTCAATATCAAAAATGGTAATTTATTTTATGTTTTAGTTCCAAAAAATTAATTTAATATTGGGGGGTTTTGGGAATTTAGGTAGTCGGAAAAAAGGGTACAGGTTTGGGGATTGAAAAAATTTCAAAGGATATGACTAGCGTCTGTACATGAGGGGTTGAATTTTAGTGAGATTCACTTTGCCCGGTGCTCTCGTGGAATGAAAGAAAGCATTAGCAAGGGGTTTGGACCTAATGGGTTTTTCCCGGCAACGCGTTATTGTTTAAAAACATGATTGAAAATAAAAAGAGAATCTTTTAAAAGCTAAGGGAAGTAATTTAGGAATGACTTTTATTGAAACCCTGTGTGTGTTCATGTTTGAAAGATTTTTTTGTGCAAATATCTATAGTCTCGCTCAGAGGTTGTTTTTAAAAAAGGGGGTTTTCTCGAAAGAGCAAGGGTACAATTTCAAAATTTTTTTTACATATTTCTTTAAAAAGAGAAAGAATCCTTAATGTTATATATTAGATGAATGGTGCTAGTATGGTACAAGAAATTTGGCTAGTTTTTTGAAGGTGCCCAGTGCCCACAAGATAGGGCGAAGTGGAATGTTTGGGGTTTTTGTATTTAGGGAGGCCCTTAAAAATTTAACCCGGTTGAGAACCGGGGACAATAGATTAGAATAAAGGTTTATCTAGATTTTTTCAGACTTGAGTTTTCCCGAGGAAATGACTTTTAAACTATCTTATGTTTAAAGGGGTGTGGGAATACCCCCATCGGAAAATTTTGAATTTGGGGCGTGTCTAGTTGTTGTCATTTTCTTTAAATATTCAGTTTCAAGGGGGGACTATACCATTTCCCTTTTCGGGTTTTGCTATGACAAAGGAGTCGTCTGCTTGAGTGATTTTAAACTTCGAATTGCGGGGTTCAAGGAGGGCAAAGGTTCTTGGGTACCAACTAGTATGTGCTAAGTTTTTTTCAGGTATTTTTTATATTTCAAAAAATTTACCCTTTTTGTGGAAAAAATTTAGACAAAAGATATTTTTAAACAATGTTTAAAAGGGGAGAAAAGGGGGAAAAAATTGGGTTTTTTAACAGATAAGGCAAAATTTTGTCCTTTGAGAGAAGGATTTTTTTATATCATTGAGTTACGTGAGAGGGTTGAAAAAACTTTTGCAGGAATACCATCGGATCACAAAAACCCCGGTTCCGTAATTTTCGTTGTGAGTGTATTGACTTAGAAATGGAGTGCGTTTGGTCGTCAAGAGGGAAAGATAGGTGATTTTAAAATCAATGAAATTCGCGTTACCAGTGAGGTGGGGTATGGGAATTTTAGGCGAAATCTTTTAGGACTTCTTAACCTGACGGGTTTTAGTTTTTATTTTCCCGCCGTAAGAAAATTTTTTGGCAACTTTGTATAATCTTTAAGAGGAAGTTCCTTTTAATAACTTAAACTTTAAAAAAAAAAGGGTTAAATATGTGAGAACAAAATTAGGAATTCCCGGTCCGTTTTTTAGTTTTTTGAAGTTTGAAGTCAGGCGCTCAGCGGCCGTACGTTTGAAGCGTTTATCTTCATGACGTCTTTTATATAGAGGGAATACTTTCCCATGAGGGAAAGGGGACTTAAATGAAGAAAAACCGCGCGGGTAGAAACATCTTTATTTTATTTTTGGTACGTTCGGCTTTTCATAAGCCATAGCAGCCTAAAATCGGATACAAAATATTTTTTTTTTTTTTAAAAAAAGAAAATATACAAAAATTAAAAAAAATTTACCATTTAAAATGTCAACCTAATATATAAATAAAAATTTAAAAAAAAGTATAAAAATACTACACCTACCAACAAATTGCAGTGGAGTGTGGTTCCCACATGGTTTAAAAAACACAAGCGGGGTTTTAAGTGCCCCGTGCGCAAAGGGAGGTTGGGTGGGGGTGGGAGGCTCTCACAACACGGGGGGCGGGAGTCGAGTGGAGTCGTGGAGTCGACACCCCAAAGGGTGCGGAGACCGGGGGGTTTTCTCAAGGACTGGCAAAAAAGTGTCCAAAACCCCTTTTTAGCCCTTCGGGTATTCCCAAGCCTAGGCCACCCCAAAAAAAAGAAAGACTTAACATTTTTCACACAAGCCCCACGACTCCACCGATGGGAAAGTGAGGCCCCCCACCCACCACTTTTAGTCCCCGAATTTTAGATTTTTTTTAATGGGAATTTTAAAATAATCCTAAAGCTGCTTTTTTGCATGATAGTCAAGATGCATAGAAAAATACTAAAAAATCCCCGTAAATCCCTATTGTGCTTCTTGAGATATATACACTTTTACATTGATGGCAAAAAAAAAAAAATTGGCCAAAAAAAAAAAGTTTTTTTTTTTTTCAGTATGTGTACAAGTTTATGGCAAAACAAAGTTGTTCATGTGATTTTTTTTAATTTACACACAAGAAAAAAGTTATAAGCATTTTAATTGTACCAATTCCACACCACCCAGGAGGTTGGTACGTGGCGCGTTGCTTTTTTTTGCGTGGAAGCTCCCCAGGAGGCATACATAACCACGGGATACATTATATACACATTATATACACTCCAACGTATCAGTAACCGTCTTCCAACCTATAGTGAGGCGGACAACACTACTTACTACTATAATACACTATGTAGTCTCCAAACATGCATAATCCAGTTTTAATGAAAATTCCATTAAGCTATATACAGTACACTATTTAGTATATGAGAACATGCAGACTCCAGTTTTAACGAAAAATTAATTAAGCTATATATAGTACACTATTTAGTCTATGCGAACATGCATAATCCTGTTTTAATGAACAGTTAAGGAATTCCATATAAATAAAAAACACTAATAGCCTAGGAAAGAATTTTCATCATCATCTTCAATAGTGAAACTTTTCTGACTGTTATGACAGTTCTGTCCATGACAGTGGCTACACATTGGTGGGCAATCTAATCCAGCTTTTCGACACCCACATGATTTCAGACACCCTGTTTTGCAGCCACAACCAATTAAATTCAGCACACTGTCAGGAGCAACTGCTTCATCAGTTTCAATAGGAACAAGACTTAGTGTATTACCATTAAATCTCCAGCCCCATTCAAGGGGGGACAGGTCATTTCCTAACCATTGCTGTACTGTGTGGTAAACTCGGTAAGAGTGGTATTTTGCAGCAGCCTTTGTGAGGGGCAATGATTCAAGTTTTAATCCAGAGGAAATAGATTTCTTCTATATCCTCATGTTGTACATATGGAAGCGATATGTGTTCAGACATTCTGAGTTTCTACTCCCGTAGAGTTTTAGAAAACATCTCCCTCCAGCTTTTTCAATAGTAGAATGAGAACTTCTTGTGTCAATAAATGGATCCAGTAATTCAGAAAAATTAGAAGACAACAGTAGACCAAGTGCCTGCTTTTTTCCTTTTCCAAATATAGCAGAGACTGTGTCACAACCAGTCATGGCATGTATGGTCATGAGATGTATGGTCTTGCTATGTCCTATGCCTGACTGAATTTCATTAATGCTGTATAATTTATCGGGATATTTTTGACAGAGCATGTATAGTTCCATCGTTTCTGTGGACTGTGCAACAAGCATGACTAACAAGTCTGTGTCAGTACCTACCACTACAACTGGTGCTGTTTCCTTAGAGGCTTCATCCATTGCTGTGGACACTATCGAACACCAATCTCTTGGAATTTAGAAATTAACTGCTCAATGAGACGAGATTTATTATTTCTGTTTGCTAAGAAGGCTGGTTTAGTGGTGGTAAGTTTCATGTCACCTTCAAACAAAATATCTGCTGACATGGAGGATGGAGCACGACGTTGCTGCTCAACTACTTTAGTTGAGTTGTTAGCATCTCTGTACCCATCAAACACCACAATGCAACTTTTGCCATAATGTCTTGTTGTATATGATACATATTAATTTAAGATGTCATTGTATGTTGCAACAATGGGCCATGTTACCACATGAATTAGGTGACCACCATCTATTATGTACAGACAATTTTCAGGAATGTCTTCCATTACATCAGCATGCTCTTTCAAACGAATGCCTAGGGCAGATTTTTTAGTCTTCCGCATCATTCCGTTGGCAAAGATAGAAGGTGGCTGCATAGCCAATTCAAAACACAGGTATTCCTTCATTTCTGAGCGATTTTCAATTATGCAAGTTATTCTCATAAAAAGCAGTGAAGGGTTCACATCCACATCTTGTCCACGGACTTGGATTTTAGTATTTGTCATTGTGATAACACAATCTTTTCTTTTCAGTTTGATGTCACTGAAGTTCTTTCCTGTAACAGCATTAGCTGCAGCAATTCCGATGTTGAATGCATTATCGCAGTTCACAGACAGATCAGCCACTTGACCAGTTGCAATATTTACTAGCTTATCCGGGATATGAGACATAAAGGGAGAGCAGGCACGTACAAACTCTACTAGAGTGTTCAAATGCTTCTTGTCTTGTGCCTTACTACTAGGTCTCAGGTCTTTGTGTTGTTCTGAAGAAACCGTGTGTACGCCAGTAAACTTCTCAAGCGTACCACACACAGGAATACACTGAGGTAGAGCATGAACCCACTTGTTCAATGTACTGTCTTTTGTTCCACGGCCATGTGTCACCCTCCAGATGTTTTCAACAGCCTCATCAGATCTTGCTCAATAACTTGATCTGAGAAGCTTCCTCCCCAGAAATAGTCTGAACGGCGAACAGTAAAGAAGCCCCTCTCAGTGAACTTCCTAAAAAGATCTTCTGGCATGATTGCTTCGACATTTTGCATTTGGTGGAGATACAGGCGTGCACATTTTGCATAGGACAGATGACCAGCAGCATGGAGCAATGGAATCATTTCTGAAACACAGTGCAGGTGCAACTCCCAATTTCCAGTTCGTTCTGCATAGAGAAATAACTTGATTGTATTAACAAATTTTACATAATTCAACCACAACTTACCAGCTCTGCTGTTATTGGAAAATTTCTCTATAAGATCATCAATTTTACCAGAGAACTGAGCCAAAAGAATATCTCCTTCAACATTACTGTTTGAACATTTTCCTTTCAAGAGGGAGTTATGGAGAGCATGAAGTTTTGATAAATCTATGCCAGCTAGGCATTCAGGAGTTTCCAACATCACTGATATTATGGCAGCAGAAGATAGAATATGTGCTCGCAATGCACGTGCATATGCATGCCCAGTTAACATATGGACTACTGAATTTGGTGCATACACTGTTTCCCCACAAGTTATTCAAGCCACTTCCTGACATGACATGTCCGATGGATCCCATATATGACATTAACATGTGGAAACCACCTAATCTGACAAATCACTTGCTGAGGTTTGATGAAGATTCAACCATCTCTGCAGCTTTTATATATAGTGGTTGGTCAAAAGTAACGGGACAACATCCAAGATTATGTTTTTCAATAAGTGACTGTGCAAAAGAAAGGGCAGAGTAAATGGTGCTGAGATTAGATGGATCGTGTTTAATAAAAGGGAGGATTACTATTCTGCTGTTCTCATGATCATCTCCTCTCATAACTACCTGCATGAATCCACTCCAGGATGGGTTGTCCTCAATGCTGTCACAAAGTGTGAATTTGGTTAACCAAATGTTATCCGGAGACTTTGCCACTTTTAGAATGGTTGTATTGCATTTGCATTGTTCTAGTGGACTAATAAATACAGATTTAAATCCTGATGTTTGGGGTTTTTTGTAATTCTTCAGTGGAATATCCCCATATGATCCACTGAATTCTTGCCGTTTAAGTTTTGTTGAACGCTTCAAAGTTTTTTGTGAAACTGTTCCTTGTGGTATGACACATGCTATCCCACCCATAGTGTGAAATGTATTGTGTCCAGTTAGTGTTGCCGCATTGAAATCAGCATTGTCAAAGATGAACTGTGTGAAACCAGCCAGGTCATAAGAGGGTTGTGATCCATCTAAAAAGGCATCGTATAATCTTTGTATTTCCATATAACTGCAAGAGAATGACAAACTGCTGAGTATATCAATAACCTCACAGGATGCATACTTCATATGAATATATACACCAATTGAGAGCAGTATTGGAGAAATGTATGATCTTGAACGGCTGCTGATATGACACTATGTAAAATTGCGTGATTTCCCGATCACTGCTGGACGGTGAAGTAGCTGGCCTTGATAATTTTTCAATAAATGCAGAAATGATTTGGGGAACATCTGCAGCACTCCATTGAGATCATTAATTTTTGGTTTTTCTGAAATTTTATAAAAACTGTTTCCTGATCGGGCTCACCATAAAAAAAAAATTTGGGGGGCTTTAGCCCCGGGGGGGGTGATGGCCTTCCAGCGGGGGGGGTCGGGGGTCTTTTTTGAAATTTCAGTTCCAGGGTAATTTTTGGGCCCAAAAAGAAAGAAAGGGGAAAAGCTTTAATAAAACACAAAATTAATGGGTTTTCCATGAATACCATTTAACAAAATTTTGAAATTTGAGAAAATTTTATTCTTTTTATACAAATAAAAAAAATTGCCATTTTTCTCTTCCCTAACAAACACAAAGGAATGACAATGTTTTTTTTTGGTTTGTTTTCAGTAAGGTTTTATCTGATAATGAAAAAAAAAAATATATTAAATTACAATATATTCAAGGGATTTCTTTTTTGCACAAAAAAAAGGGAATGGGATACTGTAGTTAAACGAATAAAGTACATGATCAGTAAAGTAACTAAAAACCGTTTAACCGCCTCCCATGCCTTACCCCGGCCCCACTGCCTAACCCCTTCCCCCACTGTGTTTAACCCCCCTCCCACTGCCTTACCCTGGCTCCCACTGCCTTAAAATGCCTACCACTTTTCTTAAAAACTGCCTCCCCTCCTGTGTTGCCCTGCCTCCCACTGCCCTTTTCCCCGGCCCCACTGCCTTAACCCGCCTACCACTGTGTTTAAACCCGCCCCCCTTTCCCGGTTACCCCGCCTCCCCCTGCCTTTCCCCGGCACCACTGCCTTAACCTGCCTACCACTGTGTTAACCTGCCTCCCGTCCTGTGTTTTCCCTGCCTCCCCCTGCCCTTTTCCCTGCTCCCACTGCCTTAAACCCACCTACCCGTGTTAACCCGCCTCCCCTCCTGTGTTGCCCTGCCCCCCCATGCCTTACCTGGCACCCACTGCCCTTTAAACCGCCTACCCCTGTGTTAACCTGCCCCCGTCCTGTGTTACCCTGCCTTCCCCTGCCTTACCCTGCCCCCCCTGCCTTAACCGCCTACACTGTGTTTTAACCCGCCCCCCGTCCCGTGTTGCCCTGCCTCCCCCTGCCTTACCTGCCCCCATGCCTTTCCCTGCCTACCACTGTGTTAAAACCCGCCCCGTCCTTTTTACCCTGCCTCCCACTGCCTTACCTGGCCCCACTGCCTTAACCTGCCTTCCCCCCCGTGTTAACCTGCCCCCGTCCTTTTTACCCTGCCCCCCGTCCTGTGTTCCCCGCCTCCCCCTGCCTTACCCCCCTCCCCTGTGTTAACCTGCCTCCCACGCCTTTCCCGCATACCACTTGTTAAAAACCCGCCCCCGTCCTGTGTTACCTGCCCCCCAGCCCTTTCCCTGGCACCCACTACTTAACCCGCCTACCACTGTGTTAACCTGCCCCCCGTCCTGTGCTACCCCGCCTCCCAATGCCTTACCCTGCCTACCATGTGTTAACCTGCCTCCCCTCCTGTGTACCCTGCCTCCCACTGCCTTACCCTGCCTCCCCCTGCCTTACCCGTACCACTGTGTTAACCTGCTCCCGTCTTGTGTACCCTGCCCCCCACTGCCTTCCCTGGCACCCACTGCCTTAACCCGCCTACACTGTGTTAAATGCCTCCCGTCCGGTTACCCCTGGCTCCACTGCCTTACCCCGCATCCACGGTTAATATGCCCCCCCGTCCTGTGTTACCCGCCCCCCCTGCCTTAAAATGCATACCCCTGTGTTGCCCTGCTCCCGCCCGGTTGCCCTGCCTCCCCTACCTTACCCTGGCCCCACTGCCTTTTCCTGCCTACCACGTGTTCCCTGCCTTCCCCCGCCCCCACTGCCTTTCCCTGCCTACCACTGCCCTTTAAAGCCTACCACGTGTTAACATGCTCCCCTCCTGTGTTACCCTGCCTCCCCCGCCTTACCCTGCCCACCACTGTGAACCTGCCACCACTGTGTTTTAACCCGCACCACTCTGTTTAAACCTTTCCCACCACTGTGTTAACCCCCCTACCCCTGTGTTAACCTGCCCCCTCCGTGTTGCCCGCCCCCCCACTGCCTTACCCGGCCCCCCTCAGGGAGACCCGTTCAGAAAACAATTTTTTCCTATTTTTTTACCCCCCTGCACGGTTTCCAAAACTTTTTTTACCTGAAAAAAATCGAAAAAAAACCCTTTTAAACCAAAATGTCAGGAACCTTTGCCCCTGAAGCATGAAGTTCTTTCTATACACGTTTTTTGAAACGCCAGTTTTTGGACATTTTGAGTTTGTTTTCGGCTATTTTTTCACCAATAAATGGGCATAAGCAGTTAAGGCAAGTAATTAATGCTGCTGGGACATCAAAATGCATAGAAACATTTATATGGACAATACATGGTTTTACAGACAAATTTTCAGACAAAATTTAAACTAAATATAATTATTTCACGCTAGTCCGCAAATTTTACCATGGTTTTAGCATGACATTTAATGTCTGTTATTTTGTTGCAGATCTTTTGAAACCCTGCTAACAAAGCCAATATACTTCACAAGATAACTTCACTTGGCAGTAAGCAAGTAGGCTCCGAGACGCAAAGTTGAAACATCTCCAGAACCTCCACCTGCAGTCCAGATACAGCTCACGGCCGACCTGCTACTAGATCTGCTACAGAAACCTTCCGATCGGCTATCCCATTCATCCAGCATCAGTGGCTCCCAGTTACCCACCAACAGACAGGCCTTCCAGTAACTACTTCCTCATCTCCAGGTTTGCCAGAAAGATCAGGTAATCCTAAGCATCAGACTCGCGCCATGAAACAGTGGAGGCTATCATCCCATTCTG
Organism: Chionoecetes opilio; assembly: GCA_016584305.1. Taxonomy (NCBI): domain Eukaryota; kingdom Metazoa; phylum Arthropoda; class Malacostraca; order Decapoda; family Majidae; genus Chionoecetes; species Chionoecetes opilio. Next base: position 36,748 of record JACEEZ010003500.1, on the reverse strand, counting down.
GCAGTGGCTAGGATCAAGACTCATACCAAAGTACAATGCAGCGCAGCATTTCATTACACTTCACAAAAAGCACAGAGTCTCAACAAGGAATAAAGTTAGAACAGGTGGACCCCTGGAGGAAAAAAGGATGCCTTTGTCCATGGAATTCGCTAGCCTGTTCGTATAGGTCTTCAGATGCCATCCAGGAAATAGAGGAACCGAACTGTGCTATCAAGGGCAGAAGAAGGACAAGGACATCAGGTTCTACCAGATCAGAAGACATAGAGAGGCCCACTGTCTGGTCATGACAAGATTTTGAGTGTCACGGTGCCCAGCAGCAGCAGAGAGGGCTGCAATACCGGCAGGCAGAGAGAGAACAAGATATGAATTGTCCACAAAATTTCTACAATTTTTCACTGCCCCACACCAGCGAAGGACCTGCTGGCTGATGTTCTACCTGGGCTGAACCCAAGCCGACAGCGAAGGGAATGCGAGGCATGGATTCCAGCAACCTCGTCCTGGATGTTATTACCTCACAAGACACTGTGACTCTCACATTTCCCCAGGAGGGGTTTGTTTTTATTTTTGTTTTTTTTTCCCATGCGTGTGTTTGACGATCTGCAGTACCGCTGATCGTCTAGGATTTTCTGAACAATCAAGTGACAGCCTTAGTCTCTGCTACAATTGAAGGCTGGTGGAGCTGGGACCTTGACAAGTTTTGTCATCTCACCTCACAACGAGACGAACAGGATGCTGACAGGTACCACATCAGCCGGAGTACATGGCAGCATTAGCGGAGGACCCTCCAAGTAATGCTGCTCTCCACTGGGATGGGCCAAGATGCGAGAGATGTCCTGGGAAGTGATCCTGGGACCACGTCAGAGACTCCTGTCTGTGCTTGTCTCAGGACCACGCTGCATATCCTGAAGAGCAAGCTACTGGGAGTACCAGTGATAGACACTCACAGGAACGGCTCAGGCAGAGGCATCCATGTGATTTGCTGGAGGCATTGGGACTTACTGTAGTGATCACTGCCCTTGTTTTTGACACAACGGCCATCACAGTGGAGTACATCGGGAGCTGTCCACGCTTCTGGAGCAACAGCTTGACAGGAAGGTGTTCTACCTGGGCTGCAGACAACACATTCTAGAAGTGCTGGTTGGTCTTTTGTATAGGAGAATCTGTTTTGGCAAGGTCAGAGCCCAGAGAATCCGTGGTCAAGCCCTGCAGGAACGTTTGGACAGATCTTACCACCAGACAACCCTACAACCTGTCCATCAGACAAAAGGTTGAATAAAAAGAAGAAAGAGTGCAGGAAATACTACAGGAAATCCTGAGTCGGAGAAGCCTCCTAGAGCTGACTACCGGAGATGGACTGAGCTTACACCTGATCGTCTGGAGACACGCACCCGCGGAATCCACTGGAGTCGTCCTGGAGCCATTCACAGCCAGGGGATGCCAGAAACCTGTAATTCTATGAATATGTTCATGTTTGCTGAGGCAGCTGGAGTACGTGAACGACACTGTTGTGAGCTGGAACGCCTCAACCGCTGCCTATGACTTTTCTATACACCCATGGTGTGTCTCTAACACTGCTGCAGATGCTTCCTGCAAATGATCTGGCATTTCAGGAAGACATGATGAAGTTCAAGGAACAAGATCCGAGAATTGCTCAGGCGTGCTACAAAAACTTGAAACCACAAGTGGTCCATGACACAGGAGTTGTGCGTTCGCATCTCTTCGGTAGCAGACTCTGACAAGAGAAGCAGGACATTGCTGCCAAGCCTTGCACGCAACTGAGAAGCCATATAGCTTCATACGATGGAAAACTATGTTCCCCTCAGGTTAACAGCCATACGACTCTGCTGATCTGTTTGGTCCAGAGGTCATCTTCTGCTTGACACCTTGCATTGAGTTATGACTGGCTTCATGCAACCTGTGGCGACATGTCCAAGGAGTGATGATCTAACGCAAGGCCCTGGAATATGTCAGCATGTAAAAGTTCGTGATGGACATTGCTGAGCGGGGATAGTCAAGATGATGACTGATTTCGCAAACATCATTACCAAACAGATTCTCAGCAAAACTTACCTTCTTCAACTGTGGAATACAACCGTAGCGATTTGATAGCTTTCAACGAAGTCAAACTCTAAAATGACTGTGAAGTGTCCTTCTGACATAGACAATAGAGTTTTCTGCCCCTTGAAAAGTAGTTTTTTAGAGTCTTTGTCACAAGCATTTTTTTATGTCAAGATTGTATCTTTATGAATTTATATGAACATTTTCAGAAAATTTTGCTTTTTGTTTCTGGTATGATTGGTCACTTTTTTTCCTTGAATGTTTACTTGGATTGTTTTTTTTCAGAAATAATATTTAAAAATTCTTCAATTTGATACCATTTGTTGTTCTATCCCAATTGTAACAAAGTCTCAGTGAAAAAAAGTCTGGCGGAAGACAAAATTAGGCGCTTTTCTACTGTCGAGGGCTTAAATATCTTGGAGGTCCAATTAGGCAAAGGTTCCTGACATTTTAGGTCAAAATTGTTGTTAATTTTCGGATTTTCCAGTACAAAAGCATGGAACCTTGCAGGGGGGTATAAAAATAGGTAAAAAATTGTTTTCTGAACGTCTATACTCCCACTGCCTTAACCTGCATACCACTGTGTTAACCTGCTTCCCGTCCTGTTTTGCCCCTGCCTCCCCTAGCCTTTTTTGTTTTTTTTTTACCCTGTCTCCCACTGCCTTTACCTGCCTACCACTGTGTTAACCTGCCTCCGTCTGTGTTGCCCTGCCTCCCACTACCTTCACTGGCTCCCACTGCCTTAACTGCCTACCACTGTGTAACATGCTTCCGTCCCTGTGTTACCCTGCCTCCCCTACCTTAAACCCTGGTCCCACTGCCTTAACCTGCCTACAACTATGGGATAACCGCCTCCGTCCTGTGTTGCCCTGCCTCCCACTCCCTACCCTGGCTCCCACTGCTTAACTGCATACCACTGTGTTAACCTGCCTCACCGTCCCTGTGTTACCCTGCCTCCACTGCTTACCCTGGCTCCCACTGCCTTAACCTGCCTACCACTGGTGTTACCCTGCCTCCCTTCCTGTGTTGCCCTCCTCCCACGCCTTACCCTGCCTCCCACTGCCTTTACCTGCCTACCACTGTGTTTACCTGCCTTCCCGTCCTTTTTTGCCCTTCCGTCCACTTGCCTTACCCTGGCTCCCACTGGCCTTTAACCTTCCTACACTGTGTAACCTGCCTCCCCGTCCTGTGTTCCCTGCCTCCCACTGCTTACCCTGTCTCCACTGCATTTAACTGCCTACCACTGTGTTAACCTGCCTCCCGTCCTGTGTTACCTGCCTCCCACTGCCTTACCCTGGGCTCCACTGCCTTTACCTCCACCCACCTGTGTTAACCTTGCCTCCCGTCCTGTATTGCCCTGCCATTCCCACTTCCCTTACCCTGGCTCCCACTGTCCTTTAATGCCTACCACTTGGTTAACCTGCCTCCCAATTCTGTGTTACTGCCTCCCATCCTGGTGTTTTACCCTGCTCCACTGCCTTTACCTGCCTACCACTGTGGTAACCTTGCCTCCCGTCCTGTTTGCCCCCTGCCTCCCACGCCTTACCCTGGATCCACTGCCTTAACCTGCCTACCACCTGTTGTTAACATGCCTCCCGTCCTGTGTTACCCTGCCCCACTGCCTTACCCTGCTCCACTGCCTTAAACCTGCCTACCCCTGTGTTTAACATGCCGTCGTCCCTGTGTTACCCTGCTCCTCTGCCTTTACCTGGCCTACCACTGTTGTTACATGCATCCGTCCCCGTCTGTGTTGCCCTGCCTCCCACTGCCTTACCCTGGCTTCCCACTGCCTTTACCTTCCTACCACTGTTTTAGACCTGCCTCCCGGCCTGTGTTTTACCCTGCCTCCCGCTACCTTAACCTGGCTCCCACTCTTTAACCTGCTACACTGTGTTAACCTGCCTCCCCGTCCTGTGTTACCCTACCTCCCACTACCTTACCCGTGGCTCCCCCTGCCTAACCTGCCTACCACTGTGTTAACCTGCCGCCCGTCTGTGTTCCCTGCCTCCCACTGCCTTACCCTTGCTCCCACTGCTTTAAACTGCCTACCACTGTGTTACTGCCTCCGTCCTGTATTGCCCTGCCTCCCCACTGCCTTACCCTGCCTCCCACTAGCCTACCACTGTGATTAAGCCTGCCTCCCGTCCTGTGTTGCCCTGCCTCCCACTGCCTTACCCTCCTACGCACTGTGTTAACCCTGCCTACCCCTGTGTTACCCTGCCTCCCGTCCTGTGTTGGCCCTGCCCCTCCCACTGCCTTAAACCCTGGTCCCACTGCTTAAACCTGCCTACCACCTGTGTTTACCTGCCTCCCTCCTGTGTTACCCTGCCATCACCACTGCTTACCCTGCCTACCACTGTTAACCTGCCTACCACTGGTGAACCTACCTCCGCCTCCCCGTCCTGTGTTGCCTGCCTCCCACTGCCTTACCCTGGCTCCCCACTGCGCTTAAGCCTGCCTACCACTGTGTTAACCCTGCCCTGCCGTCCTGGGTTGCCCTGGCTCCCACTGTCCCCCCCCACCCCCCCCCCCCCCCAACTTAACCCTGGCTCCCACTGTCCTTTTTACCTTGCCTACCACTGTTTGTTAACCTGCATCCCATCCTGTGTTACCCGGCCTTCCCACTGCCTTACCCCTGGCTCCCACTGCTTTACCCTGCCTACCACTGTGTTAACCTGCCTCCCGTCCTGTGTTTTCCTGCCTCCCCACTGCAATTACCCCTGGCCCCACTGACTTACCTGCCTACCAACTGGTTTAACATGCACCGCCTGTCCCTGTTTTCCCTACTCCACTGCCTTACCTGGCTCCACACTGCCTTAACCTGCTCTACCGCACTGGTTTTGTTACCTGCCTCCCGTCCTGTGTTACCCTCTCCCACTGCCTTACCCTGGCTCCCCACTCCTTAAAAACCTGCTACCAACTTTGGTTAACATGCCTCCCGCCTGTGTTGCCCTGCCTCCCACTGCCTTACCCTGGCTCCCACTGCCTTTACCTGCTACCACTGTGTTACCGGCCTCCCGTCCTGTGTGCCCTGCCTCCCGTCCTGTGTTTGTCCTCCTCCCACTGCCTTACCCTGGCTCCCACTGCCTTAACCTGCCTACAACTGTGTTAACATGCCTCCCCTCCTGTTTTCCCTGCCTCCCACTGCCTACCCTGCCTCCCACCTGCTTAATAACTGCCCCCACTGTGTTACCATAGTGCCTCCCTTCCTGTGTTACCACTGCTCCCACTGCCTTACCCTGGCTCCCACTGCCTTTTACCCTGCCTACCACTGTGTTTAACATGCCTCCCGTCCTGTATTACCCTGCCTCCCCTGCCTTACCCTGGCCCCACTGCCTAACCTGCCTACAACTGTGTAACATGCCTCCCGTCCCTGTGTTACCCTGCCTCCCACTGCCTTACCCTGGCTCCCACTGCCTAACCTCCTACCACTGTGTTAACATCCGCCCGTCCTGTGTTGCCCTGCCTCTCACTGCCTTACCTGGCTCCCACTGCCTTTACCTGCCTATCACTGTTTAACTGCCTCCGTCCTGTGTTAACCCTGCCTCCCCACTGCCTTACCCTGCCCCCACTGCCTTACCTGCCTCCACTGCCTTTACCTGCCCTACACTGTAATTAACCCTGCCTCCCTCCTGTGTTGCCCTGCCTCCCACTGCTTACCCTGGCTCCCCACTGCCTTAAAACCTGCCTGCCACTGTGTTAATTAACGCTAGAAATTACAATTAATAAGGGGAAAGAGATGAAATACACATACGTATCCTAGCCTAACGGGAATTTCCTCTAGCCTCATTCCTAATCATGGTAGCTTATAATTTTAAGCAGTATAATTAGACACGTAACGAAACGAGGTGAAACGGGGATTCTAGTCTATGATAATTTTAGAAGCAGCTCGGACGTTCATTGAGTTAAGGTGCGCTGTGGAGGTATATTCTCGCCCTTGTACAGGTATGTTCTGAAATTTTGTTAACTATACAGATGTAGAACCATGACATACTGGTGATTCCTTTTGGTTGACCAGGGCCTAATAAAGTGTATTAATTAGGGTCCACGGTAGATGCAGTTTGCGGACCCAGGGGCCCAGCGCTCACACATTAGCAGAGGGGGCACTACGAAATGTCACACCCACCGTGGTGAAGACAAGGAGAAGAAGTAAATAAAAAATAATGAGAGGGAAACGGTGGAAGTGGGATAGACTACGTATACATTATATTAGGATAACGACCTTGAGCATTTACATGTGCGTAATCGTTAAGGGGTACAGTGCGACTGAGTTACCAAGATATTAAACTAGTTATGATGACGACTTGAGCATTACACGCAATGCGTATCGTTAAGGGGTAACGTGCGACTGAAGTTACCAGAGATAGTAACTAGCTTAGGATGACGACTTGAGCATTAGATGTGTCGTAATCGTTTAATGTGGTTACAGTGCAACCGAGTTTACCAAGATAGTAACTATATTAGGATAACACTTGAGCAATATTCGCGTGCGTATCGCTGGAGGAAGGAAGACTTATATTAAGATAACTTGTGAATGTCTAATAAATTAACCAAGTGAGACAAGTACAGAGTTAAATTATGTAAATTAGACAAATTATTAACAGCGTTGTCATTCATTTTCCAACCAGTAATTCCATATTTTCTTTAAATCTTTTATTTTTGTTCATTCATATATTTTTTTCCCACTTAATGTGGGTGGTGCAGCGAGTGACCATGCCTGTATAGTACACCACTCCCAAGGTGGGCACCTACATAATTGTGACAACGGTGTAGAGGTCTTTGGACCACTACATATGGTGACAGCGGTGGGATTTTAAAATGACCCTACATAAGGTAACAACGGTGTAGATGGTCCATTTGACCACTACTTACCATGCCTCCCTCCCTGTTTTTCCCCCTGCCTCCCACTGCCTTACCCTGCCTACCACTGTGTTAACCTGCCTAACCACTTGTTGTTAACCTGCCTCCCGTCCTGTGTTTGCCCTGCCTCCCCCTGCCTTAACCCTGGCCCCCTGCCTTAACCTGCCTACCACCATGTGTTACATCCTCCCGTCCCTGTGTTTTACCCTGCTCCCCCTGCTTCCCTGGCTCCCACTGCCTTTACCTGCCTATCACTGTGTTTAACCCACTGCCTCCCGTCCTGTGTTACACTGCTCCACATGCCTTACCCTTTGCACCCACTGCCTAACCTGCCTACCACTGGTGTTAACCTGCCTCCCGTCCTGTGTTTTCCTGCCGCCCACTGCCCTTACCCTTCCTACCACTGTGTTTTAACCTGCTCCCTCCTGTGTTACCTGCCTCCCACTGCCTTACCCCTGCCTCCCAACTGCACTTTACCTCCTCCCACTGCCTGTACCACTGCCTACCACTGTGTTAACCCTGCCTCCCTTCCTGGTGTTACCCTGCTCCCACTGACTTACCCTGGCTCCCCACTGCCTTTATCTGCCTACCACTGTGTTTAACATGTCTCCCATCCTGTTTACCTGCCTCCCACTGCTACCCTGCCTACCACTGTTTAACCTGCTACCAGCTGTGTTACCTGCCTCCCGTCGGGTGTTACCTGCCTCCCACTCTTACCTGGCTTCCCGCTGCCTTTATTACCTGCCTCCCACTGCCTTAACCTTGCCTACCACTGTGTTAACCTGCTACCACTGTTTACCTGCCTACCACTATGGTTAACCTGCCTACCACTCTGGTTAACCTGCCTCCCGCGTCCTGTGTTGCCCTGCTTCCCAAGCCCTTACCCTGGCTCCCACTGCTTTACCGGCCTACCACTGTGTTAACCTCCTCCGTCCTGTGTTGCCCTGCCTCCACACTGCTTACCCTGGCTCCCCTGCCTTTACCTGCCTACCCCTGTGTTAACATGCCTCCCGTCCTGTGTGCCCTGCCTCCCACTGCCTTACCCTGCTCCCCTGCCTTTACGGCCTACCACTGTGTTAACCTGCCTTCCCCCTTCCTGTTTTGCCCTCCTCCACTGCCTACACTGCTCCCACTGCCTTACCTGCCTACCACTGGGTTAACCTGCCTCCCGTCCTAGTGTTGCCCGGCCTCCCACTGCCTTACCCCTTGCACCACTTCTTAACTAGCCTACCACTGTGTTAACCTGCACCCGTCCTGTGTTGCCCTGGCTCCATCCTGTTGGTTGCCCTGCCTCCCACTGCCTTACCCTAGACTCCCACTGCTTAACCTGCCTCCACTGTTGTTAACATGCCTCCCGCTCCCGTAGAATATACTTAGTAATTTCAAGGTTTTTTAGCAAACATATTTCAACATTTAAATGAAACATCAAACCAATTTTTCTATAAAAGTGTGAAAAATAAGGTTTTGCTCTGGCATGAAAAATTGGATAAATATTCCTTTTTATTGTTTTTTGGTAGCAGGCTACTAGCAGCAATTTTGGGGGGGCTGAGTCCTTGACTTGGGGGGCTAAGTCCCCCTTAGCCCCCCCGCGGTGACGCCACTGGTCCTGATATAATCTCGTATATTGAAGCAGCCATCTCAATAATGGAGAATTTATCATGTTGTGTTGCTTTGGATTCCCACTTCTGCCGGAGAATCGCGTGACTAGCATCACGAAAACTTAGTATAACTTCTTTCCCTTGACTTCCACTGATAATAAGGTTTTCTCCAAAGTGGTCTTTCAGTTTGGTTTTAAAGTGTTGAAAACCATAACCCTCATCTACACAAAGAAAGCCATTGTATAGAGTTTTAATTTCCTGTGATGAATACTGACATTCTTGTTATTTTCCAGGAAATTGCAAAATTCGTCAAATGCCGTGGCTTTATTGCACATCAATAGGCCTGGAATGGGTAGACCTTGTAGCATTAATATCTTTATCAATGTTGGAATCTAGGTAAAACAACTGTGCACACTTTCGATGATATTTTCTTTCTTCTGCAACTAAGTCATGACTTGCTGTATTCTCGTCTTCACCTCCATTCCCCACTTAGCATTCTTTCTTCTGCTTTTCTTTATAACATTAGCCAAATACTAAATGGTTGAAACTTTACTGTTTGATTCTTTTTGGCTGAGGCCCTTTTAGTTTTCCCTGTTTGGTTCACCCAATTGTTTGAACAGAATAAGCATCCCTTTTTTGATGTTGCATGGGTGCCCCTGATCGAATTTTTTGGTTTCGGGGAGGGGAAAACTGTCTTCCTTCCCTCCTTTTCCCCTTCTTTTTAAAAATCGTTATGTTTAAACTTCCGTGTGTAATTTTTCTGCACTTTTCAGGAAGAAAAAAGTGGTGTTTTTATTTTCAAAATTTTTGGGAAAACCCCATCATCACTTTAAAAAAACTAGTCATTATTGATTGCCAGCCCTTTATTTCCCCCAATTGTACCCGAGGTGATGAGGACGGGTTTATCCCAAAAGGGGGATACATAGATCTGCTCCCAATATAGTTTACCCCAAAAGGGTTTAACCTAAACCCTAAACCTAACCTAATAAAATATTTAAACCTATTTAAAAACTCTACAAGATTAATATTTAAAAAGAAAAATTTTATAAAAACCCCTTCAACTTCTTAATAGAAAATTAAATTTAATATATATAAAAAACGCAAAAAATTCAAAAAATAGTTAAAAAACGATGCCAATTTTTGTATGGGAACAAAAGGGTTTTCATTTTATGATAACCTACCCCTTGCCCGATCGCTCACCCTTACATAAATTAAAGGTCCCTTTGCGATCTGTCCCCTTCCCGGGGGCCCTTTACCCCTTGTCCCCCTTTTGGCTGGGGTTTACCCGCGTTGGCACACCCTGTCATTTGGGCCAGGTTGTCTTACAGAAATTGGGGCGCAAAAGGGAAAAATTTTGGGACACTCCCTCAATAGAAAATGTTTGGTAGTTGAGGGAAGACCCCATGCGGGGTTTCACAGCAGTGATGTCACCAGTGTCCCTTTGGTTTGTGCGTGACAAACACTCCTTTACACAGAAAATGCTTAAAATTTTTTTTTCATGTGGCTAAAAAAAAAAAAATCAAAAAGAAAAAATTCTTTTTGGGCCCATAAACTTGTAAAACATCCCATATATATTTTTTTTTTTTTTTATTCTTTTTTTTTTTTCCCAAAAAAAAAAAAAAAATTGCCAAAAAGTAAAAGGGTATTTTATCTCGAGAAGCCCCATGGGGAAAAAAACCGGGGTTTTTTAGATTTTGCTCTTTTGCATCTTTGATTTATCAGTGCCCAAAAAAAATTCAGCTTGTTAGGTTTAATTTTAAAGTTGACCCAAAAAATTTTTTAAATTTAGGGTACAATCAAAAATTTGGCTACCCCTTATCGTGTGGGACTAATCCCGGGAATGATTCTTGACTAAAAACCCTTACAAGACAGCGGGAAAGCTACACGTGGAGGGGTTCCAATTTGAAATCCTAAAGGGAAAAGGTTCCCCAAAAAATCTTATATTATTTTAACCCTTTTGGGAAATTGTGGTTTATAGGTGAATATACCAGAATTATATTACATTTTTTAATGCATCTTAATTTATCCCCAAAAATCTATAAAAAATTTTATACATGGGGGGAAATTTTTATTCGTCTTTTTTTTGAGAGGAGAGGCGTAACAAATTCCCCCCTTAAAATTAATCCCCATTCTCCTAATTGGGAGAGGGGTTTTTATTTAAAAATTTTTCCCAAAAATGGGGGCCGGCGAAAAAAAAGGGTTTTTGATTCGGGTAATTTGCCCCCTTTAATAAATTTTTCCCCCAAGTGGTTTTAAAACTTTAAACCCAGTTTTTGCCCCAAGGTGGGGAATCCCCTGAGTGGCCGGGCCAAGAGGGCAAAATTGGGAGCCCCTCATTTCCCATTCAGCTAACTCTAGGGGAATCAAATTATTTACCTTTCCGAAACACATCGTTTTTCCCTCCCTAGAAAAATCCAGTGACCTCAAAAACCCCCTTTCCCAATCAGTATGAATTTTTTGCTTTTTTTTCCAGAGGCCATTGCGAAAAAGGGCATACCCTCCCCAAAGGGTTTTTAATAATCTCCTATTTTAAATTGGATTTTGATTTTCGGGCTGTTGAGCCCAAAAAATTTTCCCCTTAGATCAGTAAATAATCCGCCCCAATGCACCCCATGCCCTTTAAAAAATTTTATTTAAAGGGTGAAAACCTTTCCCGGAGATTGGGGCCGGGCCCTTATTCGAGGATCTTTTTAAAATCTTCCCTTTATCTTAATTAAAAGGAAAAGGGGTTCCCCAGTTTCTCCCATAAGAAATGTGAGGGAGTAAGAGTTCTATATTTACTGATGAATCATAAAGTGGGTTTAAGGGTGGGTTTATTGAACGGGTCTTAATCACAGCCCACTATGGTTTTCAGGGTCTTTAGACCTATTTTGCTTGGGGGAGAGTTTTCCCAAGACAAGACTTAAAAATGCCAAAATTTTCTCGTGAAAAACCCTTTTTCCAAGGAGCTCTGGGGGGAGTAAAGGTCCAAAGGGGCATTTCCTTAACTTAGAGATTTTTTTCTGATGGATGATTTTAAAAATTTTAACAATAGGGGAGGTCCAAAGGGAAAATTTGTAGGATTAATTTGAAACAATTTGCCCAGGACACGACCCCGACCACAAAACCCCCGGAACCCCTTAATAAAAGTTTTTGGGCCTTTAAAAAATCAGTATTTTAAATGAAAAAACCCTTGTAGAGGTTTCAAGTAAAAAAAGCAGACAATACTTTTTTGGGGGGAGCATTACTCCCGTAAAAATTTGTATTGCCCCCCCGTAAGTCGACCCCCGGGAACCTCATTGTTTTTAATTTTAATTTTACTCGATCCATGGAGAGTTTAGGGGGCCCCGGGGTAGGTGATCAGTTTTCCCCATATCTCTTGCATTTATACAAAATTTTAGGGTAGTATTTTAAATGCCCGCTACCCCTGCGGTATCCCAAAATTCCCTCCCCGAGATAGGCTAATGTGTCAGCCCTCCCCCAGTAACGAGTCCCCCGAGATTCATCCCCTAGCAATTTAGTAAGAGATGACCCTTTTGGGGAAATTTGCATGGGGTTGCAAGTTTTACGGGAAGATCAGATTCCCAAATTCCCCTTTCCCCGACACCCCCAAAGATGCCCCATTATTTTAGGGACGACCCAATGATTTTTAATTAAAAATTTTTTCCTACGGGGGTGGGGCCCAGGCCCAAAAGCTGATATTTCCCCAGGAAATTCCGGCCTTTTTTAAATTTTTCAGCCCAAAAATCAAAAGGTTCAGAAAATATCCCCCTTTATAAATTTTAAGACCAAATTTTGTAGTCTTTTTAAAAGTTTGCTTAATTTAAAGGAAAAAACCTTTTTTTACCAAAAACAGGATCTGGGAAAACAATATTTGGGTTTCCCTAATTATATTTTTGATATGTTTTACTTACTTTGTTTCCTTTTGATTAGGCCATTCTTATATTTTTCAGGCCCGGGAGGACCTTTAAAAAACCCCTAATCCTGTATTTTAAAGGGGGGATAGTTTTCCCCGGAAAAATATCAGTTGGGGTTTTTTGGTTTGCAACATGATTATAGTGAAAGTGGAACCAAATAATTTTTCTTTCAACACGATTCCAAAAGGGGGGTTTTTGTGGTTTTGGGTTTTACTAACCCGGTAGGGAAATTTCCCCTATCGGGCCCCATATATACTTCACCAATTTTTAATAAATTAAATTATTGTGCTAATTAGTGCCTAATTTTAAAAGCATCAGCTTTTGAGGCAATGTTCTAGGCTTTTAAATTGGGGGAAACCCGGGAAACCTTTAGACATAATTTAAATTTCATTCCTCTCCTGCTTTAAAATAAGCTACTGAAAAAGATGCAATTCATGAAGGGATTACAAAAACAAAGTGTAGGTGGGGGGGGGTTTTGCCATCAGTATCTATTCTCCTTTCTTTTTGGAAAATTTATTTATCTTATTGAACTCAGATTTAAGTCTCCCCCTTCTGTTGGGAATTCCCCTCAAGGGGGGGATCCCCAAACGAAGGGGTTTTTTCCCCAGGCCTTTTGGATTTTGACATTTACCCCTTTTTTTTGTTTTTGGGGTCACTTATGCCCAAGGGGGGCAAATACTGGGGTGACCTGACTTTAAAAGTGTTTTTCTTTTTTAGGGGGTACATCAGGGAAAAAACTGGACACTTTAATCTTAGTTTATCAGAAATTTTACATTTCCACCATAACCTAAAAAGGGTTGGACTCTGGTGAAGGGATAAAAAGGAAAACCTTCCTGTTTTTCCCTTTAGGCCCTTTTGGGGAATTAAATATTCCAAATTAAGGGGGGGCTGGCCCCCCTGCACCTTTTTTGCAGGTTAAAATTTGGAAATTGGGTTTTTCCTAGAAAGGAAAAGGGCCCCTCAAAATTTTCCATTAGAATTCTTCCCCCCTTTTTTTGGGCTATCAGAACCCCCAAAAAAGGTACTGTAATGTTTTTTTTAATAAAAATGGGGTTGAGCCCAAAAACAAAAAAGAAACGACTTTAAAAAACCCTAGTGGGGGGGCTATCTCCTTTAGAAAAATTTTCAAAGGCCCTAGGAATTTTTTTGAAAATTTTTGTCTTTTTCCCTTAGACCAATCTTTGGAAAAACCTTAGAATTTTCAGCCACATAGGCGGAAAATTTAAAATTTTCTGAATTTACTAGGAATCTCCTAAAATTTAAAAAGAGAAATTTGGCCTGTTGAAAGGGGTCATTTTTAAAATAGCCCTCTTGTTTTTGTTTTGAAATAAAATTTAAAAATATTCTAAAAGGGGGGGGTTGATGAATTTTTGGCCCCTTTCATGGGGGGGTAAATTTAAAAGTCCCCATATTTTGATTTTCGTCTTTTCCCTTTTTTGAAAATTCCTTAATTTTCCCCCAAAGGGTCTTTTAAAAGCACTCCCAATTTAGACTTTCTTTTTCCCCAGTTTTTTTATTGAAAATTTTTTAAAGGCTCTTAAATATGTGTAATGGAAGGAACACAGGGGCATTTATTTTCCAAAGGTAGACCTACTTCATATTTACCATTTACATAATTGACAGTGTGATCATAGTGATCTAGAGTATTTTGATCCTCTTTAGGTAACTGTTCAGGTATGATTCCGATAGTTTCTAGATCCCATAATTTATGCACGGGGATGTCCCCTTCTTCCAATCACTCATTGATTTGAGTGGGTACTAATTAATGAAGTTCCTATTCTAGCAACCAAGAGGGGTTGTGCATGACTAGGAATGCATTCATCTTGTTTAGGCTAGTGAGTGGTTTGTGGGATAGGTCCCATTATAACATCCCCACCGGTACTGGTGAACATGGAAATGTTATGTCTTTTGATGACCTTACTTAAGAATCGACCAAAATAATCAGCGCCTATTATTAATTGGTATGGGCCATCAAGATCTTCAAAGGTATTTCTAACTAGTCTAACACCTTTCTGTTTCAACATTTCAGCTGTAGATTTAAGTCCGTTTACAGTTAAATTTATACCGATGTTATTAACTACAGTAGCTACCCTACATTTATAATTTCCTAATTGGACTAGTGGTCGAACAGTGTCAAAACTTTGAGCTTCTTTATTGGCCAGAAAGCCCGAAATGGCTAGTTCACCTTGCTAATTATAGGTAGTTGTAATAGATCAACTATCTCTCCACTAATAAATGATCTTTGTGCACCACTGTCAAATATTGTTTTCACAATGGCTGAATTACCATTGTGGCTCACCTTCAATTCTGCCGTAGGGACAGCGGATGAACTACTCATACTAGTTACTGCCATTTTAACGACCGTAGGGTCTGTTCTCACATCACCATTAGGACATAAGGCTATGTGATTGTGTCGCCCACATTGACTGTGTGCTCCACAGTCCTGGTTACTCTGCTGCCACCACCCACATTAAAGTAATCGTCCAGACCCAATTTTTTTTTGCCGAATTATGTTGAATGTACATTCAAAACACCTAATCCACCAAAAATAATTGATTTTCAGGCCTTATTTCCGTAAAAACACGACTTTTGTAAAAAGCGCGCGAAAAAAAAAATCTTCCCTCCATCAGGGCTACGACTGTTATTGATGACGTCAGAACAGGGACGCCCGCAGACACTCTGTCTGACACCTGTCGGCAAATGTTATGATGAGCGATTGTACTTCGGTGTCAGACAGTGAATCTGTCGCTGTGACAGATCTAGAGTACGATGCTCAATCTGACACCGAAAGAAATGACGCTGGTCGCGTATACTATGAGGAAAACGAACCTCAGATTGTCATGGGATCCTATATGTTTGAGCCCGAGTACGAGGTGGATGAACAGTTGTTAGCAGAGCTTGAGGTTCAGCAGGAGGACCTGGCACTTCTCCAAAACATGGATTGGTAAATAAGGTTAAACCATGTGTGTGTGGGAATCACAATGAAGGTACTTTCGAGAAAATCCTATGGTTAGTTTTGGAGCTACAGTCAAACGTCATTACTCGGAAACCACATACTAGCATTAACTACAGCATAGTTGGAAAATATGCGGGCGGGAAGGCAGAAAGTGTGACAGCCACACCACCACAGGGTCTCTCACCACAGGGCACGCCCACTCCACAACTGGTTTACTTGGTTTACTTGGTCTTGTTAAGAGGCAAAGCCTCACAGTCGTGGTGGTCCACCGCTGCTGCCAGTCGTGGCGTCCCTGTCTAACAGGGCCACCTGGTCTGGTATGGTGTTGGACTGAGTCACTGTCTTACGGGGGTGCGCCGCCCTTGTCCAGCACACCCGTGTACACAGGCTCACCTCACACTCGTCGTCCCAACCCACACACTGGGTAGGCGACTAGTCGCGCTGCACACTCTCACCCAGTCTTTCACCCGCTGTGTACCGTCACTACACACCGTTTCTCAACACAACTGCTCGCCCCAACACACTATAGGCGTGTATCACCCTACACATGCCACTCCTTTCCGTGTGCAAACTTTTCTCGAAAGGCACAGCTGTCTTGCTGCACCTATAAAGGATGCATGCATGTGGCATATAGCAAAAAAATCTATCAGAAACACCCAAATATCTTCAAGTACTATATTTATCTCTGTGTTTACGTGCCTCTCTGATCAGCGCGGGAAGATGAGCCTCCCTGATGCTACGTCACCGAGCCTGAGCCTGAGCGTCTGCAAATCTTGAGAGCGTTTTGAAAACTCGGGGAATTTGCAGATTTTGATTGCGGATTATTTAAAAACGGCTGATTGGATACAAAAAGTGACGACGTATTGTTGATATACTCGTTAATGGCTATAATTTGATTGCATTAAATCAGGAATGATGAAATGGTCTGGACGATTACTTTAAGTGGGAAAAAAAATATATATATATGAATAAATATAAAAGATATAAGAAAATATGTAAGTACTGGTGATAATCTGAATGATAACGCGTTAATGTATTTCTAATTATAATATATTTAACTCTTTACTGTCTCACTTCCCCACTGGAGTACATTCACAAACCGCCTTAATCCTAAGTATTCCTATTCCCAAACGATACGCACACGTAGTGCTCAAGTCGTTATTCTATCCTAATGTAGTCTGTTATCTCTGGTAACTTCAGTCGCACTGTTACCACATTAACGATACGCACACCTAGTGCTCAAGTCGTTCTTCTATCCTAATGTAGTCTGTTATCTCTGGTAACTTCAGTCGCACTGTTACCACATTAACGATACGCACACATAGTGCTCAAGTCGTTCTTCTATTCTAATGTAGTCTGTTTTCTCTGGTAACTTCAGTCGCACTGTTACCACATTAACGATACGCACACATAGTGCTCAAGTCGTTCTTCTATCCTAATGTAGTCTATCACACGTCTAAAGTTCCCTCTCCCACTTTTTCTGTTTCCTTCCTCACTCCGCTGCCTCACACGGCTGGCTGTCATACGCTGCAGTCTCACACACTGCTAACTTGGGACCGCCTGGCCACCATGTCCACCAACAGCTCCTAGCTTGGGACCCTGGATAACATATTCCATTAGTCCTTATGTCAACAAAAAAATCACCAGTGAATCACACCTACATCTCTACCCTATAAACCTTCTGTCACATACCTTTTCCAAGGGCGAGAATATCACCTCCCCACAGGCGACTTAACCCAGCGAGTGTCTGACTGCTTCTAACGCTATCATGACGTTAAGCTCCCCTTCTCACTTCGCTTCGATACGTGGCCAACTACCACTGGTCTAAAATATAACCCTCTCTCACTAACCAGTGATTCAGGACTGAGGAGTGGAGGAAAATTACTTGTTTCGATGATTGATAATAATTATAAGTTACTTCACCTCTTCCCCTATTAACGTAATTTCCCGCGTTACATGATGAATGGATTTTCTACACTTCTTACAAGTACCCAGACTAATAGGACAGGCTTGTATTGCATGTTTACCACTAAGGCAGGTTAGGCAGTTTCCCAGGTCCATTAACCTTTTGAGCCTAGTGGAATAATCTGGGTATATATTACAAGTGGAGGGTGGATGTTCTTCCTCGCAGAAAGCACATTTTTTTCTGACTTCACTGGTAATAACCCTATATTTAGGAATTGCACCTGTTCTTTGAGTAGGTCTTAGTGGTGGTTTACCGGCTGGTCTAGTTTGAAACTTATCTATCGGTTTACTTCCCATCGTAACTTTAGTAGGAGGGGATAACTACCCACCAATGAGGGCTCTTTAAACTCTAAAGGTGGCTGATATCGCTGATTACCTTTAGGTCTAGTTATCTCAATCTCCCTGTGGGGGTGTTCCTGCTCAATACCTTGCAAATGTTTGCACTCTTGTAATAATCCCTCCTCTATTTGCTTGACCGTGAAGTAATTACTATTGTACCTCTGATTTAAGCGGTCTCGCATCCTGGTTGGTAGTTTTCTCCATATCATGATACTGATCATCCAGTCTGACTCTGTCAAGGGTTTATGAGCTTCAATGGCTTTTAGTGTGCAGTTCAAAGTTATTCTGAACTCTTCCAATTCTCTGTGATTGTGAGAAGGGCTCAGTAGATCCATGAACTTGCAGAAAAGATTCTTTGTTATCTGATCTTTATCTTCATAATTATCTCTAAGAATCTTGAGTGCCACATTATAATTGGCATTTTCTACTGTTAATTCCTTTACCAGCAGATATGCAGAACCTCTCAACTGACCTAACAAATAGGTTAATTATCTATCAATCAATCACTCAATCAATCAATCTATTACCTATCATCAATCAATTTGAATTTATCCCAGCAAGAATACCAATTTTCCACTTCAAAATGGGGCAATGACAAATCTGGTAATTTAAGTTGGGGTAAAGAGGCTTTGGCTGTAGGTTTCTGATCACGCACTAAGTTCTCATATTTGAATACTGTTTCCATGTATTTTGTACATTCTTGATCATATTTGGTCTCATAATTAATTAATTCTTTATCCCCAGCTTCTAATAATTGAAAGTAAGCCTCTTCATAATTATCCCATTTAGTTTTTAGCATTAGCAGACCTGACTTTAAACTATTATAGTCAATAGGGATAGTCTCAGCTGCTTCCTCACACTTGTTATATATTCGTGTAAGCATCCTAATTTAGCCGCTAATGCTTTAGTCCCTTCCGCCATGATTTTAATTGATTAGATGAAATAAAAAAAGAAAAAAAAAAAGAAGTTTGAGTTAGGGGTTCCCTAATTTAATTATTTAATTCTAAGGGTGGAATGTGCCGTTGACTCGGCCTAGCAAGGCGCGAAGCCAGGCCTATAACCATCCACTATGGCTCGGCGGGCGAGTACGGCGGCCAAGTCAAAGTTGTTTAACCAAAGGGGGCGGGGAAACTGGTGTTTTATATCGCTTTATCAGACCAGTATCCGCCTAGTGCTTGGATAGCATCCACTCCCCTTTCCGACACTTTATGAAATTTATAAACTTGGCTTTTACAAAATAACAACCTCGCCTTGTCCAGTGCACCCCATCTCGGGAAAGATCTGCCTCTAAAGGCTGCGCGTTAAAGTGTACTACTGCATAGCCTTTTAATTCCCTTTTCAAAGCCCTATTTATAGCCTCCTTGACCCTATCATAGCTGAGTTGGCTCACCAGGTGATGTCTAGGAGAGCGGTTGGTCTTCCTAGGCTCTAATAAACACACTCCTACCTGACTGCCACATTTCTCCTCTATTTTCTTCACTATACTTTTTGTTATTTATGATGACTCTGGGGCTACAATTATCATCTATATCGTTACCCCCCAGAAAGAGAACCGTGAGGTCATGAGGACACCTAAGTACTTCATTGAGACGTGCGTCTGTGTTAAATTGGTCAGCGCGACCGCCGGGTGCACGAAAGAGCCCGAGTTCCACTTTTTCCACCGCCAATCGCTGAGGGCATAAGCTGTGTCCCACAACGGCTACCTTATACATTCCCAAAGATAATCCTCACTACGGGGCACCAAAATGTTGAAATTATAGTAATAATTGACGTGAACTCACCTTGCTATTAACCCAAGAACTACCTAGACTGCACTGATACCCTATTTAGACGCTAACTAAGGTATACTCAGCAGTGGTAGATGGGTTGATGATTTGAAGGCTTGATTATTATTTGAGGAGTGGTGGTAAGCGCTGTAGGCGGCTCAGGGCTGGTTGATTGTGGTGCACGTAATGGCGGCGACTGTGGTAGGCCGACGGTAACTTTTCACAGTTCCTGGCACGATACTATTATGGTGTTTACCACCTCGTCCTGGTCTTAACCGATTGATCGGTTACGGCTCACACATATTAAGATGAGCGTGACTACACCTTAGTGTACAATCAAGAGTGGCTACACCTTCATCGTGTAGGACTAATGCGTGAATGATGTCTTGACTGAAAACCCTTATCAAGACAGCTGGAGCTACACGTGGAGCGTTCCAATGTTTACTCCTATACGTGGAAGTTCCTCACAATTCTTATATTATTTTAATCCTTTGATTAATTGTGGTATTATAGGTGAATACCACCAGAATTATATTACTATATTTAATGCATCTTAATTTATACCCAAATCTATAATAATATATACATAGGTGGAATTTTTATTCGTCTCCCTTTTTGATATGGGAGGCGTCAAATTCTACCATTCAAATTAATACCATTCTCCTAATTAGAGAGCGGTTTTAGTGGATAATTTCCACATCTTTCTCTCTCTCTCTCTTATATTATATATATATATATACGCATTTTTTATAAAATATGCATGTTCCATGCATACAAATGATTTTTTTAATATAATATTTCCAAATCAGATACATTTATTGCTCATTTTCACTTGTTCCAGGCAACTTACTTTTTGTATTGCGAGGGGCTTGACATTTTTTTTTTTGAAAATCAAGTATCCAAGGAGGAAATTTGTTTTTATTTATTTCAATGTCACAGGTGACATGTATATGAATCTATGCAGAACTTAAGATTTTTTACAAATTTTTTATTTTGATTTTATTCTAACAAATAAGCATACAAAATAACTTGGAGTAAGTAACTGTCATTTAACTCAGAAATGGTTGTTTATTAAGGATATGTAGCCCTTTTGGTAAAGAAATACTTTTGTTTCTATTTTTTTTGTGTATTATTTCTACCGTGGGTCCGCCCAGACCAACGTTACAATCCATGTCAGTCAAAATGAGCGTTACAGTTCTAGGGTTAAGAGCGTACTGTTAATATGCGTCCCGGGGCAGCACCGGAGCGATAGGACAGGTTATAGAAATTAAATTGTGATCGAAAGGAGCCAACAGAGTAAGCAGGAGGGTTAGTTAGTAGTTAGGGAAAGATCAAGAATGTTGGGAGCGTCCTCCAAGGCAGTCAGGGACATGGGTGCTGCACCAGCTGCTCTAGGTCTTGGAGGATAGAAAAGTTGAAAGCTTGTTCACCAGGTTGGCCATTGAAAGAAGATGAAAGCCAAATCTGATGGTGAACATTGAAATTGCCACAAATTGAAATTTCTGCAAATGGAAAATGAGATGAGATGTGTTCCACTTTAGAGGTTAAATAGTCTAAAAAAATGTATATAGTCCCAGGAGTTAGTGAGAGACATACAGCACAGATTAATTTAGTATGAGAGTGACATTGCAGTCGACACCACACACACGCTTCACGACACACAAGCCTGGGGGACTGTGGGAAATAAGGATTGTTGGGTGGGGGAGCCACACATGACACACTCCCACAGGCACGGGTACAACCACACTTGTCCACTCAACATACCACCTCAAAAGTGAATCTTCATGTGCCTGGCAATTTCCCTCTTTGTCTTGAAACACTTGCTACAAATATCACACTTGAACTCCCTCAAGCCAGTGTGTCTAAAGGTATGTTTGTTGAGATCAGAACTGGTATAAAACCTTTTCCCACACTCTAGACATTCATGATTTTTAACACCACTGTGCTTCAGGATGTGTGTGTTGAGGTCAGAATTGGTAAAGAACCTTTTCCCACACTCCAGACATTCATGATTTTTAACACCACTATGCTTCAGGGTGTGTGTGTTGAGCTCAGAAATTGTATAAAACCTTTTCCCACACTCCAGACATTCATGATTTTTAACACCACTGTGCTTCAGGGTGTGTGTGTTGAGGTGAGAGCTGGTATGAAACCTTTTCCCACACTCTAGACATTCATAATTTTTCACACCATTGTGTGTCAGGGTGTGTGTGGTGAGGTTAACCTTTTGAGTGAATTTTTTCCCACACTCCAGACATTCATAATTCTTAACACCACTGTGTGTCAGGGTGTGTCTGGTGAGGTGACCATTTGTAGTAAAGCTTTTCCCACACTCTAAACATTCATAATTTTTAACATCACTGTGCGTCAGGGTGTGTTCGGTGAGGTTACACTTTCTAATAAATCTTTTTCCACACTCAAGACATTCATATTTCTTAACACTACTGTGTGTCAAGGAATGTCTCTCAAGCCTACTCTTGCATTTGAATGTTTTATCACACTGCTGGCACTTCAGCTCACTGTCTGCCTTGTGGCCTGAGCTGCCTGCCTCCAGGTCATTCTTGCCATCACACCTGTGCCTCCCCACACCTGAGGCAGACTGATCCTGCTGCTCCCGGCCACTCATGGTGCTGCCCAACGCTACAGCCTCCACCGCAGCAATACTCTCGCCAGCACACGCGACGGCTGGTCCTGCGGGAACCCTCGGGGAAGCCGGAGCAAGCCGGGTCAGTGCCGAGCGGAGCAGCTGGCTTTGACTCTGACCTCAACACCTGCAACAGTGGTGACAGTCAGAACACACACACTGCCTTGACACTCTGCTCGGTAACAGGAAGGTTCGACGGAATGCGTTTTCGACGACACCGTCGAAACCTCCAACATAGTGCATCGTCGAACCTTCCAAGTCAGCGCCGTCGAACCCTCTCATTCATTCTCCTCATAATATTTTCAATTTTTCATCATGCGCAATTTAACATATCATAACAGATGATAAGGACAATAGATAATGAATAGAGTAAATAAATAAATAGTGTGTCAGGATTCCCAGGTTTCCCCACAAACTTAGGTGTCGTTTTCTGTAGTCTAATTTACTGTGAGCATCAGAGGGATGCTCAGCTCTCTTGTCGAGAGCTGCTTGGTATGGGAAAGGAGCCTGCATGGGAACTCGCGCATGGTGACCCCCGGGAGTGGTGTCGTAGGGTGGGCGAGGCGACGCGCCCCCCGGCGTATGCCCCCAATGATTGATTGATCAGAGGGAACTGCTTTAGCCTAAGGATGAAGCGATGAGGACAAACAGTACTGTTGCTCATTGTTTATTAGTCTTTATCGCCAATTGATTTTATTAAATACAATATTAAGGATAGGCAAGCTAAGTTTGGTAGGTGTTACCATGTTAGGGTGGGAAACAACGAAAGATATGGGGGGATCTTGGCTGTATATGCTTTTCACTTTATTTTTGGTTGGCAATGATCTAGTAACTTTGTATTTTATATTAATCCTCTCAATGACAAAATTTCCTTAGGTTTTACTCTATGATAAGACATGCATATATACATATAGGAAGTTTCGACGGAGTTCGACGGTACCGTCGAAACTTCCATTTTCTACCGTCGAAAGTGCATTCCGTCAAAACTTCCTGTAATCCTCTGCTCCTGCCTGCAGGGCCCACACCCTGCTTCCTGCCATACTCACACCACACTTGGCAAGGCCTTCTCTCCCTCCTCCTCTCTGTCTCCCTCATAATTTTTCATGTACAACACAGCCCCGTCCTTACACGTCCAAGATCAATTCCTGCACCTCGGCACAAAACAAGATAAGATACCTGGATGCTATCTGGCCAATGCACACGCACCACCTGTGAAGTTATTGGCAGTACAGATCGCCAATGGTCAGGTAACACCACAAGAAGGGAATGGCAAGTGGTTAGAGCTGACAATCACAGAAGTTATTATTCCAGAAAAACACCATATTCACTACGTAGAACAGCTATGTGTTACATGAGGTGCTTCTGCATATACAAGACACTGGTGTATTGCTTTTCCGTCGGAAATCACTTGTGCCCGAGATATGAATTTCTTAATATATTTTAACTACGTGCCAGCCGCTGGCAGGTTAGGTTAGGTTAGATAGAGGTGAGGTTAAATGTTTAATAACCAGTGGTTACAGTTAACAATTATAATGAAGAAAAAACCGCTCCGCCATGTATGTTATTACCGAAAAGAAACTAAAGATTTGCGACAGTAACGGTTAGCAGATTAATTCAAAACACATCAAAACTCACCAGAAACAGATGGTTTCGTCCACCAAAGTTAATGTGTTTTTTCTGGAAATTTACCTCACAGAAGCCCTAAGCTGCAACACCCACTCACAACAGGCTGGTGCACTAGCCACCACACCCCTGGGTGTCATGCGGTGGACCCTCGGGGCGGGAGGACACTCAGAACATAAACACTAGTTGGCGACCTTATTGTTGGTCGCCACTCTGGTGATATTTTTGCAATTTGTTGATTTATAACCATAATATGACACAGATGAAGACACAAAATGACACAGACTCTCCAGATAGCCCCTTTTAACTTTCCTGAAATCATGGATGTAGAAATGTAAGTATTAACGCCACCAGACGTCTGTACATCGAAAAAAACGTTGTCCTGGCGACTTTAGTGTTATCTATGCTAGAGGGTACCTGGAACTGTCGCCGATCAGAACTCTCCCCGTCGTCGGCGAGTGTTCCAATTATTGATATTACAGGACCCAATATATACATTTAATCAAGTTTTACCTGAATTTCTGCATTCAGGGATGAAATACCAGCATTGCTTGATCAATTAGGTTAGGTTAGGTGTCAATGTCCAGGTTAGGTTAAAATTTCTACGTCGGCGAGAGTTCTCGGTTGGTGTTTCGGCGAAAACTCCCATCGGCGACAGTTCCATAAACCCCTTGAGGCGCCTCGACATGACTGCTGATAGGGCTCATAGTGTTCCCCAAGGGATCCTCGCAGCCCTAAAACAAGAACAAGACTGCTGACAAAATGGAGGGTAAACCTTGTACACCTGTGCTTCAAGACAACACAGCCCGCAGCACTCTTACAGCCAAGCACACACACATGTACACCTTATTACCTGTGCACCAGATACACCAAAGCAAGTGTACAGGTGAGTAACAATCAAGGAACCTAGAGAACAGCAGAATCAAGTAAGTAAGTAAGTAAATAAATATCTCTCTTGCTTGATCTTGATCTTGATCTTGATGTTACAGGTGGCCTTTTCTTCCTAGGCCAGGGGCGGCATTTTGGAACACTACTAAGACCATCTTAGGGGACTAAGACCATCTTAGCGCTAGGTGGACATTTTCGGAAGCAAAGTTCGCTCCGCCTAAGACAGTGCAGCGAGTGTAAACTAAGGCAGGGTTGGGGTCGTCTTAGCCCGCAATTTTCTCCGTCGCCATAACAACAATGGTTATATTATTGGTTAGATATTATATATTTTAGACTGTATATAGTATATTAGGCTGTATAATACACTATGTATATATATATAGGTGTGGGCTATATATATACTATATATATAGGGGTGGGCTGGGCGGAATAGATATGATTTGCGACAGAAACGGTTAGCAGATAATTCTAAACATCAAAACACACCAGAAAAAAAGTGTCGCTATTCACGATAATATCACATACTGGCTATGATATGTGTGTGGAGGATGAAAAGGGAAGGAAGAGGAGGGAGAAGAAATAATAGAAGGAAAAAAAAGGGAGACAGAGAGAGAGAGAGAGAGAGAGAGAGAGAGAGAGAGAGAGAGAGAGAGAGAGAGAGAGGAGAGAGAGACTCCCTCGGCGTGTACACTGCACTGCGACTAGCAGAAATACATATCTGGCAACTCAAGGAGAAGGAAGAGGAGGGAGAAGAAATAATAGAAGAAAAAAAGGAGAGAGAGAGAGAGAGAGAGAGGAGAGAGAGAGAGAGAGAGAGAGAGAGAGAGAGGAGAGAGAGAGAGAGAGAGAGAAGAGAGAGAGAGAGAGAGAGAGAGAGAGAGAGAGAGAGAGAAGGGAAAGAGAGAGAGAGAGAGAGAGAAGGGAAAGAGAGAGAGAGAGAGAGAGAAGGGAAAGAGAGAGAGAGAGAGAGAGAAGGGAAAAAGAGAGAGAAGAGAGAGAAGAAGAGAGAGAGAGAGGAGAAGAGAGAGAGAGAGAGAGAGAGAGAGAGAGAGAGAGAAGGAAAGAGAGAGAGAAGAGAGAGAGAGAGAGAGGAAGAGAGAAGGAGAGAGAGAGAGAGAGAGAGAGAGAGAGAGAGAGAGAGAGAGAACGGCGTGGTATACGTATCCGCCAAATACAGACTTGTGTCGCGCGCGCTGAGGTTAGTGGCACTAAGAAGGGG
>JACEEZ010003499.1:0-15110 GCA_016584305.1 Chionoecetes opilio | reverse complement strand
ACTAATTACATTAAGCTATTAAAAAAAGGGGTAGGGGTATTTTTGTGATATAACGGTATATTGCAAGGTTTCATAGTTTCTTTAAACGTAGCGTTATTGTAATAACAAGTAGTTTACTTTTTATATTGTATAAACCCAAAAAATGTAGTGTTTTCAATGATTTTAGCTATTTATCGGTGATTTATGGCTTTTTTCCAACAAATTGAAGTATAAAATCCTCTTTTTAGGATAATTGCACCTATAAGTAGCTTACATTACATTAAGCTTTTAAATAGAAGAGTAAAGAGGTTATTTATTGTGATATAACGGTATTTTGCAACCGTTTTTCATAGTTTCTTGAAACTGTAGCGTTATTGTATATATACAAGTAGTTTTACCTATCATATTGCTAAAAAACCCATAAAATGTAGTGTTTTCAATGTTTTTAGCTAGTTATCAGTGATATGAAATCTGTTTTTTTACAAATTGAAGTATAAAATCCTCTTTTAGAATAATTTGCACCTATAAGTAGCTTACATTACATTAAGCTATTAATAGAAGAGTAAGAGGTTATTTATTGTGATATAACGGTATATTGCAAGCGTTTTTCATAGTTTCTTGTCAACTGTAGCGTTATTGTATATATACAAGTAGTTTTACGGATCATATTGCTATAAACACATAAAATGTAGTGTTTTCAATGATATTAGCTATATATCGGTGATATATAGCTGTTTTCCTACAAATTGAAGTATACAATCCTTTTTTTGAATAATTTTGCACCTATAAGTAGCTTACATTACATTAAGCTATTAAATAGAAGAGTAGGAGGTTATTTATTGTGATATAACGGTATATTGCAAGCGTTTTCATAGTTTCTTGTAAACTGTAGCGTTATTTTTATTTTACAAGTAGTTTTACTTATTATATTGCTATAAACCCATAAAATGTAGTGTTTTCAATGATATTAGCTATTTATCGGTGATTTATGGCTGTTTTCCAACAAATTGAAGTATAAAATCCTCTTTTTAGGATAATTTGCACCTATAAGTAGCTTACATTACATTAAGCTATTAAATAGAAGAGTAAGAGGTTATTTATTGTGATATAACGGTATATTGCAAGCGTTTTTCATAGTTTCTTGTAAACTGTAGCGTTATTGTATATATACAAGTAGTTTTATTATATATTGCTATAAACCCATAAAATGTAGTGTTTTCAATGATTTTAGCTAGTTATCAGTGATATGTATCTGTTTTTCTACAAATTGAAGTATAAAATCTTCTTTTTAGAATAATTTGCACCTATAAGTAGCTTACATTACATTAAGCTATTAAATAGAAGAGTAAGTTTGTATTTTTGTGATATAACGGTATATTGCAAGCGTTTTCATAGTTCTTGTAAAACGTAGCGTTATTGTATATATACAAGTAGTTTTACTTATCATATTGCTATTAAACCATAAAATGTAGTGTTTTTCAATGGATATTAGGCTATTTATCGGTGATATATATCTGTTTTCTACAAATTTAAGTATAAAATCCTTTTTTAGAAATAATTGCATATAATAAATAGCTTACATAAAGTAAGCTAATAAATAGAAGAGTAAGAGGTTATTTTATGGTAATATAACGGTATATTACAAGCGTTTTTCATAGTTCTTGTAAACTTAGCGTATTGTATATATACAAGTAGTTACTTATCATATTGCATTAAACCCATAAAATGTCGTGTTTTCAATGAGATTAGCTATTTACCGTGTATATTCTGTTTTCTACAAATGAAGTATATAAAATCCTCTTTTTAGGGAATTAATTTGCACCTATAAGTAGACTTACATTACATTAAGCTATTAAAATAGAAAGTTGTAAGAGGTATTTTGTGTGATATAAACGGTATATTGCAAGCGTTTTTTCATAGTTTCTTGTAAACTGTAGCGTTATTGTATATATATACAAGTAGTTTTACTTATTATATTGCTATAAAAAACTCATAAAAGTAAGTGTTTTTTCCCATGATATTAGGATTATCGGTGAATATAGCTGTTTCCTAAAAAATTGAAGTATAAAATCTGTTTTAGAATTAATTTGCCCGATAAGTAGCGTACATTACATTAAGCTATTAAATAGACTGGAGTAAGAGGTATTTATTGTGATATAACGGTATATTGCATTGCGTTTTTCATAGTTTCTGGTAAAACTGTAGCGTTATTGTATTTATACAAGTAGTTTTACTTAATCAGATTGCTATAAACCTATAAAAATGTAGTGTTTTCAAATGATATTAGCTATTTATCGGGTGATATATAGCTTTTTTCTTACAAATTGAAAGTATACAATCCTTTTTTAGAAATAATTTCCACCTAAAATAAGCGTACATTACATAGCTATTTAAATAGAAGAGTAAGAGTTATTTTTGTTATATAACGGTATATGCAAAGCGTTTTTCATACGTTTCTTGTAAACTGTAGAGTTATGTATATATACAAGAAGTTTTACTTATATATTGCTATAAACCATAAAAATGTAGTGTTTTCAATTATTTAGATAGTATCAATGATATATAGCTGTTTTCCTACAAATTGAAGTATAAAATCCTTTTTTAGATATATTTGCAGCTTAAGTAGCGTACATTACATTAAAGCTATTAATAGAAGAGTAAGAGGTTATTGTGTGAAAACGGTATATTGACGCGTTTGTTTTCATTGTTTCTTGTAAACTGTAGCGTTATTGTATATATACAAGTAGTTTTACTGATCATATTGCTATAAACCTATAAAATGTGGTGGTTTCAATGATATTAGCATTTATCGTTGCTATATAAAGCTGTTTTCTACAAATTGAAGTATTACAATCCTTTTTTTTAGAATAAGTTGCACCTATAAGGTACGCTTACATTACATTAAGCTAATAAATAGAAGGAGTAAGAGAAATTTATGTGTGATATATAACGGTATATGTCCAAGCGTTTTTCATATTAGTTTATTGTAATCTGCAGCGTTATTGTATTTATACAAGTAGTTTTACGTCTTATATGGCTATAACCATAAAATGTAGGGTTTTCAATGATTTTAGCTATGTATCAGTGATATAGCGGTTTCCATACCAAATTGAAGTATAAAATCCTTTTTTTAGAATAATTTGCAGCTATAAGTTCGCTTACATTACAGTAGCTATTAAAAGAACCCAGTAAGAGGTTAGTTATGTGATATAACGGTACTATAGCAAGCGTTTTTCATAGTTTCTTCTAAACTGTAGCGGGTATTGTATATTACATGTAGTTTACTATCAGATTGCTCACTAAAACCTATAAATGTAGTGTTTTCAAGTATATTAGCTATTTATCGGTGAATATATAGCTGTTTCCTACAAATGGAAGTATACAATCCTTTTTAGAAAAATTCGCACCTATAAGTAGCTTACATACATTAAGCTAGTAAATATAAGAGTAGAGGTTATTTATTGTGATATAACCGATATTATTGCAAGCGCTTTTTTATAATTTCTTCTAAACTGTAGCGTTATTGTATAGATACAAGTAGTAGTTTTACTTCTATAATATGCTAATAAACCATAAATGTATGTTTTTCAATGATTTAGCTAGCTATCAGTGATATATAGCGTTTTCCTACAAATTGAAGTATAAAATCTTTTTTGGAATAATTTGCAGCTATAAGTAGCTATCATTACATAAAGCTATTAAATAGAAGGAGTTACGAGGGTATTTCTTGTGAATACTGGTATATTGCAACCGTTTTTCATAGTTCTTGTCAAAAAACGGGGGGTAAGGGCCGGGTTTTTTAATTCGTTATTATTTATTTTTTTTTGACAAAAAAAAAAGGAGTTTTTACGATCATATTGTATAAACACATAAAATGTAGTGTTTTCAAGGATATTAGATATATATCTGTGAATATAGCTGTTTCTACAAATTGAAGTATACCAATCCTTTTTAGAATAATTTGCCAACCTACAAGTAGCTTAATTACCATTAGCTTATTAAATAGAAGAGTCGGAAGGTTTATTGTGATATAACGGAATATTGCAGCGTTTTTCATAGTTTCTTGTAACTGAGTGTTATTGTATATATACAAGTCGTTTTTCTTATCATATTGTAAAACCATAAAAGGTAATGGTTTTCAATAATCTAGCTATATACGTTGGATATATAGGTTTCCTACAAATTGAAGTATAAAATCCTCTTTATAGAATAATGTGCACTAGAAGATTACATACATTAAGCTAATAAATACAAGAGTAAGAGGTTATTTATTGTGAATAACGGTATATGCAAGCGTTTTTCATAGTTTCTTGTAAAACTTGAGCGTATTGTATATTAACAAGTAGTTTTACTTATAATATTGCATAAACCCATAAATGTAGGTGTTTTCAATGATATTAGCTATTTATTCGGTTGATATATAGCTGTTCCTACAAATTGAAGTATAAAAATTCCTCTTTTAGAATAATTGGCACTATAAGTAGCTTACATTACATTAAGCTATTAAATACAAGAGTAGAGGTTAGTATGTGATATAACGGTATATGCAAAGCGTTTTCGAGTTTCTTGTAAAACTGTAGCGTGATTGATATATACAAGTAGTTTTACTTATCATATTGCTATAAACCCAATAACAATGTAGGTTTCAATGATTGTAGCGAGTTATCCGGATATATAGCTGTTTTTCTTTTTTTTTTTAACAAATTGAAGTATAAATCCTTTTTTCTAGAATAATTGCATATATAAGTAGCTACATACATTAAGCTATTAAATAGAAGAGTAAGAGGTATTTATGTGATATAACGGTATATTGCATGCGTTTTTCATGGTGCTTGTAAACTGAGCGTTATTGTATATATACAAGTTAGTTTTACTGATCATATTGCTATAAACCTATAAAATTAGTGTTTTCAATGAATTAGCTATTAATCGGTCGATATATAGTGTTTTCTACAAATTGAAGTATAAAATCCTCTTTTAGAATAATTTGCACATATAAATAGCACATAAATGAAGCTAATAAATAGAAGAGTAAAGAGGTATTATTGTTATATAAACGGTATATTGCAAGCGTTTTTCATAGTTTCTTGTAAACTGTAGCGTTATTGTATATATAAGTAGATTTTACTTATCATATTGCTAATAAACATATAAATGCTAGGTTTTTCAATGATATTAAGCTATTTATCGTGATAGATAGCTGTTTCCTACAAATTGAAGTATACAATCCTTTTTTAGAATAATTTGCAACCTATAAGTAGCTTACATTCCATTAAGCTATAAATAGAAGAGTAAGAGAAATTTATTGTGAAATAATGTATATCCAGCCGTTTTTCTAGTTTTCTTGTAAACTGTAGCGTTAATTGTATATATAACAAGTAGTTTTACTTATCATATTTGCTATAAACCAGAAAAGTTGTGTTTTCAATAATATTAGCTATTTATCGGTGATATATAGCTGTTTTCTACAAATTGAAATATAAAATCCTTCTTTAGAGTAATTGCACCTATAAGTAGCTGACATTACATTAGCTATTAAATAGAAGAGTAAGAGGTATTTATGTGATATAACGGTATATTGCAATCGTTTTTAGAGTTTTTTGTAAACTGTAGATTATTGTATATATACAAGTAGTTTTACGTATTATGTTGCTATAAACCCAACAATGTAGTGTTTTCAATGATATTAGCTATTTATTTCCGGGATCTATAGCTGTTTCTTACAAATTGAAGTATATAAAATCCTCTTTTTAGAATATACTGCACAAAGTAGCTTACATTACATTAAGCTATTAAATCGAAGAGTAGAGGTTCTTTATTGTGATATAACGTATATTGCAAGCGTTTTTCATAGTTTTTGTAAACTGTTAGTAGTGTTATAAATATACAAGTAGTTTTACTTATTATATTGCTATCAAACCCATAAAAAGTTGTGTTTTCAATGATATTAGCTATTTACGGTGATATATAGCTGTTTTCCTACAAAAAATTGAAGATAAATCCTCTTTTAGAATAATTTGCACCTATAGTAAACTTACATTCATTAAGCTAATTAAATAGAAGAGTAAGAGGTTATTTATTGTGATAGAACGGTATATTTTAAGCGTTTTTCTAGATTTCTTGTAAACTGTAGGTATTGTATTTATAAAGTAGTTTGTTATTAAGTTTGCTATTAAATGCCATAAATGTAGTGTTTTCAAGATTGTCAGCTAAGTTATCCAGTGATATATAGCTGTTTTCCTACAAATTGAAGTAGAAAATCCTTTTTTAGAATAATTGCAGCTATAAGTAGCTTACAATACATTAAAGCTATTAAAATAGAGAGTACGAGGTTTATTTATTGTGAATAAAACGGTATATAGCTAACATTTTCATAGTTTCTTCTAAAATGTAGCGGTATGTAATATATACAAGGAGTTTTACTTATCAGATTGCTATAACCTATAAAATGTAGTGTTTTCAATGATATGAAGCTATGTATCGGTGATCTATAGCTGTTTTCCTAGAATTGAAGTATACAATCCTTTTTTTAGAAATAATTTGCACCTATAAGTAGCTAAATTGCAGAAGCTATAAATAGAAGAGTAAGAGGTGTATTATGGGTGATATAACGGTATATTGCAAGCGTTTTTCATAGGTTTCTTCTAAACTGTAGGCGTTATGTTATAACAAGTAGTTTTTACTTATATATTGCATAAAACCCATCAAATGTAGTGTTTGAATGATTTTTAGGTAGTTATCAGTGATAATAGCTGTTTTTAATCAAATTGAAGTATAAAATCCTCTTTTAGAAATTAATTTGCATAATAAGTAGCTTGCATTACATTAAAGTATTAAATAGAAAAGGAAGAGGTATTTTTGTGATTTATAACGGTATATTGCAAGCGTTTTTCTTTAGTTTCTTGTAAACGTAGCGTTATGTATATATACAAGAGTAGTTTACCTTATCATATGCTATAAACCCATTAACATGTAGTGTTTTCAATGATATTAGCTATTATCGGTGATATATAGCTGTTTTCCTACAAATGAAGTATAAAAATCCTCTTTTAGAATAATTTGCACCTATAAGAGCTACATTACATTAAGCTAATTAAATAGAAGAGTAAGAGGTTATATATTGTGATATAAACGGTATATTGCCAAGCGTTTTCATAGTTTCTTGTCAACTGTAGCGTAGTGTATATATAACAAGTAGTTTTAAGGATCATATTGCTATAAACACATAAAATGTTAGGTTTCAATGATTATTAGCTATTATATAGGTGATATTATAGCTGTTTCCTACAAATTCGAAGTATACAATCCTTTTTTTGGAATAATTTGCCATATAAGTAGCGTACATTACATTAAGCATAATAGAAGAGTAGGAGGTTATTTATTGTGATATAACGTATATTGCAAGCGTTTTTCATAGTTCTTGTAAACTTTAGCGTATGTATAATATACAAGTAGTTTACTTATTAATTGCTATAAACCATAAAATGTAGTGTTTTCAATTGAATTAGCTATTATCGGTGATGTATGGCTGTTTTCCAACAAATTGAAGTATAAAAATCCTAGTTTTAGGATAATTGCACGATAAGTAGCTTTACATGACATTAGACTATTTAAATAGAAGAGTAGAGGGTTATTTATTGTGATATAACGGCTATATTGCAGCGTTTTTAATGTTCTTGAAACTGTAGCGGTATTGTGGTTTACTTATAATATTGCTATAAACCATAAAATGTACTAGTGTTTTCAATGATTTAGCTAGTTATCAGTGATATGTATCTGTTTTTCTACAAATGAAGTATAAAATCTTCTTTTTAGAATAATTTGCACCTTAAGTAGCTTACATTACTTAAGCTATGAATATAGAGGTAAGATGTTATTATGTGGATATAACGGGTAATTGCAAGCGTTTTCATAGTTCTTTGTAAACGTGCGTTATTGTATATAGACAATAGTTTTACTGATCATATTGCTATAAACCGATAAAATGTTAGTGTTTCAATGAATTAGCTAATTAATCGATGATAATAGCTTTTTCCTACAAATTGAAGTATTAAAATCCTCTTTTTAGAATAATTGGACCTAATAAGTAGCTTACATTACATTAAGCTATTAAATACAAGAGGAAGAGGTTAGTTATTGTGATATTAACTGGTATTGCAAGCGTTTTTTCATAGTTATTGTAAAGACGTAGCGTTATTGTATATATACAAGGAGTTTTAATTATCCTATTGCTATAAACAACAAATGTAGTGTTTTCAATGATATTAGCTATTTAACCGGTGATAATAGCTGTTTTCCTACAAATTTGAAGTATTAAAATCCTCTTTTAGAATAATTTTCATATATAAATAGCCTTACATAATTAAGCTAATAAATAGAAGAGTAAGAGCAGTTATTATTGTGATTAAACGGTTATATTACAAGGCGTTTTTCATTAGTTTCTTGTAAACTGTAGCGTTATTGTTATAATATACATGTAGTTTTACCTATCATATTGCTATTAACCCATAAAATGTGAGTGTTTTCAATGATCATTAGCTTATTTATCGGTGATATATAGAGGTTTTTCCTACCAAAATGAAGGATAAAATCCTCTTTGTAGAAATAACTTGCACCTATAAGTAGCTTACATTACATTAAGCTATTAAATAGAAGTGTAAGAGGTAATTTTGTGTGAATAACGGTATATTGCAAGCGTTTTCATAGTTTCTTGTAAAACTGTAGCGTAATGTAGCATATACAAGTAGTTTTACTTATATATTGCATTAAACACATAAAGTAGTATGTTTTCAATGATATTAGCTTATTTATCGGTGATATATAGCTGTTTTCCTACAAAATTGAAGTATACAATCCTTTTTAGAATAATTTCCACCTAAAATAAGCTTACATGACCATTAAGATATTAAATAGGAAGAGTAAGAGGTTATTTTATTGTGTATAAACGGTATATTGCAAGCGGTTTTCAAGTTTCTTGTAAAACTGTAGCGTTATGTATATATACAAGAAGTTTTATTCCATATTGCTATCAAAAACCCATTAAAATGTATTGTTTTCATTATTTTAGCAGTTATTCAATGATATATAGCTGTTTCCTACAAATTGAAGATAAATCCTTGTTTTAGAATAATTTGCAAGCTATTAAGTAGCTTACATACATTAAGCTATTAAATAGAAGAAGTAAGAGGTTATTTATTGTGATATAAACGGTTATATTGCAAGGCGTTTTTCTGTTCTTGGAAACTGTAGCGTTATGTATATATACAAGTTAGTTTTACTGATCATATTGCTATAAACCTAATAAAAATGTGGTGTTTCAATGATATTAGCTTATTATCGTTCGATATATAGCTGTTTTCCTACAAATTGAAGTATACAATCTTTTTTGTAGAATAATGTGCACCTATAAGTAGCTTACATTACATTAAGCTAATAAATAGAAGGTAGAGTAATTATTGTGATATAACGGTATATTCCAAGCGTTTTTCATAGTTTCTTGTAATCTGTAGCGTTATTGTATTGATAAAAGTAGTTTACTTATTATATGGGCTATAAACCCAAAAATGTAGTGTTTCAAGATTGTAGCTAGGTATCAGTGATATATAAGCTGTTTCCTACAAAGTTGAAGTATAAAATCCTTTTTTTTAGATAATTTGCAGCTATAAGTAGCTACATTACATTAAGCTATAAAATAGAAGAGTAAGAGGTTATTTATTGTGATATAACGGTATATAGCAAGCGTTAGATTCATAGTTTCTTCTAAACTGTAGCGGTATATGTATATATACATGTAGTTTTACATTATCAGGATTGCTTTATAAACCTATAAAAATGTAGTGTTTTCAATGATATTAGCTATTTATCGCGTGATATATAGCTGTTTTCCTACAAAACTGAAGTATACAACCTTTTTTTAGAATAATTTGACCTATAAGTAGCTTACATACATTAAGCTATTAAAATACGGAGTGGTAGAGGTTATTATTGTGATATAACGATATATTGCAAGCGTTTTTTATAATTTCTTCTAAACGTAGCGTTATGTATATATACAAGTAGTTTACTTATCAATTGCTATCAAAACCCATAAAATGTAGTGTTTTAATGAGATAGCTATATCTCTGTGATATATCAGCTGTTTTCCTACAAAGTGAAGTATACATCCTCCCCATTTTTTAAGAATAATTGCCCCTATAAGTAGCTTACATTTTACATGAAGCTATTAATAGGAAGAGTAGGAGGTTCCTTTATTGTGATATAAAACGGTATATGCCAGCCGTTGTTAATATTTCTTGATCAACTGTAGTGTTATTTGTATAATATACAAAGTAGTTTTGCTTTCATAATGTATAAACCCATAAATGTAATGTTTTCAATAATAGTAGCTATATACGGTGATATATACTGTTTTCCTACAAATTGAAGTATAAATCCTTCTTATAGAATAATTTGCACTATAAGAAGCTTCATCATATTAAGCATAATAGAAGAGTCAAGATGTGATTATTGTGAATAACGGTATATGCATTTGTTTCATAGTTTCTGTAAACGTAGCGTTATGTATATATACAAGTAGTTTACTGATCTATTGATATAAACCTTAAAAATGTAGTGTTTTAAATGATATTAGCTATTTATCGGTGATATATAGCTGTTTTCCGACAAATGAAGTATAAAATCCATCTTTTTAGAATAATTGCACCTATAAATAGTTACATACATTTAAGCTCAATTAAATTACAGAGTAAGAGGTATAATTGTGATATAACGGTATATTGCCAAGCGTTTTTTAATAGTTTCTTGTAAACTGTGCGTTATTATTGTTTTTTTTTTTTTTTTTCTTTTTTTTTCTTTTATATATATACAAAGTTTTTTACTTATCAATTATTGCTATAAACCCATAAAATGTAGTGTTTCAATGATAGTTAGCTATTTACGGTGATATATAGCTGTTTCCACAATTGAAAGTATAAAATCATCTTTTTAGAATAATTGCACCTCTAAGTAGTAAATTACAATTAATCTTATTAAATACAAGAGTAAGCATTGTGAGTATTCGTGATAGAACGGATATTGCAGCGTTTTTCATTGTTTTCTGTAAACTGTAGCGTATTGTATATAACAAGTAGTTTACTTATCATATGAGATAAAACCCATAATGTAGTGTTTCAAAGATTTAGTAGTACAGTGAAATAGCTGTTTTCTACACATTGGACGTATTAAATCCTTTTTTTAGAATAATTTGCATATATGAAGTTAGCTTCATTACATTAACTATTAAATAGAGAGTAAGAGGTTATTTATTGTGTATAACGGTATATTGCATGCCGTTTTCAGGTTGCTTGTAAACTGTAGCGTTATTGATATATATCAAGTAGTTTTACTGGATCATATTGCTATTACCTATTAAAAGTAGTGTTTTCAATGCGATTAGCTAATTAATCGGTGATATATAGCTGTTTTCCTACAAATTGAGTATAAAATCCGTCTCTTTTTAGAATATTTGACATATAAATAGCTTACATAAAATAAGACTAATAAATAGAAGATAAGAGGTTATTTATTGTGATATAACTGTATATTGCAAGCGTTTTTTCATAGTTTCTTGAAACTGTAGCGTAATGTGTATATATATAAGTAGTTTTACTTATCATATGCTATAACCATTAAAATGTAGTGTTTCAATGATATAGCTATTTATCGTTGAAGATAGCGTTCCTACAAATTGAAGTATACAATCCTTTTTTAGAAATAATTTGCACCGATAAGTAGCTTTACATTACATTAAGCTAATAAATAGAAGAGTAAGAGGAAATTTATGGTGATATAAATGTTATATTTTTTTTTTTTTTTTTTTTTTTTTTTTTCCCAGCGTTTTCATAGGTTTCTTGTAAACTGTAGCGTATTGGATATATACAAGTAGTTTTACTTATCATATTGCTCATAAACCCAAAAATGTTGTGTTCATAATATTCGCTATTTATCGTTGATATATAGATGTGTCCTTACAAAATTGAAGTATAAAATCCTCCTTAGAGTATTGCTACCTATAAGTAGCTTACATTACATTGAGCTATTAAAGAGAAGGAGTAAGGAGGTTATTTATGGGTTGATATAACGGTATATTGCAAGGCGTTTTCATAGTTCTTGTAAAAACTGTACTTATGTATATATACAAAGTAGTTTACTTTTATATGCTATAAACCATAAAACTGTAGTGTTTTCAATGATATAGCTTATTTATCGGTGATATATAGCTGTTTCCTACAAATGAAGTATAAAATCCTTCTTTTTAGAATAAATTGGCACCTATAAGTAGCTTACATTACATAAGCTATAAATAGAAGAGAAGAGTTATTTATGGTGATTATAACGGTTATATTGCAAGGTTTTCATAGTTCTAGTAAACTGTAGTGTTATTAAATTATACAAGTAGTTTTACTTATATATGCCTATAAACCCCATAAAATGTTGTGTTTTCAATGATATTAAGCTATGTATCGGTGATATATAGCTGTTTTCCTACAAATGAAGTATAAAATCCTCTTTTTAGAAAATTTGCACCTATTTAAGTACCTTACATTACATTAAGCTATAAATAGAAGAGTAAGAGGTTATTATTGTGATATAAACGGATAATGTTAAGCGTTTTCATAGTTTCTTTATAACTGTAAGCGTATTGTATTTATCAAGTAGTGTTATTATATATGCTATAATGCCATAAAATGTAGTGTTTTCATAGATTTTAGCTAGTTATCAGGATAATGATGTTTCCTACAATTGAGTTAAAATCATTTTTTTAGAATAATTGGCAGCTATAAGTAGCTACATTTACATTAAGCTATTAAATAGAGAGTACGAGGTTATTTATTGTGATATAACGGTATAATAGCAAACATGTTTTCATAGTTTCTCTAAACTGTAGAGTATTGTATATATACAAGTAGTTTTACTTCTCAGCTTGCATAAACCTATAAAATGGATATAAGTGGTTTCAATGCTATTAGCTATTATCGGTGATTATATAGCTTTTCCTAGACATTGAAGTATACAATCCTTTTTTAAGAATAATGTGCACCTATAAGTAGCTTACATTGCATAAGATATTAAATAGAATGAGTAAGAGGTTATTTATTGTGATAGAACGGTAATTGAAGCGTTTTCATAGTTTCTTCTAACTGTAGCTTGATGTTTATATACCAAGAGTTCTTACTTATTAATTGCTATTAAACCCATAAAATGTAGTGTAGTGTTTTGAATGATTTTAGGTAGTTATCAGTGATTAAGCTGTTTTCTACAAATTGAAGTAATAAAATCATCTTTTAGAAATAATTGCATATAGAAGTAGCTTGCATTACATTAAAGATAAATAGAAAATAAGAGGTATTATTGTGATATAACGAGTATATTGCAAGCGTTTTTCATAGTTTTCTTGTGTAAAACTGTAGCGTTATTGTATATAGACAAGTAGTTTACGTTACTCATTTGCTTATAAACCCATAAAAATGTAGTTGTTTCAATGATATTACGCTATTTATCGGTGATATATAGCGTTTTCTACAAATGAAGTATAAACTCCTCTTTTTAGAATTAATTTGCACCTATAAGTAGTTACATTACATTAGCTATAAAAGAAGGAGTAGAGGTTATATATTGTGAGATAACGGTATATGCAAGCGTTTTTCATAGTTCTTGCAACTGTCGCGTTTATTGGATTATACAAGTAGTTTTACGGTATATATTGCTATAAAACACATTAAAATGTAGTGTTTTCAATGATAGTAGCATATATCGGTATATATAGCTGTTTTCTACAAATTGAAGTATACAATCCTTTTTTTGAATATTTTTACCCTATAGTAGCTGACATTACATTAAGCTATTAAATAGAAGAGTAGGAGGTTATTTATTGTGATATAACGGTAATTGCAAGAGTTTTCATTAGTTTCTTGTAACTGTAGCGTAGTGTATATATACAAGTAGTTTTACTTAGATCTTGCTATAAACCCATAAAAATGTAGTGTTTTCCAATGATTATTAGCTATTTTCGGTGATTATGCGCTGTTTTCCAACAAATGAAGTATAAAATCCTCTTTTAAAATAATTTGCACCTATAAATAGCTTACATTACATTAAGCTAATAAATACAAGAGTAAGAGGTTATTTATTGTGATATAACGGTATATTGCAAGCGTTTTTCATAGTTTCTTGTAAACTGTAGCGTTATTGTATATATACAAGTAGTTTTACTTATCATATTGCTATAAACCCATAAAATGTAGTGTTTTTAATGATATTAGCTATTTATCGGTGATATATAGCTGTTTTCCAACAAATTGAAGTATAAAATCCTCTTTTTAGAATAATTGGCACCTATAAGTAGCTTACATTACATTAAGCTATTAAATACAAGAGTAAGAGGTTAGTTATTGTGATATAACGGTATATTGCAAGCGTTTTTCATAGTTTCTTGTAAACTGTAGCGTTATTGTATATATACAAGTAGTTTTACTTATCATATTGCTATAAACCCATAAAATGTAGTGTTTTCAATGATATTAGCTATTTATCGGTGATATATAGCTGTTTTCCTACAAATTGAAGTATAAAATCCTCTTTTTAGAATAATTTGCACCTATAATTAGCTTACATTACATTAAGCTATTAAATAGAAGAGTAAGAGGTTATTTATTGTGATATAACGGTATATTGCAAGCGTTTTTCATAGTTTCTTGTAAACTGTAGCGTTATTGTATATATACAAGTAGTTTTACTTATCATATTGCTATAAACCCATAAAATGTAGAGTTTTCAATGATTTTAGCTAGTTATCAGTGATATATAGCTGTTTTCCTACAAATTGAAGTATAAAATCCTTTTTTTAGAATATTTTGCAAATATAAGTAGCTTACATTACATTAAGCTATTAAATAGAAAAGTAAGAGGTTATTTATTGTATTATAACGGTATATTGCAAGCGTTTTTCATTGTTTCTTGTAAACTGTAGCGTTATTGTATATATACAAGTAGTGTTACTTATCATATTGCTATAAACCAATAATATGTAGTGTTTTAAATTTATATTAGCTATTTATCGGTGATATATAGCTGTTTTCCTACAAATTGAAGTA
>JACEEZ010003498.1:0-47646 GCA_016584305.1 Chionoecetes opilio | reverse complement strand
TCCTTTTTCTTTCCTTTTTTTTGATTGGGGGCCCCCCAAAAAAGCTCCCGGAGGAATACGGGGAAAGGGGGGGCGCTGCCTTTAATCCGGGCGACTATAAAATTTTCTGTCTGCGCCCCACGGGGGGGGGGGCCCAAAACCTCACCCCTAAAGTTTCTCCGGGGCCCTAAATCCCTCCTGGAGGTCACTCCCTAGGCGCTGTAACACACCACAGACAGCACACAAAAACACACACACACCACACAACACAAAAAAAAAAAACGAACTGGGGGAAAAACGCGAAATCGGGATAAAAAATTTTTGGGCTCAGCGGAAAACTCGGGATCGCGAAAACTCGATAGCGTAAAACTGGGGGAGGGTTGTAATTAGTAAAAATATATTTTTTTTGTTTCTCTTTTCTAACCTTGGCCTATTTTTTGCTGCTTTTTTTTTTTTCTGTTATTAAAAAAAAATGATCTTCTAAGTTGGCCTTTCCTTTAACCATCCTCTTTCATCATTTTCCTTTTCTTTTTAAAGCTCTCCTGATTCCTTGTCTCTGATTCCTTTTTTTAGTGTTAATCAGGTCCCAAAACACTCTCTTTTTTCTTCTTTAGGCCTCTTTTAATTTCTTCGCTTTTTCACTATTTCCCATTTTTCGTTCCTTTGGCTTTACTTAGTGCTTTTGGGTCTTCTTTCCCCGGGCCTTTCCTCTCTCTGTTTTTCCCCCCCTCCTAAAGACCTCCCCTATTTGGGTATCTTTTATAGTAATCATTTTTAAAATTTCCTACATCTTCTTTGTCGTGTTCTTTTTGTTCTTTTCGGCTAAATTCTCAATTTTTTCTTTTTTTGTAAATTTCTTATTTTCCCCTTTTTTTTTTTCCCTTCCCCATTTGCTTTCTTCCTTTTTTTCAAATTCTCCCTTTTTTTCTCCTTTCCCTTTCTCCTTTTTTTCTTACCTATCTAACCTTTTTTCCATTTTTTCCCACCTCTTGCTGTTCTTTTCCCCAAATTTGGAGAAAATGAACCCCGAAAAGCCGGGTCGCTGGGGTTTTAAATCCTTTTTTTGATAATGTTGGTCTATGGAAAAAAAATATGGGCTTTTTTCCCCTGCACTTTTAAAACAAAAAGATAATATTGGAACGATTTTCTTCTAATTTTTATTGTTAAAACCTACTTTTAAAACATTTTATATCCAATAACCAGGGGTTATAGTTGAGGAGGCGGGGTTGCTCTCTTGAATTAATGTAATAAAGATGTTAGAACATCTATACATACACTATTTTCCTTTTTTTGTGTATCAATCGAAGGCCTGAATGCAAAAGAGCGACGCGTAAGTCGAATGTTTTGATTCAATCCCCCCCGCCGCGGCGTGTCGCCCCAAATTAAACCTACTTGTCGCAGCAAAAACCGATTTTGGGCATTTTATTTTTCTTTTTTCCAAGGCATTTTATTGTATTTTGACAACTTTTGCCGGCAGCATATGTTTGAAAACAGTGTGAACCCCCCCCCCAAATTTTTCCCCAAATATACATGTAAAAAAATATATTAGCTTTTGCCTGGGGCGATAATTTGCTTAAAATTGCAAAGAACTTCCTATCGAATCATGTCTCCTTTTAAAATTAGTAGAACAACAGAAGAATATATTTTTGGTATTCAAGGGGTGCATCAATTTTTATCGCGAAATTAATTTTGAAAAATTATTCCGGGGGAAAAAACAAGTAGAAAAACCTTTGACTTAAAACTGCCAGCGCCCACTGGCTTTCCGGTTCAGATCTTGAATTTCATCACCCTTCCCTCTCTTGTCTCTTTTGCTGCTTCTTGTTCCCTCCTCTCCTTTTCCCTTCCCTTTTTTCTCTTCCATTTCCCCAAATCGCTCCCTCATTTTTTGTTGTTTTATTCCTCAAAATCTTTTTGCATTTACTTATTTTTTTTTCATCCTTCATTTTACCCGGGAAAATACATTAAAAGGGGAAGAATAAAAACACAAAAGATTTTAACTCGAGGAATTTTTCCTCCCGCCTAAATTCCTGAACACTGGTTGGTTTAATTTTTAAAAAGCCATATAATTGGCTAGCGAAACAAGGTGAGAACGGGGATTCTAGGTTAGGATAATTTTAAAAAGCACTCGTGTTTCATTGAGTTAAGTCGCCTGGGGGAGGTGATATTCTCGCCCTTGGTAAAGGTATGTTATGAAAGTTTGTTAACTGAAAATGTAGACATGACTTACTGGTGATTCCTTTTGTGACCAGGACTAATAAGTGTATTGCTTGGGGTCCCAAGGTAGGATGCTGTTGGGGGACCAGGGGGCCAAGCGCTCACAAATTAGCAGAGGGGGCAACCCAA
The DNA here is from genome assembly GCA_016584305.1 of Chionoecetes opilio. Taxonomy (NCBI): domain Eukaryota; kingdom Metazoa; phylum Arthropoda; class Malacostraca; order Decapoda; family Majidae; genus Chionoecetes; species Chionoecetes opilio. The sequence continues at coordinate 45,324 of JACEEZ010003498.1, read as the reverse complement.
CATGTCACGCCAGTCGTGTGAGGACAAGGAGAAAGAAGGAAATAGAAAAATAAGTGAGAGGGAAACGTTGGAAGGGGGATAGACTACGTATACATTATAATTAGGAAAACGACTTGAGCATTACATGTGCGTATCGTTAAGGGGTAACAGTGCGACCGAAGTTACCAAGATAGTAAACTATATTAGGATAAAACGACTTGACATTACGCATGCGTATCGTTAAAGTGGTAACGTGCGACTGAAGTTACCAGAGATAGTAACTAGATTAGGATGACGACTTGAGCATTACATGTGCGTATCGTTAATGGGGGTTTGACAGTGCAACCGAAGTTACCAAAGATAGAAAACTATATTAGATAGCGACTTGAGCATTCGCGTGCGTATCGCTAGGAGGGAAGGAAACTTAATATTAAGATAACTTGTGAATGTAAAATAATTACCAAGTGAGACGTAAGAGTTAAATATATTATAATTAAAAAATATATTAACGTGTTGTCATTCAGTTTCCAACCATACTTACATATTTTCTTAATCTTTATTTTGTTCATTCTTTATATTTTTTCCCACTTAATGTGGTGGTGGCAGCGGAGTAACCAGGACTGTAGAGTACACTCCCAAGGTGGGCACTACATAATGGTGCCCGGGTGTAGAATGGTCTTTTGAACCACTACATAATGGGGAGCGGGGGATCCATTCGATGGATCACGTACCACGTGCTAACTAACGCCTTGTAGTTGTTTGGTTTTTTTCAATGCAGTTACCTAGTTGATCACATACTGAAACAGAATGGTTGTGTACAGAGTATAGGTGTACATATAGGTGTATAGATAGCTTTAGGGGACTAGACTAGTTCGTCAGGTGGGGAAGTAGATGATACTAACGTAACAGTAGGCCGGGTACCCCATGCTAAAATAGACGCTGATAAAGACATTAGTGATGGCCTGGAAAAGCCGAAGCGGAGTAGTGGAAAGGGTGCAACATGAAACATCCCCCACCCAACCCGCTGTTGAACATGAAAGTGATGTGGGTAGCGCGTATGCAGGGGTGTTTATGGGTGATGTAGGATGCGTGAAGGTATGTGGATGTGGGTGATGTGACACTACATCCAGGGTGTGGATGCGTGGGAACGATCCCGAGTGGAAGTGGATAGTGATGTGTGTGGAAGTGGATGGATGAATATGTGTGGATAGGGGCTTGTATTCCACACTTAACACAAATTTGTAGGGCAGGATGTCATGAAAAAGGTGCGGTAAGGTTAGATTACCGACCTTCGTTTAGATTAACATTAGGATAGAGGTAACCTCATGTAGAACTAGACGCCCTACAAGTAAGCAACTTAACGGGTAGTCGTGGCAGTAATGGCCACCTTAAGAAATTTGCTTTAGAGTGTAGTAAGGGAGGAGGAATTTGTACACTAACACCATTTTGAGAGAGGAGGCCAGTGAAGAGATACATGATTATTATAATGACAGAAGTGTTAATCTCTCGTGAAAAAGAGATTAACTTTCACCATTTCTCTCGTGAGAGAGAGAAAGAGAGAGGATGAAGGTCCCCTAGAAAGAATGAAAAAGGTTAGAAATTCTTGCTTTAGAGGGTGCACACAGATTGCACTGAACACTAACCCGCTAGGTTGTCGTTAGACCCAAGGATGTGCTTGGCTCTGAGCTTTGCTCGTTGGGGGATAGACGCAGGGGTATGTATGCCTCGCAAAGGAGGTGAGCCTTATCCCAAGTATTGAGGGTATGGAGTAAATCCGGTCGTGATTTCTCCCTACGCCACCTACGCCCAGGATTAGTGGGGTAAAAGAAATAACCATTGCAGACTAGAGGGACGAGTCCCCGTTTGCGACTCTATAGGGGTTCGGCCTTGACAAATAAGAGAGGAAGTGAGAAGGTTCTCATTTCAAGGGAGTGAGGCATTACATTAATACGTATTCCCCAACTGGTCAAAACTACTCTTGGTGAGGGAAGTGATAAGTTAAGAATACATTACTATCTCATTTTGTTGTAAATTTTGTTGGAAGAATTGGAAAATGCCCGGATGAGAAAATTTGTTTGTAAGTGATAGAAGATCCTAAGAAATTATATGAAATTATGTGGGGATGTATAATAATTTTTTTTTTAATTATTTTTAGTTAGATATCCGGTAGGAATGCTTGATGAAGGACTGAGGCATAAGGAATTTTTTTTTGGGGGGGAAGAAGCTATGTAAACGCGAGAAATTACATTAAAAGGGGAAGAGATGAAATAACACATAAGTATCAATAAGCTAACGAGGAATTTCCTCCACGCCTCATTCCTGAATCACTGGTTAGGCTTATATTTTAAGCCAGTAGTAATTAGACACGTAGCGAAACGAGGTGGAACGGGATTCTAGGTTAGGATTTAAATTTAGAAGCCGCTCGACGTTCATTGAGTTAAGTCGCCTGTGGGGAGGTTGATATTCTCGCCCTTGTAAAGGTATGTTATGAAATGTTTGTTAACTAGAGATGTAGACATGACTTACTGGTGATCCTTTTGTTGACCAGGACTAATAAAGTGTATTACTTAGGGTCCCGGTGGATGGTGTTGGGGACCGGGGGGCCAGCGCTCAAAATTGCAAGGGGGCAACCCAACATGTCACAGCCCCGTGTGAGGAAAAGGGAGGAAAGGGAAATAGAAAATAAGTGAGGGGGAAACGTTGGAATGGATGACTACGTATACTTATTTTAGGAAAACATTTGAGCATTACATGTGCGACTTTTAAGGGGGTAACAGTGCGACTGAAGTTACCAGGATAGCAAACTTATTTGGGATGCGATTGAGCATTACGCTGCGTTCGTTAAAGTGTAACGTGCGACTAAAGTTACCAGAGATAGTAAACAGTTTGGGAAGACGATTGAGTTTACATTCTCTTTTTTAAATGTGGTGCAGTGCACCGAATTACCAAGATGAAAAACTATATTGGGATAGCGACTTGAGCATTTCCGTGCGTATCGCTAGGAGGGAAGGGAAAGACTTAATTTTAAAGATAACTTGTGAATTTTAAAATAATTCCCAAGTGAGACATAAAGATTTAAAATATATTAAAATTAGAAATATATTAAACGCGTTGTCTTATTTTTCCACCATACTTACATATTTTTTTAAATCGTTTATTTTGTTCATTCTATTTTTTTCCCACTTAATGTGGTGGTGGCAGCGGGTAACCGGGACTGTAAGTAACCCCCAAGGGGGGCCCTACATAATGGTGACAACGGTGTAATGGTATTTTTGACCACTACAATTATCCTTTCGGACCTGGGTGACTCCTGCACACTCTTCTTTCATTGTTGTTTTCTTTTTTAAGAACCCTCCTTCCTTATTCTTGATGGTTCCTTATACAGTTTATCTGGTATATCCTCAAAATCCCGTGGAGCCTATGTTAAAAACTGTCAACTGTATCCCATTGTCCCTTTTTACACCCCTGCGGCAATTTTTACATTTACTACGCCCCCTTCGTGGTGACCGGGGTGACCCAGCTCTTTTTCTCCATTTCTTTTTTCACAACTCCCACATTTATCCTTTTCATTTACTCTTCAGTAGTTCCCATCCTTGCACACCTTTTGCCCTTCGTTTTTTGACCTTTCATATTTCCCCTTTATCCCCTTTGATATTGCAAAAACCTCTCGACCAGAAACAATGTCTGCCACCTTTGGGCGCTAAAAAAATTTCAGTTCGATCCCCACAAAAAAGTATCAAAAAGATCTTTTCGTATCCCCAAACCCCCCGCCATTTTACTGTTCCTTTTCCAAGCATATATCTGTATCAGGATTCAGAAACTGATTCAGCGAATCAAAATAATACCTTATCAAACCTTTTTCAGCGAATCCAAAGGCATGTTAATTTTAAGGGACAAAGCCACAAATTTTCCCATATTTTTCTTTTTTATTGCGAGTGAAATATCTGAGTGAAAACTCCGGTATAAATTTGTCTATTTGACAAAAAAGGATACGATACGTGGCTGACGGTTAACGGGCTGCATAATTTTAAACGGGAAATTTTAAGCTGGGTGACTCTGTATGGGGCCTCAAAATCAATCATCAAAAGGGATGATGTGCAAACCCCCCAGTACCTCATCAATAAGGTAAATAATGCTATATTACCGTATATACTAGGTTTCTCATCGCCGTTGGCAAAGTGTTCCTATTTTTGACGAGCTCCAGTTCTTGATCTTGACATTACAGCACCCATATATAATTAATCAGCTTTACCAGTGTTTCTTTGCATTCGGGGATTAAATAGCAGCAGGTTAGGTCCAGATCAGGTGAGTTAACGTCTAGGTTAGGTTTAGTGATTTAGCGGGGAGGGCTGCGGGGCGCAGCCCCCCCAGTTTGGTCAGGTTATGCCATGTATTGTATTAAACTGCTTAAATTATCAAAATTGGAATGCTTTTAAATCTGTGATTTTCGTCTCACCCCCCCAAAAACCCCCGCATTCCCACCACTTCCCCAGGTTTTTGTTGGGGTAGAGGGGCGGGGGCATCTCCCCCCATTTTATAATTACGTTTTTGGGGGTATCTGAAGGGATCTGTGAAGGTCGGGAAAGGGAAAAAAACAATAATAAGGGTATTTATTCCCGATGAACACCGAACTCACTTAGGTGGACGAAACTATTTTTTTCTGGTGAGTTTTTATGCGATTTGAATTAATCTTTTTAACCGGTTTAATGTCGCAATTTTTTGATTTTTTTTTATAGGCAGAGGTTTAGTTTTTTTTTTTTGTTTTGTTAGTTTAGTTAGTAGGTAAAGTTAGGTTAGGTATAGGTTAGGTTAGGTATGGGTTAGGTATAGTATAGGTTAGGTTTGGTATAGGTTAGGTTGGTATGAGTTAGGTTAGGTTAGGTATAGATTGGTTTTAAGTTAGGTATGGGTTGGGTTAGGTATGTTTAGGTTAGGTATAGGTTAGGTAAAGGTTAGGTTAGGTATAGGTTTCGATCAGGTTCAATTTGTTTTTGTTTGTTTTTTTTGTCATTTTTTTTTGCAAAAAAACATTTGATTTGCGACAGAAACGGTTAGCAGATTATTTCAAAACACATAAAAACTCCACCAAAACAAATATAGTTTTCGTCCACCAAAGGAAGTTCGGTGTTCATCTGGGAAAATTTTCCGTAATAAGGGCGGGAAAGGACTAGAATTTTACCCACGAAATTTACCCAGGGAAGAATACAACATACATTCACACAGCTGCCTGCCTTTACAAGCTCCGACTTGCTTCATACACTGCAAAAATATAAATTACCACCGATGACAGCACAAAAATCGGGGTTTCTTGGTGTTTTTAGGGCTGCGGGGTCCCCTGGGGAACACTATGAGCCCTCGTGTTCCTATGATGATATCACAGGCGGGGGTATTTGACCTGCTGTCTTCTTCACGAAGCACAGGTGGGCGGATACAGTGTTTGCCGTGAGGGGGGGTGGACGCCAGCCGCCCCCAGCCCCCAGCGGGCCCAAAAGGGGGCGACGTTTAAAGGGTGGGATTTGGGAAAAAAAGTGTAGAAAAGAGTGTCACAAAAACGGTGGTAGGGGGAGCGCGGATACTGCAGCAGCAAGTCTTAAAGTTTCCGATTCCCGGGGTTTTCCCTGCACCCAGGGCGTGGGTCGGGGGACGACGCATGGGGTGCAGGTTTGCGCGTGACGTTGTGTAAAATGTTGGGCCATTGTGTGGCCCACCGGGCGCTCGGAACCCAGTCTTCCATGACTCCGCTGAACTTTACCCTCTTTGCTCTCAAGAACTCTCATTCAGTTTATTCATTCGTTGTTTGGGCGGGAATCGGCCTTTTTCAACGGCACTCCCGACTTTTTCTTCTTGTTTCTGGGTCTTTAATTAGTTTTCCCTTCTCTTTTCTATCTTATTAGTTTTTTTCTTTTTCTTTCTTCTTATTTTCTCTGGTCATCCAAAAACTGTTGATTGTTCTTTTTGCTTCTTCCACATCCCCTTCCGAACAAATACTCCCCCACTATATATACCCAGCAAACATGGCTATGCGGGCCTGTGTCGGCTTGTGCCGGGTTACGTATCGGCCCGGCGGCAGGGCGACTGGTTTCGGCAAATCGGATGAAGCCGATTCGGCCCCCCCAGTGGGAACTATATATCGGGCCAATTATTGATAAATTCGTACAGGCCCCAACACAGTCTTCCTTGACTCGGCCCAAGGAAAATATATTAAGTGGATGTGACATGAATGGCCGGGCCGAAGGACTTAAATAGGGTTCAAAGCTCGGATTAAGGATAATTGTTGATTATTAGGTGGCTGAATCGTAGCCAGCTGTTTGCCACTCGCGCCGTTGTGACGGGCGTGTTCTCGAAGCCAATATTCAAAATTTTACCAGTGGAATTTGGCCGGCGGCCGCGGCTCTACATTTACTGCTCTTACAGGCCCTCTCAGGCTGGGGAAATCGACTTCATCTACTCCACAAAGACTTATAAAGTACGTAGGAAAGGGTGGTGAAACTTAGAGATGATAAATGCCTCAAAATATGACAAGACTTTATAAAAGCCTCAGAACTTTGCCTTTACCTCCGATAAATACTAGAGTCCTTTCCCGCCCTTATTAGTTTTTTTTTTTTCCTCCAGCCCTTTAACAGATCATTTCAGATACCTCTAACACGTAAATATAAAGTGGGAAAGATGCCACCTGCAACCCCCCCGCCCCCCAGTGGCTTTCACCAGGAACAAAAATTTGGGGGGTTTTTAGCCCCGGGGTGGTGATGGGCTATCCAGCTGGGGGGTCGGGGGGTAATTTTGAAAATTAATGAGTTCCAGGGTAATTTTGAGGCCAAAAAAAGAGAAGAAAGGGGAATTAACTTTAATTACATGACACATAATTAATAGTTATACCAGCCCAGCAAACATTGTCATGACGGGCCGGCATCAAATTAGTGCCGGCAAATCACAAACGGCATATTGGCATTGAATCGGCAAACCGTAATGAAGTTATGGGCCTGGCTGCGGACCCCGACAACTTGTGCGTACATGTTTGCACCCCGGGCCTGTGTGGGTTTTTACGTTACGTTTCTGTGTCAGATCTGTGTCGGCAAACCGTAACCAATATTGCCACTTCTGAGCCACAAACGGGCCGACATAGCATCTATATCGTGCCATAAGCGGGCCAACACAGAAACTGCATCGTGCCACAAGAAAGCCGATTTAGAAATCCAAATAGTGCCATAAGGGGGCCTACACAGCAACTGAATCGTGCCACAAGCAGGCCGATTTAGCATCCAAATAGTGCCACAAGCAGGCCGACTTAGCATTTGAATAGTGCCCAAGCAGGCCGACTTAGCATTTGAATAGTGCCACAAGTGGGCCAATATAGCAGCTGAATCGCTTTACCTTTTCCTAAGCCGGTGTAGCATTCCGACTAGTTACCCTCCCACGACTGCGCACGCGCACGAAGATGACATCACACAGAAAACATTGATCACGCCTCCTGGACCAAACATTATCGTCAGATTCGCTTATTTACCTAATGTCTACAAAACTTAACTCCAACCTATCCAAAATTTAACCAAACCAAAATGAACCTAAAGCAAACGTTAACTTAACCCAAATTTAACCATTTATTTTTATATGATAATAGCAAGGTATTTTTAGGTTATTTAAAGTTTGATTAGGTTAAATTTAAGTTAATTAAGGCTTGGTTCAGATTTGATTTAGGTTTGGTTGGGTTAAGATAGGTTTGGGTTAGTTTTGTAGACTTTTTGGGTTAAATAGCGAATCTGATGATAATGTTTGGTCCTGGAGGCGTGGCCAATGTTTTCCTGTGAGACGTCATCTGCAGCGTGTGCGTAGTCGTGGCAGGGTAGCTATCCGGCGGGGCAGCTAGTCGGGCCCCTACACCGCCCCATTTTTTAAATGAACACAGGTTTGTGAATGGAATAACCTGTTGCCGGGATTAAATGGTTTCTCAACTCTTACAGTATGACTAATACCAATAGGCCTATAGTGCAACAAAGAATAAAAATTATCACTAATACTTCAAATTAAGCCATAATCATCAGTCTCGGCTGCAGTATATCAGTCTTGCCTGTGGTTGAGGCAGTCTGGCACTGGCAGTCAGCAATGCAATTCACAATGTGGGGCCCTAATAAAACCATCAGGCCGATGCTACAAGTATAATACTGTAAATGAAACAACAATAATTGTGTATATAAATATAATTTTCATAAATATAATCACTGTATTTTTTACAAAAGTGGAAAAAAAGTCCAGAAATGTGGGAAAATTTCTATTAATGAACAGACAAAAACAAAATAAATTTAACAATAAATACTGAATAAATAAATAAATAATTAAATAAACATAATAAAATTATATATATAATATATATTTTATATTTTATATTTTATTAATATATATATATATATATATATATATTATATATAAATTTTTTACCCATAACGTATAGTTATAACAGGGAAGACTCTTATGGCTCTTATGGGAGCTGTTATCCTGCTCACGAAACTATTCATGAACTATGTACTAATATGTGACAAGTCAGAATATTGAGATGCTGCAAATCTAAATGTGAACGCCGAGAATAAATTGGATAAGTATCATCGATCGTCTAACCTCATAAGACATTATGGGAAAATCTGACGTTAAACAGAAAGAAGAAGGAAAATTTAGCCTGAAAGTCTATCATCTCTGTAAATTAGGTTAGGTTAGGTTAAGGAAAAAAGATTACCGAAATGCATCAGAAATTATCAGGTTTACCTAAACCACTGAGAACTTATACAACCAGAGTTTTAAGTCTCAACCCATAGAAAATCGGATAAATAATAGAATTCCCACCATCTGCAGATGTGCAGGGGGCTTGTCCTGTACAGCGGGCCCCAGGGTTTGTCCTCTTCTGTTTCTTAAAGATACCATGTGCCATGCCTCCCATGTTGGTGCCTTCTTCACCACCTAAAAGGCTTTGATCACAAGTTGCTCTAAAAAAGAAAACAAAGATTAGATTTTCATGATCCGATGCACTGTCATAATTTACATAACTCTTTGCAGATTTCTTATATGTTCTACGGCCAATAATTTTCACAAAGAGATTGTTTCAACCTGCAATCGCTTCAATTACACCTTACAATACAATATAACCCAATCAGTGGCGTACCGAGGATGGAGGCCATGCCCCCCCCCTTTTCAAAAAAAAAAAAAAAAATATAGCCAATATATATATAGATAGCACCAATATATATATATATATATATATATATAGATAGATAGATAGATAGATAGATGATAGATAGATATAGTAGATAGAAAATTTAGATAGATAGATGATAGTAGATGAAGAGAGAGAGAGAGGGGAGAGAGAGGGGAGAGAGAGAGAGGGGAGAGAGAGAGAGAGAGAGAGGGGAGAGAGATAGAGAGAGAGAGAGAGAGAGAAGAAGATAGTAGATAGATAGATAGATAGATAGATAGATAGATAGATAGTAAAACAAATTACTTTTATTTAAAAAAAAAAAAAAAAAAGGTTTTTTTTATGATTTCTTATATTTTTTTTATTTTCTCTATATATATATTTTTTTTTCTATATATATATATTTTTTTTTTTCTTTTTTCTTTTTTTCAATTTTTTATTTTTTATATAATATGATTTTTATACTTTTTATATTATATTTTTTTTCATACTATTTTTGTTTTTATTATTTTCTTGTTTTATATATATAAATATATTTTTTCTTATCTTACTTTATTATAATTTGTTTATATATATTTTATTTATTGATATATTTTAGATTTTATATATTATTTTTTTTTTATTTTTTTTAAAATTTTTTTCTTCATATTTTTTTTTTTTTATATTTTTTATATTTTTTGATTTTATATATAAAATATATATATTATATATATTTTATATATATATATATATATATAAAATATATATATATATATATATATATATATAAAATATATATATATAAAATATATATATAAAATATATATATTTGGCCCCCCCTTTTCAATTTTCTGGGTACGCCACTGACCAAAATACAAAGACCATATAATAGATAGACCACAATACAAAGAATTTTTGGTGCAATCATAATGGATGAAAGTTGTCTAAACTATTTTATGATTACTTAAACTAGTTGCATTGTACAAATCCTGTGAAGTTGAGAGATAAATGTTATTTAGTAATCCTTATAGTATCCTAAACTTTGGTCTTTACGACATTTATTCTTTTTTTCCTACACCTATTTCTGCACTTTCGGGTGTCGCATAAACTAAAATTTACACTCTACCAAAACCATACCGTGCTCTTTACCTAGAATTGAGATCAGGCACAGAGTGTGTAAAAAAATACCCACTAACCTAACCTGGACATTGGTTGCGTAGCCTAACCTGAAACAAGAGTAATGGGGAGATAACTGCAAAATGAGGCATTTCCGATTTTTTTTTAAAAGACCATCATTCTTAACACACCAGAATACATGGAATAGAAATTTTTTTAAACCCCATACTCAATTAATGGTTGAAAGTACCAAAATATCTTAAGAAATACTGCTAAAGGTCAGATTTACAAGTTGAGGCAGTTATAACTACGTGCCTTGTAATGTTCAAACTGCAGTAGAACCAAGGCAGGTGGTTGCTTCTTTAAATGAAAATCACAGTTAAAGTAGTGACAGCATTTCTAAAATACACTTTTTAGACGTTTTGACGAAAAAAACACTCTCCATTTGTAAAAGTATCAAATAAAAACCTAATGAAAAATATTAAAATAACTTAATCTGACCCTCAAACTAACCTAACTTAGCCTAGCCCTTAAACTAACCTAAATTAGCCTTGCTCTTAAAATAACCTAACTTACCTTGCCCTTAAACAACCTAGCCTAAGAAACATTTTATGTTTGTTTGACAACATTTAATTGCTACTTTCACACTCGTTCTCATCACTTTAACACTTTAACACTTTATTATTTTTGCCATTTTACAATATTTTATGATGATTATACAGGATATGGGGTTGCAAACAGCCCTTTACAAGCAACGCTTTTGGGCAAAGGTGTGGAGAGAGAGGAAAACACACATCTATAGAAACAGTAGAAAGGTGAAAAGACTTGATCCAGACACAGTCATGTTTCTAAATATTAGCCCAGTAGGGTCAGTTTCTGCTGTATCAAAGGCTACATCAGACACCCATTCATCACAATCACCAGTAAAACTTTAGTACAATATCCTCTACTGACCAAATTTCCCTGACATAACTGGGGGGGCTGCGCCCATTCAGACCCCCCCCCCCGCTAGTTAACTAACCTAGCCTGGGCATTGATTACTTATCCTATTATAACCTCGCTGGGATCGTGAGGGGGGGGGGGAGGATTTCGCCCCCTCAGACCCCCATTTGTAATATTCATTTCCGGGGTTATGGGATTAGAAATGCTGCAAATTGTCAGTTCTATAACTTGAGGACGGTTATAACTCGTGCCTTGTAATGCTTTAAACTGCATTACAGAGAACCCCAAACACCAAGTAAACATCTTCTTCCACGTACAAGCCTTATTACTTAACCCCCGAAGCGGTACAATTCTAGAGTCCTTTCCCGCCCTTATAGCGGGTTTCCTCCAGACCTTCCAGATCACTTGTGATACCTCTAACCCGTAATTATAAAGTGGAGGAGAGCTGCCCTTCACCCTCCCTCCCCCCTAAACGACCCCCTTGAACCCCTCAAAAAAATACTATGGTAAATATTAATATTCTACCCTCACTATAACCTAACCTAACCTCAATATAACCTAGCCTAACCTCACTATAACCAAGCCTAACCTTTCTAATAACCTCCTAGAGAGACCTCAAAAAATTAATTACTAACCTTTTCCTCAATATAAACCCAACCTAGCCTGGTAAAATTCTAGTTCCCCGCAATAAGTCTCGCTAGAGGTTATTGGTAAGGTTTGGGAAAGTTATAGTGAGGTTAGGGTTAGTACAATTATTTTGGGGGATCCAGAGGATGGGGTCATTTAGGGGGGGCAGGGAGTGGCGTCACCCGTGGGGGGGCTAAGGGGGGACTGCCCCCCCCAAATCAAGGACTTTAGTCCCCCCTAAATTGCTGCCCATAGCCTGCTACCCAAAAACAAAACCCGGATTATTTATCCAATTTTCCATGCCAGAGCAAAACCTTATTTTTCACACTTTTATAGAAAATTGGTCTGATTTTTCATTTAAATTTTTGAAAAATGTTTGCTAACAAACCTTGAAATTACTAAGTATATTCTATTATAGAATATTAAAAAAAAATATAAATTATCAAATATAGTTACTATGGTATGATGCCTCCCACAAACATGGCTATGCGGGGCCCGTGTCGGGGTTGTGCCGGGTACGTATCGGCACCGGCGGCAGGGCGGGCTGGTTTCGGCAAATTGGGTGAAGCCGATGTCGGCCCTGCAGCGGAAACTGTATATCGGGCCAATTTTTGATAAATTCGTACAGGCCCAACACAGTCCCTTTCCTTGACTCGGCCCAAGGATAATATATTAAGTGGGTGTGACATGATGGCCGGGCCGAAGGACTTAAGTAGGGTGCAAAGCTCGGATTAGGATAATTGTTGATTATTAGGTGCTGAATCGTAGCCAGGCAGTCAGCTGTTGGCCGGCCACTCGCGCCCGTTGTCTCGTAGCCAATATTCAAAATATTTACCAGTGGGAAGTGAACGGCCGCGGCGATACATTTACTGCTTTCACAAGGCCTCTCAGGCTGAGGAAACGACTTCATCTACTCCACAAAGACTTATAAAGGTACGTAGGAAAGGGTGATGACATCTTAGAGATAATAAATGCTCAAATATATAGACAATTGACAAGAGTTCAAACAACAAGCCTCAGGCTAGAGCAAACGGAACGGAGCTGCTATTTTGTTTTGTTTTCACAGTTTAATTAGTAGTGCCGACCGGGGTAATTTGGTCCTTCCAACGGACCGGTTCTATTCGGACCGCCATCTTTGCTTTGGTATTTGTTTCAATATAAATAAGAGTGTAATAGTTTTGAATATCCCATGTAGTAAAACAACCATTTTAACATTTCTAGTATTAATATGAATATAAATATCGATATGTAACTGAACCCAGGAACCAAAATAGAAAAAGAGTAAAATGACAGCAAAAAAAAGTTACGGCGAAGTTTGTTTACAAAATCAGCTGATTTGGCGAATTTTCATGGGATTCAAATACGAGATGGAGTACATTCTTGTAAATAAGCGTATATATAGTGGTTTTTCCTCTACTTTAACATGAAAATATCAAAAATGCTCTATCTTGTCTCATTTTTTGTATGATCAATGCTCGTTTGGGTCCATATTTACCCTGGTGACAAAAACACTCGCGGGGTAAATTGGACCCAGTGTAATGTACCCCACACGGCATATCACGGTGAGGATTAACTGCTTATTTGCACTTGTTTCTTTTGTTTCAGGTTGTTGAATGCTAATATGGAATTAGTTTAAGGGTGCTGGTATATGAATTAAGGGTAAATTTTTACTCAAGGACCAGAATTCTCTACACAATTGGGAGAATGATTTCTGTTTACCTTAATGGATACGGTAAATGTGCAGCTTCAAACCAATACTTCCTATAAACCAATACTCTCCTGACATAAATGGGGGGCTATGCCCACTCATACCTCCCTGCTAGTTAACTAACCTAACATGGGCATTGATTACGTAACCTACGGTATTATTTTACATTAGGACCGAAATTCCCTACACAATTGGGAGTGTGGTTCTGTTTACCTTATTGAATTCTAGGAAACATTTTCTCTGAGTTTCTCGTCGCAAATCATTACTTTCGAAGATAATGACATGTTCATAGGGAGGCGAGAGCCAAGTGTTTACGTGCGCCTGACTCTTCTTCCTCTTGTGACCTGCATCGCCTCTGTTCTTTCCCTTGCCACGGACACTTTTTTAATGCAGATTTGACTTTAGTTTGGAGGTTAAAGCGTGGGTTAGCTTAGATTAGGTTAGGTTAGTGAGTCAAAAGGTGGGGTTAGGTTAGTTTAATTTTCATATCTCCTATACACTCGGATCTCCTTCCTATTAAAAACATCTTATATCTCCGAAAGAAGTGCCTTGTGACGGAAATTCATAGAGAGAATGTTTCCTAGAATCCAATAAGGTAACAGAAACCACACTCCCACAATGTGTAGGGAATTCTGGCCCTAGTGTAAAGTATTACTAAATTAAGTAACAATGCTTAGAAATTAAAAAGAAAAACTAACATAGACCTAGAAAAGAAGAAAGACTAGGAACTCAAAGACTGGACCCCAAACGTGTGCGTATTGGTCATCTTTTCCGCCTAACCAGAGAATGTGAGGAACAGCTCACATAATGTTTGATAGTGTCCATGGGCATGGCATGACATATTGTTTAAGTTTTTGGAGGTTTGTCAAATTTTGAAGAAAAAGTATTTTTTATATATATATATATATATATGACCAATTTACCCCAGAGTTAGGTCCGATTTACCCCATTTAGTGTAACAATGCGGTCCGCACTTCGCAGTGTATTGCTAACAGAGCTATAATGAAAATTTGTTCAAACTTTAATGACATATAGGTAGTGAACCTCCTATGATTGTTATTAACTTTTGTTTGTTTATTTCAATAGATATGGAAACTAGATCAAAGTTTGTCAAACCAGGACCAAATTACCCGTCGGCACTACATGGTAAAATTCTAGAGTCCTTTCCCGCCCTTATTAGTGCTTTTTTTTCCTTCAGACCTTAACAGATCATTTCAGATACCTCTAACACGTAAATATAAAGTGGGGTGAGATGCCACCTTCAACCCCCCTGCCCCCCCTAAATGACCTCATCCTCTGGATCCCCCAAAATAATATTACTAATCTAACCTCACTATAACTACCAAACCTTACCAATAACCTCCTAGCGAGACTTAATTGCAGGAAACTAGAATTTTACCAGGTTAGGTTAGGTTTATTTGAGGTAAGGTTAGTAATACATTTTTTTGGGTCCTTCTAGGAGGCTATTAGTGAGGTTAGGCTTGGTTATAGTGAGTTTAGGCTAGGTTATAGTGAGGTTAGAATAGCAATATTTACCATAGTATATTTTTGAGGGGTTCAGGGGAGTCGTTTTAGGGGGGGGAGGAGGGTGAAGGGGCAGCTCTCCCCCACTTTATAATTACGTGTTAGAGATATCACAAGTGATCTGTGAAGGTCTGGAGGAAAACCCCCCGCTAATAAGGGCGGGAAAGGACTCTAGAATTGTACCGCTTCAGGGAGTTAAGTAATAAGGCTTGTGGAGAAGATGTTTACTTGGTGATTGGGTTCTACTGTAATGCAGTTTAAAGCATTACAAGGCACGAGTTATAACCGTCCTCAAGTTATAGACCTGACAATTTGCAGCATTTCTAATCCCTATAACCCGACGGAAATGAGATATAACACATGGGGGGTCTGGAGGGGCGAAATCCCCCCCTCCTCCCAGCGAGGTTATAATAGGATAAGTAATCAGTGCCCAGGCTAGGTTAGTTAACTAGTGGGGGTGGGGGTCTGGATGGGCGCAGCCCCCCAGTTATGTCAGGAAAATTTTGGTCAATAGAGGATATTGTACTAAACTGCAGTTTTACTGGTAATTGTGATGAATGGGTGTCTGATGTAGCCTTTGGTACAGCAGTACTGACCCTACTATATACTGGGCTGATATTTAGAACATGACTGTGTCTGGATTCAAGTATTTTTCCCCTTTCTATTGATTCTATAGGTGAGAACGAGTGTGAAAGTAACAATGAAATGTTGTGCAAACAAATTTTTTCTTAGACTAGGTTAGTTTAAGGGCAAGACTATGTTAGGTTAGTTTAAAGGCAAAGCTAAGTTAGGTTAGATTAAGTTAGTTTAATGGTTTGAATAGGTCATTATTTGATACTTTTACAAATGGAGTGTTTTTTCCAGTCAAAACGTCTAAAAAGTGTATTTTTAGAAATGTTGTCACAACTTTTAACTGTCATCTTCATTTAAAGAAGCATAAAACCTGCCTCGGTTCTACTGCAGTTAATACATTACAAGGCACGTAGTTATAAACCGTCTTCAACTTGTAATCTCACCATTAGCAGCATTTCTAAGATATTTTGGTACTTTCAACCATTAATTGAGTATGTGGATAAAATGTTCTATTCTATTTTCGTTTTGTTAAGAATGATGTCTTTTNAGAAAGGTATGAAAGCATTAAACATCCTCGACGCACATCGTGAAATGGCTGTGTAGCAAATAATATTCAAATAACATTTTTCATAGCGCCCTAAACTTTTCAGTTTAATATCAACCCCATCTATAGAGTTAGAAAAATGCTGCCATTCTAAGAGCTCAAAACAATTAGATATCGATGTGTAATACAGACAATCACGCTACTACTCTTTGCTGTGCCTTCAATAATGTCAACCTTAACGATATTCCTTGAGCCTCTGCAAGAGGTTAATGAAGTGTACGACACTTTTACTCTCGGCAACATAAAGAAAGAGCTTTGGCAGCGCTACAATCGTATTTTGTGAGGGCAAGCAGGGCGGAGCTTAAATAAGTATAATTTACCCCGGGAAGGACACTACAAAATACGCCTCTAACCTTATAGGTTTTAATGAAACCTAACCTAACCTTAAAGGTTTTAATGAAACCTAACCTAACCTTATAGGTTTTAATAAAAACCAACCTACCTTAACCACAAAGTATACCTTTTTTTTTATGGGTTTGCGCAAAAAAAAAACTATCTCTATTAGAGCAAGCCCCTATTGTAGGCCAAGAAAAAATAGTCGGTGTCTCTGAAAACGACCGTTAAACTCCCCTGTCTCTGGGTATGCATGCTACTATAGGCGGCCTGTTTCAACTGGCGGCCCGAATCAACGGTACCCGGTGGTGCCCAAGGTAAGACACAGCCTGGCGAATGGCGAAGAGTTCTGCTGTCAGAACATCTGTTTCGGGGGGCAGCCGCCACGTCCTGCAGATGTTGGAGCGAGGTCATAGACGGCAGCGCCTGTAACGGAATGGTGGGAGAGTGAGAGCCATCAGTGAAGATCTTCAGGTGTTTTTGGTAAGTGACATGTCGAGTTGACGGAATAAAGAAGCTGCCAGGACGCCAGCTGATGTTTGGGAGGAAGATCTGGGATAGTCAGGGCAACCATCGGGGAAATGTCCAGCCAGGATGGAACCGGGGAGTGTGGGCTGATGGGCTGAGTAGGAGGTGTTGGTGGTGGTGGGTTTCAGCACAGAGTGGGCCAGCAGTGCACGGACCAGTAGAGGCTGACGGGCTCCAGGAAGCCAGACTGGAGTGTGAGGATCCACACCGGAGTTGGCATAGAGAGTGGTGAGGGGTGGGATGGGGCAGGGACATGATGTGCGGGTAATGGCTACACGGATCTCCCTCCTGTGTACCTGCAACGGGGGATGCCGCTTTTTTTGCGTGAAGGGCGATGCCCAGGTGATGGACCTCATTGCCCCCATGGAGATCCTCAGGGCCGCATTTTGCAGGACGTCCAGTTTCCTGGGGTTTGGAAAGGGCTGCTAACCATAAATACAGCTGCCATAAGACACCTTAGATCTGATGGCCGCCTGGTAGTAGTGCAAAAGGAGATCACGACTCCCCCAGCGGACACCAGCCACCCGCTTCATGATGTTATGGCGCCTGTTGCAGATGGTACGGAGGTACTCAATATGAGGAGACCAGGTCAGGCGGGGACCATCCAGCCGCATACCGAGGAGGTGTGGGACCTGGTGTAAGGCATCGGGGAGCCACTACCCAGCAAACACAAGACGTATGGGCCCCCGGAGGCCCTTCGTATGTCTTCCCGGCGGCCCGACGTAAGTGTAGGGACGTAGGGCCGCTGGGAATTTGCTCAGAGGCTCACCGGGGGGGCCGCTCCCAGCGGCCCCCGTAGAGCATATGACCATTTGCCGCTGTTATATTAACTGATTGAGGAATATTTATGGTTATACTTTCTAAGTATATTGCAGATATAGGTCTGTTTTAAGGGGTGTTGCACAGCCCATTAGCCGATTAATAGACTAATATGCTGTTCAACACTTAAAAAATTACTATGTCGTTATCCAGTAATATGATGAATAGGGGAATCATAATTGCTACGGACATTTTTTATTTCATAATAACAAAAACATTTTCGTTATTGGGTTTACATGGGGGTGTAATTGGGAAAACTGAACAGCCATCTATAAGGATATTGGTTGCGGTGAACCACATAACAACATCCACCCACTTTTGCGTTTTCCACTAACTGATTTCACTCACTGACAGTCTGACACAGCGCTCGAGGAATTCCTAAAAAAACGTGTCGTACTGCAATTATTTATATTTTTCATCTATTTCGATATAATGAAGGAAACGGGAAAAAATGTTTTTAACTAAGTTCTCATTATGTTATCGACTGGTTTTAAGGGTGACAATTTAAGGCCTTTTTGTGGTTTTTAACCCCTTTGTAATGGCTATCTACGTCTGGCAGTTTTGTGCATTGGTAGCTGGGAATTATTTCAAATAATATTCTATTTTAAATTATGATATTATCCATTTTAACTCCATCATCTACATATCCTTATTAGGTGTACCATTGAGTAAATTTATATGTGTTGATAATTATATGTTGGAAATTGATTGAAATAAGGGACATATGTCTTTTTTGTTATCCCGTAATCTTTGCTCGGATAATCAAAGTTTTTTTTATATGTAACTACAAAACATAGACTAACTGGTAAAACCTTTTTCCATGTAAACTCCTTCCTATGTACGTATATCTCATCTTTATTTCTATGTATCTCTGGGTGTTGCTGATCAAGCTGGCAATATTTGAAATATACTGAAAAATGATAATTTCTATAAACTATTATAAAAACTTCTATAACAATTTTTAATAGCTTGAACAGGCCTAATAATAGTGATGGTACCGATATTGAGATACTATGTATATTACTGAGTTAATATATATAATATGAATGAATATTTCTCACTAACAAATAGGTACCAGCGGGCCTCCGGAGGATTTACGTCAAGTTGCCGCTGCTTGTCACTACTGATGTATCACTACATCAAGATAATCATATAACTGTTGTTTCAAAATGTTTACACATAGAAATATTCAATTCTTCAAATTCTGTACATTAATTTTCAACATAGTAAATTTTCCCGTCTGAAAATACACCAGCGGCCCTTCGGACTCCGGAGGGCTGACGGAGGTTAAAATTTTCCGCCGGCGGCCGTCGTTCGCCGCTCCCACAGCCTACGTAAGGCCCGCCGTGAGGTTAGTGGGTAAGGGTGACAGTGGGTGGAGAGCGGACAGGCTTGAGGGTGAAGCACATTTAAAGGGAGCTTTTGGGAGCATTAATTGAGAGACCCCAAGTCCTCACCCAGTCAGTTAATGCATCTGCTGCCTCCTGCAAGCATAGCTGTGCCTGGGCCCGAGTGTTGGCTCTGCTGATGATGGTAATGTCGTCTGCATAGATAAGAAGGTGAGAGTGGGGAGGAATGTGGAGGTCCCGAGAGTAGGACCATTGAACAGCAAAGGGCTGAGGATGGAACCCGCGGCACTCCTCTCTGTACTGGATGGGAAGGAGGTGGAGGCACTAACCGCAATTTGAAAAGACCGGCCCGACAAGAATGACCGAAACCAGGCGAGGGTGGGTCCCGTGATTCCCATGGATGCCAATTTTACGGAGGATCCCTACGTGGGACGCAGAGCCCAAATGCCCCCTTAATCTACAAAGGGGAGGTCAGACCTCCCTCCCCCGGGAAAAGTGTCACAGAGTGTACTCCAGCTGCGCCAGGCCCATTGGGGGGCCCCCCTGGGGGGGCCGAAGCCACCCTGCCCCTTTCTTCGGGAGAGGCCGTCCTCCAGCCACCAGGATAGGCGAGGGGCCCAACAACCCCTCCAGGAGCTTACCCACGCAGGAGGGGGAGAGCAATAGGGCGATAGGGGGAAAACGGGAGTGGGGGTCCTTCCTGGGTTTTGGTTTATGGGAGCGGGTGGGGGAAATTTTCCAGTACTTTACGGGGACGCCCCGGACCCAAAATGGTTTTGAAGGGGGGAGAGTGCCGTGGTTTTTCAAGGGGAGTGTGGGGGAAGCGGGAAACTCATAGGGCCCCGTTGCCCCGGGGCCCCCGCATTTTTCCCCCGGTCTTAAGGCGGAAAAGGGCCCCGGCCCACCCTCATAAAAGTTTTTAAAAGGGAATGGTAAAGTGCCGGGGCCGGGGGGAAGGGCAAAAACCCCATTATTTTTTGCCGCATTGATGTTAAGGGACGATGAGAGAGGACATGGGAGACCAATCTTGTCCGGGTAGTGTGCGGCAATTTTTGCACCCTTCGGCGGGCATCTAGGAGGGGGTCGGACCATCCTTCGGGGCAGTGAGGGGCTTTGTTAGTGCCCTCCAGGGAGTTAAAAAAATTTCCCACTACGCTTTGGGGGAGGGGGGACGGAGAGAGGGTGCGCAGGGGCGCCCCACGCCCCCTTGGGAAAGGGGAGGAGGGGTCCTGGCACATTTGGCATCGGGTCTATGAAATCAGCCAAGCGGGAGTGGGGGCCCTTCGACGCCATGGGTTCCACGCCCTCCTACGGGCCTTGACTCCCTGGGGCCAGTTTTTGCCCACCAAGTTTTCCCCGGGACGACGAGGGGCGCGCCCGCGTCGAGAGATGGAAGGCGGGCCTTTCTTTTCCCCCCGGGAAAGGGGGAAAGGGGGGGGCAGCGGCGTCCCCGGGGGAAGGGAGGAGAGATCCGGTGGGCTGGAGTGCCCCCTCGAAGGGGGCCCCACCCGGGAAAGGGCTTTGAGTTTTCCAGCGAGGAAGGCAACCGGGGAGGCCTCCCCCCATTTAACGGCGGGGAAAGGAGGGGGGGGGGTGGTCACCCCCCATGGGGGGGCCCAGTGGTGACGGTAAGGGGCCAAAGGCGGGCCCCCAAGGAATAGGTCCGGGACAGTTTGTAGCCCCCGTGGGGGGGGGAGGGTAACGGGAAAGGCAGCCCCGGGGTGAAAAAAAGGGACAGGCGAGGGAGCAAGGAGAGCTAAAAAGAGCGCCCCCCCGGAGGGTTGGTGAGGTGGGGGAGGGGGGTTTCGGGTTTCCCCCAGCACCTGTGATGGGCAATAAAGTCCCCCAGATGAAAAACAGGCGGGGGAAAGGGGGGAAAAAAGTAGGGATCAGTTCCCGGTATGGGCACCATCACCCGTTAAGCGGGCCCCGTACGGTAGCCCCCCTGTTGCTAGCAGCCCGGGCCCTGCGACCACTTCGAGGGGGGGCCCCTGCCACTGTGGGAGGGAAGGGGGGAAAGGGTAAAGGGGAGTCGTGAACTGAAAGGGAGGATACCCCCTTTCCAAACGCCCCTGGGGTCTTTTCCTTCCGGAGATTTTGTGGGCCGGTTGGGTTGAGAGAGGGGGGGGGGTTTTTAGAGCCACGTCTCACAAAACCCCCAACCACAAAAGGGAAAAAAAATTTTCCCCACAAGTAGGTCTTAAAACTCGGGGGTTTTCCTGGGCAGGGAAGGGGCCCTTCCACAGGAGGGGGGGAGAGGGCCTAATTGGGGGGAAAAACGTGGGGGAGGGAGGGGGAGTGCGGGCCCAAAAGACGGCTATTTATGGAAGGGACGGGACAACCCCCCGTTGGAAAAGGGGGAAAAGTTTCCCCTGAAAAGGGGTGAAAATCGCGGCAGGGGACGTTGTGTTTTGTTGTGGAGGGCCCAGGACCCGGAGGGGGTCGCAAGAGGGTTTTTGGGGGGTTTTTGGGGGGGGTAGTCGGGGGAGGCTTTGGTCCGAGAGGCAGGGGGGGGGGGGGGGGGGGCAGAGGGGGCGGGCCCAAGGGCACCGTCCGAGAGGGGGGACGTGGGGACGGGTCTAATGCCGTGTGAAATTTGGAATCTGGGGGGAGGGTTCTAATGAGTGACCCAAAAATGTGACCGTCGGCATTCCCCGCCAATATAGGTGTCTACCACGTGACGTCAAAAGCCCTTTTTGGGGGCTGCGACAGGCCGGGAGATGGGGGAGTTGGGGGCCAAAAAACCCTCCACTTGCCGCCCGTGTTGCCAGTTTATGAAATTTTTCCCCCTACCAAATATATTTTTATCAGTAAAAAAAGAATACTGTTATTTTCGGAAATGTTTGTTCTTAATGTTACCCAAAAAAAAAACCGAAAACCCCATAAAGAAAGGCCATTATGAGGACTCGAAAGAAATATGTGAATTTAATTTATTCACCAGCGCCAGTCCCATTTATTTTTTGCTGGGAAAAACATTTTAATGGGGGAATTACCCAATAAAAAGGGGAAATTTTATTACCCTTTCCATTGATATATTTCGTTTTCTTTTAAATGAATTAAAACCAGTAAAAATTGCGTTAACAAAATAAATAACCCAGGGAAATGGGTTTTTAATTTTCTTCCCAAAATTGATGAGGTTATTTTTTTAGTTAACCTCATTTATACAGGGGTTTAATTCTTTTATCAAAAAACCCAAAAAATCAAGGGAAAAGCTGTGTGGGTTGTCCCCGGGAGGGGGCCCGTAGTGTAACGGTAGCACGCCCCCCCGGCAAGTGGAAGGTCTGGGGGTTCATCCCCGGGGGTTTGCCCCCTTTTGGTTCCCCCCCTCCCTCTAACATGGCGCCAGTGGGTGGGATTCACCCGGGAGCGATACACTTTCCCCCGGACTGGCCCGGGGGGGGGGGGGGGCCTTGGGGGGGAGATTTTGGGGGTTGTCCCCCGGGGGGCGACCGTAGTGTAACCCGGGTTAGCACGTCCGCCGGGAGGGGAAAAGGTCTCGGGTTCGACCCCGACCCCGGGTGTTTGCCTTTTGGTAAAACCCCACCTAAAAAAATAAAATTTCCCGCTTCTTTTAAATATTCTCCATTTTAAAATGTTTTCGAGCAAAATATTAAATGGGGCTGGCGTGGTGAATTTTAAAGTTAATGCATATTTCTTGAGAGTCTCATAAGGGGCCTTTTTTTAGTTTTGTTTTAGGGTTTTTTTATTTGAAAAATTTATTGAAAAAACCCTTTTCCGAAAAACAACAGTATACCCTTTTATACGATAAACATATTTTTGGGAAAGGGGAAAAAATTAACCATAAGTGGAAAAACACGGGCGGCAAGTGGATTTTTTTGGTCCTCCAGCTCGCCCCGGACGGGCGGCTTTTGGCGGAAGACGCTAGATGGGGGACGTCGGGTCCCAAAAACACCTATTCAGTAGGTTCTAAAATTAGGTTTTCGTTTTGTTATTCCCCACTTCATTTCCAATTTCCCCTTTTTAAGCTAAATCTGATTCATAAAAATCTAAATTCCCCCGACCTCCACATATGTAAAAAATTTTTTTTTAAAAAATTTAAAAATTTTTCCTCTAGTAGGCTCCTTTTTGGGCTTGGAATTTCCGGTTTAAATTTAAAAATTCCCCCCCCCCTTTTATTAAACCCCTTTTATTCCTTTTAAAAAACAAAAAATTTTTTTTTTTTGGGTTTTTTTTTTTTTTCCCAAACCCCAAATTTTTTAAAAAAACCCCCCCCCAAAAAAACCCCCCCTTTCCCCCCCTTCCCCAAAAATTTTTTTAAATTTTTTTTTTTAAACCCAAAAAAACCCCAAACCCCATAAAAAACCCCCCCCTTCCCCCAAAATTTTTTAAATAACTTTCCCCCCCAAAAAAATTTTTTTAAAAAACCCCCTTTTTTTTCCCCCTTTTTTTTTCCTTTTTTTAAAAATTTTTTTTAAAACCCTTTTTTTTAAAAGGGCCCCCCCTTTTTTTTTTTTTTAAAAATTTTAAACCCCCCCCCCCCCTTTTTTTTTTTTAAAAATTTAAAAAAGGGGGGGCCCCCCCGGGGGGGGGTTTTTTTTTTTTTTTGGGGGCCCCCCCTTTTTCCCCCCCCCCTTTTCCAAAAAATTTTTTTTTGGGGAAAAACCCCCCAAAAAAAAATTTTTAAGGGCCCCGGGGCCCCCCCAAAGGGTTTTAAAAAAAAAAAGGGGAAAAAAAATTTTTTTTTTTTTCCCAAAAAAAAAAAATTTTAAAAAAATTTTTAAAAAAAAAAAACTATTTTTTTTTTAAAATTTTTTTTTAATAATTTTAAAAAAAAAAATTTTTTTTTAAATTTTTTTTTTAAACCCCAAAATTTTTTTCCCAAAACAAAAAAAAAGGGGGGAAAACCCCCCCCCCCCCGGGGCCCCCAAAAAAAAAAATTAAAAAATTTTTACCCCCTTTTAAAAAACCCCAAAAAATTTTTTTTTTTTGATTTTAAAAAGGGGGGTTTTTTTTTTTTTTTTTTTTTAAAAAGGGGGGAAAAAAGGGGGGAGGAAGGGGAAAAAGGGAAAAAAAATTTTAAAAAAATTTTTTAAAAAAGGGGGGGGGAAAAAAAGGGGGGGGGTTTTTTTCCCCTTTTTTAAAAATTTAAAAAAAAAGGGGAAAAAAGGGGGAAAACCCCCAAAAAGGGGGGAAAAAAAAATTTTTTCCCAAAATTTGAATTTCCCCCTTTTTTTTAAAGGGGGGGTTTTTTAATTTGGGAAATTTTAAAAAATGGGGGGCCCTTTTTTCCCTTTTTTGGGGGTTTTGGAAAATAAGGGGGGGAAAAAAATAAAAGGGGGGAAAAGGGGGGCCCCTGGGGGCCCCCCCAAAAAAAAACCCCCCCCCCCAAAAAAAAAAATTCCCGGGTTTTTTTAAAAAGGGGGGGGGGGGGGCCCCCCCCCCCCTTTTTCCCCTTTTTTTTTTTCCCCCCCCCTTTTTTTTTTTTTTTTGTTTTTTCCTTTTTTTGGCCCCCCTTTTGGGTTTTTTTTTTTTTCTGGTTTTTAAATTTTTTTCCCCCCTTTTTTTTTTTTTTTTTAAATTTTTTTTTTCCCCCCTTTTTTTTTTCCCCCTTTTTTTTTTTTTATTTTTTTTTTTTTTTTTTTTTTTTTTTAAAAAATTTTTTTTTTTTTTTTTAAAATTTTTTTTTAAAAACTTTGGTTTTTTTGAAAATTTTTTTTTTTTCTCCTTTTTTTCCCCCCCCTTTTTTCTTGATTTTTAAAAAACCCTTTTTTCCCCTTTTTTTTTAAAAAACCCCCCCCCTTTTTTAAATTTTTCCCCCTTTTTTTTTAAAAAAAAAAAAATTTTTTTTCCTTTGGCCCGGGAAAAAAAAAAAATTTTGGGGGTTTTTTTGGAAGGGTTTTTTCCCCTTTTTTTTGGGGGCCCCTTTTTTTTTAAAAAAAAAACCCTTTTTGGGGTTTTTGGGGGGGGTTTTTTTAAAATTTTAAAAATTTTTTTTTTAGCCCCCAAAAAAAAAAAAAAAAAATTTGGGTTAAAAAAAAATTTTTTTTTTAAAAAAAAGCCCAAAAATTTTTAAAAAAAACCAAAAAAAACCCAAAAAAAAAAGGGGGGTTTTTTCCCCCTTTTTTTAAAAAAAAAAAAAATTTTTTTAATTTTTTAACCCAAATTTTTTGGGGGGGGGGAAAAAATTTTTTTGGGGGTTTTTTTTTTTTTTTTTTTTGGCGTCCCCCCAAAAAAAAAGGGGGGGGGGGGGAAAAATTTTTTTATAAAAATTTTTTTTTTTTTAAAAAATTTTTTTTCCCCCCCAAAAAAAATTTTTTTTTTTTTTTTTTTTTTGGGGTTTTTTTTTTATTTTTTTTTTTAAAAAATCCCCCAAACCCCCCGGTACGGCCCGGGGGGTTTTTTTTTGGTTTAAGGGGGTTTTTTTTTCCCCCCCCCTTTTGGGGGGGAAAAAAATCCCTTTAAAAAATTTTTTTTGGGTTAAAAAAAAAATTTTTTTTTTGGAAAAATTTTTTTTGGGGGGGGGAAAAATTTTTTTAAAAAAAGGGCTTTTCCCAAAGGGGTTTTTTTTTAAAAAAAAAAAAAAGGGAAAAAAAAAAAAAAAAAATTTTTCCCCCCAAAAAAGGGGTTTTTTAAAAAAAAAAAAATTGGCCAAAAAAAATTTTTTTTTTTTTGGAAAAATTTTTTTTTTTTTGGTTTTTCCCCCCAAAAAATTTTTTTAAAAAAACCCCCCCCCCCCCCCCCAAAAGGGATTTCCCCTTTTTTTTTTCCCCAAAAAAATTTTTTTTTTCCCCCCTTTTTTTCCCCCCCCCCTTTTTTTTTAAAAAAATTTTTTTAAAAAATTTTGGGGGGGGCCCCCCAAAAAAAATTGGGGGGGAAAAAATTAAAAAAACCCCCCCCCCCCCCAAAAAAATTTTTTTTTTTTTTAAAAAAAAAATTTTTTTTAAAAAAATTTTTTTTAAAAAATTTTTTTAAAATTTTTAAAAAAAAATTTAAAAAAAAAATTTTTTTTTTTTGGGGGGGGGGTAGGGGTTTTTTTTCCCAAAATTTTTGCCCCTTTTTTTCCGGAACCCTTTTTTGGGTTATTTGGGGGGTTTGTTTCCTGCCCCCGGGCAAGATTATCGCTGATTTCTTTCTTCTTTGTTTTTTTAACGTTCTGGCGGGCAAAGTAGCCGCGGTCCTCTTCCCTGAGCTAGAGGACGGGCTCGTATCAAGGCCCGGCCAAGATACGGCATCACGGCGCTAAAAATGGACGAGAACTGCGCGGATCTGTAGGAGGTTAGGTTAGGGTAATAATATACCCGGCAGGACGGGCCAGGGTAATATGGACGAGAGCTTCGCGGTCTTTTTCAGAGACACCGACTAGTTTTTCCTGGCCTAAAATAGGTGCTTGTTCTAATGGAGATACTTTTATTTTGCGCAAAACCTGAGTTTTGAAAAGTTAGTTAAAAAAAAAAAAAAAAAAAAAAAAAATTTATGGTACCGTTTCCATTAAAAACACTGTATCTCCATCAGAAAAAAGCACTAAAACTTGGCCGGGAAAAATTAGTCAGGGTCTAATAGGTTTTAATGAGACCTAACTTAACCTTATAGGTTTTAATGAAACCTAACCTAACCTTAACCACTAAGTATACCTAACCTCACCTTACCTTAACTCTTACCTACTGAGGTGGTGGGAAGCAGCGAGCGATTTCCCGTAGGAAGTGAAGTGAAACTGCAGTGAAAACCACGTCCATGTTTCGTCAAAGACAGCTCTTGCCTGCAGTTACCACACTTTCTCTTAGTTGGTATGATACTGTGTTCTTCAAACGTTTTCAGAGCCTCTTGGTCTTTGTTAAGGTATAATTGGATGATACTGACTTCAGTCACTGAACACCCTAACGGCACTCCATTTCAAGTAGCCTACTGACTTTACCCGATACAAATTTAGGACCTTTGTTTTAATTAAGAGCCTTTGATTGGCTCCCGAAAATTGTATGACTGATTGGCTAAAGGAAAAAAATGCGAACCTGTCATTGGCTAATTTTTGGAGTCTGTGATTGGCTAGACTCTGAGTTTCTTGATCCGTAAGAAATATCGTAGGTCGTAACTCCGGGTCAGTATCCAAATAGAGTTTGATGGAGGAGGGTGTGTCTGTGCGCTATAGACAACAAAAGGATAATTGCAATATATACATATTTTTGTATATTTCGCGCAAGTAGAGTAGCAGTGTACAGTATACTGAGCAAAAAAAATTACAGAAAACGTGAGTATTAAGGACGGTAGTGACCGCGAAATTCTCGTCCATTATAACTCGGGCCAGACCGGACCACTCGGCGGCTGGCGGGCGGGACTGGTGAATGCGGGGGTGGTGGCGGGGCACACTTGCTTTCGTACAATTCCGTCACTTCTCAGGTTTCTGAGACACTGATTTTAATTTCCTGGGTTATAATAAGACGAGAACTTCGCGGTCGCTACGACCTTAATACTCACGTTTTCTGTAATTCTTTTTGCACAGTATACTGTGCATTACTTTATGATAAGGGTTAGGTTAGGTTTCATTAAAACCTATAAGGTTAGGCTGATTATACTTTGTGGTTACGGTTACGTTAGGTTTCATTAAAACCTATAAGGTTAGGTTAGGTATACTTTGTGGTTAAGGTTAGGTTTAATGAAAACCTTTAAGGTTAGGTTTGGTATGTTCAATTCAATCACTTCCCTGTTATCTGAGACCCTGACTCATTTTTCCGGCCAAGTTTTAGTGCTTTTTCTGATGGAGGTACAGTGTTTTTAAAAGAAACGGCGACCATAAGATTCGGTGATTATTATCTATATATTTTTTTTTTAACTGAGTTTCTGGAAAATAAAACTATCTCAATTAGAAAAAACACCTATTTTAGGCCAGGGAAAATGACCAGGGACCGCGAAGTCCTCGTCCATTATTACCTTTCCTGGTCAAGTTTAAGTGCTTTTCTGATGGAGATACATTGTTATCAATGGAAACGGCGACCCTAAGATTTGGTGATGAAAAAAAAAAGGTAAATTGTTACACTAGGACTAGATTTCTTTACACAATGGGCCGCTGCACTGAATATTAAGATCCCGTTCCAAATGCCCATAAATCTTGATGAGATAGGCATGTTAGCTGTATTTTTATCGTACTAACATATTACTTACTTGTTGTGTACTAAGTCTGGAATAGTCTTACCTGAGCGGGGGCAATTATAACAATGTGGTGAGATTTTATATGATTATTATTTCTTAATCGTAATACATGTATCGGTATGTTTACAGCACGATTTAATCAAGGTATAGTCAATTTGCACAAGGTATAACACGTAAGGACGACATACGCAGCGCGACACACACACGTCCGTCCGACTCGATTGGATATCTTTCTCTGGCGTCACTGGGTGCCGCCGTAGGAGCGCTGGCTGGCTGGGTGAGGCAGGGGGTGCCTCTGGGGTGTCAGGTTACAGGGTGTGGTGCTTGTCACCGTCTAGTGGTGACCTCTGCCGGGTTGTGTTGTAGACGTGCAGTGACGCGGCATGGGTGTCACGGGCGTGTCACAGTTACAATAACTTTAACATGGATATTATTAGAGATGCCTTAAATATATAATAGTAGGGATAAACATATCTACCTAAATATATCTACCGACAAAGCCAACAGGCAACTTGCGGACAACTGGGTGCTAGCGACCAATATTTGATGTTATTTTAACCAAAATAAGGCAATCTTAAGTATTCTTATGTTGAAAATCATGTTTTCACTAATAAAATCAATGGTTTTGATATACAGTCGACCCTCGATTTAACGGACTTCCGATTTAACGGACTCCATTCGCGAGACAAATTTGCGGGCAAGAATGGCATATCGGACCGCTTATTGCCGCTCGAATCGTCAACTCAACATAATTTTTATTTTTTTATTTTGGAATGCTTGGGTTTTAATGAGTTTAAAAGTATCCGATAGTAAGATATATAAGGTACCTAGAAACCTGTGTTGCTAGTGATTTAGTTGTATGTGGGTTGAAATAGTGAATATTCGTACGTATTACAATTTCTTGACTTCTTCTTGTGACCTCTTTCTCTTAAGTTTAGCTTCGTAGGTCCTCTCCTCTACTGTTAGCCGAAGCTTCCATCCCGGGAGACTGCAAACCATCACACACACACAGCTGTTCGCCTGCACTGTTTTCGTCAATGGTAAACAAACATGGCTCCGACACCCAGGCAGGCTATCGCTGCTATATACTTACTTATGTATATTGTCAATCGTAGACAAGCATAACTAGCTAAAAACGTGCATGGATGCGTTCACGGTTGGCTCGTTGGAACTCGTCAGACTCATCCTCTGACATCGATGGAAAAAGTGCTAGTGTGACGGCGCCTTTAAGTGTCCGCCAGTCGGAGCGCATAGTAGTACATGTTTTTTGACAGTCGGAGCGCATGTTTACAAGCTCAGTTTAAGCTGTGTTCGCCTGTTTTTCGGTGTTTTTTATGCTTATTTAGACTTGTTCTGTGCAGTGAAGTTATTATGGCATCGAAAGAGAAGGGAAGTGATAAAAGAAAGCGTGTGAGTCTAAGTATTGCAGAGAAATTAGAACATATTATGAAGGTGGAATCATGTTTCTGTGGCCTGGGTGTGTGACGAGTATGGAGTAAAGAAACAAACAGTTGAGTGATATTTGCAAGTCTTAGGACAAACTCAGAGAATATGCTGTGACATTCAATGTTGATGCAAGTAAGGATAGGAAAGGAGTAATACATTTTCGACAACACTTGAAAGTTCCTCAGAGTGTAGCCCTACATGTGTCTTTCATGTCTAATGACAACACTGCTGCTGCCGCGGCCGCGCTGACAGGCGTGGATGAGCGCTTTGCTTGTATTTTCATCTTGACTTATATTTTTGAATAATAGCCATTAAAATGCGATTATATGTCTATATTCACCTAGAATGCTGATATTTCATAGCATACCAAGTAGTAATGAGCGAGCCTGGAGACTTACTACCTCTCCTAATACCAGTCCCGAGCAGTCGTGGGCGAGTGTGCCACAAATCCCTGATGTAGCGCCAGTCACTGTTTACCTCCCAACATAGCTACACGGTCTGGTTGTGTTTGTGATTATTTCTCATTTATTTCACTATTTTTCCTGTGTTTTTCCTACATTTTCACACCCTTGGGAAAATACCCTCGCACTAACAGACAAGCGGCTTTAACGGACCACTTCTCCCTTTTAGTCCGTTAAATCGAGGGTCGATTGTACTTGTACTCATCAAAACATGGCTAATACTGAAGTCTTGCAATGCAGTACTACTGTACACTGAGCACTCGGGTATCACTGATAGCATCTTCAGGCAAAATCTGCGTTCAGTAAGGCAACGCTAACGGGTGCACAGGGAGGCTCACAGTGACGTCAGTATACTGGATGCCTAGTGCAAGCCCCCGCACTACAGATCTGATAGGTGGATCGCTACTGAGTTGCCAGCTTGCGCCACAATAAGGGTATGTAAACAAAGGGCAAAGAAAGCTGCTCTTCTGTCTCCTCTTCTTGCCTTCTCAATATTTCATTTCCTGCTGCTATAACTTTTGCTGCATGAAATACAGGGTCATCAACAAGTTATTCTTCAACAATAAGAATAGCCACAGAGATAAATGTCGGCAGCTGATATCTTGGTAGCAATGTAAATTGTGAAACGTTCAGTATCGTTCAGTAGGGAGGGTGTGACTGCTACTGAGTGCAGCCCTGGCAGGTGTCACTCTGGGAATTTGTAAGATAAGATAAGATACTTTGATCCTATCTAGACACTTTGCAAGTACCAATGACAAGGTTATTGACTATACAAAGTGCCACCACGCCAGGACGAACCTGGTGGGCTCGAACCGCTGACCGAATGCAGGGACGCTGCACGCGAGCCCACAGCTCTACCAACTGAGCCACCCTGACGGGTTGGGGATTTGTAAGGTTAGGTCTTCAGTGCTTGAGGTGTTTAATGTGTTGGAGACGATGTGGCTGACAAAGTGGATGGCACAGAGGAGGTGGAAGAGGCTGCAGAAAACTCTGAAAATTCGAACAATGTGCAGAAAATTCGAACTTCAGTTCCGATCATGGAAAGTTGAAAAATTGAACGTAGCCTGAAACAGGTCGAATTATCCAAAGTTCGAATTAGAGAGGGTTTACTGTAATGAAGATATGGGCATATTGATATAATGAAGATATGGGCATACACACAACCCTCGTTTTCCCGGATATCGGATTTGACGGACAAAATCGGAGGTCTAGGGATATGTCAGACTCCCGGACAAATGCCTGATCCAGTCCGTAAATCGACAAAGTTGTCCGGCGGTCCGAGCGTCTCCTGTCACCCCTGGTCAGTGTCCGTGCCTCCCGCCAGGTGGCAGCATGCTCAGCGGACGTATTGTTTACATTTAGGCACAAGAGTCACGGTTCACCTGCACCGCCTCTGTCAGTCCACTGACCCCCACTGCCAGGAACGTCTCTGAGACTATTGAACACTTTCTGCTGCAGTATCCGCGCTTCCACTCCCACCATGTAGTGCTACGCTCTCAACTCCTCACCCTGAACGTCGTCACCTTTGACCTGCTCACCCTGCTGGCGGCGGCTGGCCTCCCGCCAGGTAGCAGCTTCTTCTTCTTGTGACCTTTGTCGCTTAGTATCGCTTCATAGGTCCTCTTCCTATGTCCTCTCCTTCGTTGACAAAACTTGTTAACTCTTCCCCTGTTTATTTCACCTGGGAAAGACATTTTGATCAGTTTTCAATCCTTTGATTATCATCCTAATTCATTGTCTCTTTTGTGTTCTTATCTCCCAGCACTGCGTTAGGAACACTGGTGAGGTTTACAATACTTTCAGCTTCCTTTGTCCCCATACAACCCTAACACCGTACACAGGGCCCCGTCTTTCTGCTCTAGTCTCCTGTCCCACTCCTCTCTGCCTAGGACTGTTACTATTGATGCTATAAGCCTTTCCTTCTGACTCCTATACTTGTTGCGTGCTCAGCGGTCGTATTGTTTACATTTGGGCACAAGACTCTCACGGTTCACCTGCACTGCCTCCGTCAGTCCCCTGACCCCCACTGCCCCTGGTGCAGGAACGTCTCTGAACACTTTCTGCTGCAGTGTCCGCGCTTCCACTCCCACCGTGTAGTGCTACACTCTCAACTCCTCACCCTCAACGTCGCCACCTGTGACCTGTCCACCCTGCTGGCGGCGGCTGGCGTCCACCCCTCCCGGCAACACGCTGTCATCCGCCTCACCTGTGCCTTCCTGAGGAAGACTGGTCAACTACAGCGCCTGTGATAACATCATAGGATATCACCAGGGCTCATAGTGTTCCTCAAGGGATCCTCGCAGCCCTAAAAACAACAACAAAGTGACGTAAAAATCTGCGGCGGGGTAGTTGATATTGGCGGTTGCCGGACAGTAAATACTAGAGTAGGATAAACGTCCGGGGGTGGGTAATGGCCTCGGACTGTTGCGATTCCCAGACGTTTGTGGTTCCCGGACCAGTGCTCCTCCCTATTAGTCCGGGAAAACGAGGGTTGTGTGTATTGATATAATGAAGATATGGGCATATTGAGAAAATAAGTTTTTAAAATGAATCTGAAGTAAAGTCAATCTTACCATATCTAAATTGGAGTGACAGGCTTGCATCTTGATGTTTTGTCTCCGAGATTAGCATTTTGTTTACCATAGGAAACTGTGACGATCGCCTTTAACCCCTTCACACCCAGATCTCTCCTTTGCTATAACAAATTGTCTGTTGTTAGCCCTAAAATTACGAAAAGTGACTGAATATACCAAATTAGTTACTGGACAAAGATACTAAACAGGTCATATCTATAAAACATCGCTTATATTCACTAAAAATTGTCTAATGGTACCTAAATTACAATGGAAATTACGTTCTGGGTCTCATGGGGTTAAATGTTCAGTGTTTGCCACACTGGTCTTGGTGGTCACTGGTAACACACCATCTGTTCTGATAACAGTAAGAGGCTCAGATGGGGCTTTGCTACAAACAATGTCTTGAAGGATCCACAAACAACTCCACCACTGCAATCTTAACCCCTTCACGCCCAGATCTTTCCTTTGCTATATAAAATTGTCTGTTGTTAGCCATAAAATTAAGAAAAGTAACTGAATATACCAAATAAGTTAGTCGACAAGAATACTAAACAGGCCATAGCTATAAAATATTGCTTATATTCACTAAAAATTGTCTAATGGTACCCAAATTACAATGGAAATTCCATTCTGGGCCTCAAAGGGTTAACAGTAGCTCAGCGGTGACCAGTCTTGTCAGTCACGGGTTTAGATTGTACCTTGCTGCGTATTATCTTGGGTTGATTTCTTGGAACGCAATAAAATAACCAATGACAGTGAAGAACGAGTGTGTGTGTGTCAGGGGAGGCCTTGGGGATGCAGGCCAGGCATCACAGGTCCTGCCTTGGGGGGTGCAGGCCAGGCATCACAGGTCCTGCCTTGGGGGGGGCAGGCCAGGCATCACAGGTCCTGCCTTGGGGGGTGCAAGCCAGGCATCACAGGTCCTGCCTTGGGGGGTGCAAGCCAGGCATCACAAGTCCTGCCTTGCCGCCCCATCACCGCTGAGGAGAGGGGGAGGGGGAAGGGCTGTGAGTGAATGACTACCCACTCAAGATTTAGATAATTGAAGAAAAAAAACAATCTTATTTCCACAACATTTATTTGGTATTTCCAATTTTTATTGATTTATTTGATCTGATCTTAGTTAGCGAGCTTTAAAGGGAGGCTGGATAAATTCATGGATGTGGATGAAAGGTGGATGTAGATAGTGTTAAGTAACAGGAACTACCTCGTGTAGGTCTCACGGCCTCTTGTAGCTTCCTTATTTTCTTATGTTCTTATGTTCTTATGATGATCTATTTGTTTATTTATTTATCCACCTACTTATTATTTTCATTATTTATTTGATCAATATTTTTCTGCTCATGACCGGGATACAATCTTGGAGGGAATCAGAAGCCACTGTCAGGGGTAACATATCAGCTCTCAATGATTAGTGCAAATTGAAGTTTTCCAAGAATTGAAAGATGACAAATCAAATACAGTTTTCTATATCAATCTCTTTCTTTCTTTCTATGCGTAACCCGCCTTTGTCGCGCCGTCTTTGTAGTTTGTCCTTTATTAGTTGATAAAGAGAGTTTGAGGTTATTTATTGTGATATAATAGTATATTGAAAGAGTTTTTCATAGTTTCCTGTAACCTGTAGTGTTATTTCATACAAGGAGTTTTCCTTAATTAAATGCTATATACCCTCAAAATGTAGTTTTTTCAATGATATTAGTTAGTTATCGATGAATTGTATTTTTTTATACTTTAAATTGAAGTACCTATATACGCCTTCTTATAGCATAATTTGCATCTGTTGCAGCAAACCACGCAACGCAAGGTCCAAGCGAGCCCTGGAGAAGCGTGCGCCCAAGAACATCGAGAACACCAAGCAATGTTTGTTCTTCGTGGGCAAGAAAGCAAGCACGGAGATGAGGCGCTGCTTGAGGGACCTGGTGAGTATTTACCTAGTTGTGTTTATATATAGAGAGAGATGAGGGAGGAGAGAGAGTAAATATAAGAGTATGATTTGATTATAGCACTGGACATTAGATAGAAGGAAAGGAAGTGATGGATTGAGGAGGTAGAGAAGTAGTAAGAAGATTGAAGAGATAGTAAGAGTGTGTGTGTGTGTGTGTGTGTGTGTGTGTGTGTATTTACCTAGTTGTATTTACCTAGTTGTGTTTTACAGGGCCTGAGCTACACTCGTGTGGTCCCGTCTCTGTATGAAAGAGACGTAATATACATTTATCCAGTCTTTCCTTCAACTGGTGCACATTCTTTGCCGATATCACCTCCTTTTTTAGTCCATTCTAAACTTCTACATTGCTATGAGGGAAGCTGTACTTCTTTATGCTATTCAGACATCTCCCTTTTCCTATTTTTTTTGTATGTCCTCCTGTGTATCGACCTTCTTTTTGTTTCCGAGTCATTAGTCTCTCATTGTCTGTTTCTTCCATCTTTGTTATCAGTTTATAAATTTTGTGTGTACTTACTTTACTTGGTAGGGATATACACTGTGTTTACTTGGTAGGGATATACACTGTGTTTACTTGGTAGGGATATACACTGTGTTTACTTGGTAGGGAAATACACTGTGTTTACTTGGTAGGGATATACACTGTGTTTACTTGGTAGGGATATACACTGTGTTTACTTGGTAGGGATATACACTGTGTTTACTTGGTAGGGAAATACACTGTGTTTACTTGGTAGGGATATACACTGTGTTTACTTGGTAGGGATATACACTGTGTTTACTTGGTAGGGAAATACACTGTGTTTACTTGGTAGGGATATACACTGTGTTTACTTGGTAGGGATATACACTGTGTTTACTTGGTAGGGATATACACTGTGTTTACTTGGTAGGGATATACACTGTGTTTACTTGGTAGGGATATACACTGTGTTTACTTGGTAGGGATATACACTGTGTTTACTTGGTAGAGAAATACACTGTGTTTACTTGGTAGGGATATACACTGTGTTTACTTGGTAGGGATATACACTGTGTTTACTTGGTAGAGAAATACACTGTGTTTACTTGGTAGGGATATACACTGTGTTTACTTGGTAGGGATATACACTGTGTTTACTTGGTGGGATATACACTGTGTTTACTTGGTAGGGATATACACTGTGTTTACTTGGTAGGATATACACTGTGTTTACTTGGTAGGGATATACAGGAAGTGAGCTCATTCAAAGGGTTCCGTCACTTCCGTCTCCATATCTCATATTCCCAAGTCGAACCTTAAATTCATTGATATTTTTAGCATGGGCAATTTCCTGCCAGAGGCTGTTCCAGATGTTAACCCTTTCACGCTCAGATCTTTCCTTTGTAACTAAAAATTGTATGTTGTCGAGCCATAAAATTACGAAAAGTAGCTGA
This sequence comes from Chionoecetes opilio, assembly GCA_016584305.1. Taxonomy (NCBI): domain Eukaryota; kingdom Metazoa; phylum Arthropoda; class Malacostraca; order Decapoda; family Majidae; genus Chionoecetes; species Chionoecetes opilio. The sequence continues at coordinate 9,122 of JACEEZ010003498.1, read as the reverse complement.
ATATACTAAATTAGTTAGTGGACAAGGATACTAAACAGGTCATATTTATAAAAACATTGCTTATATTCACTAAAAATCATCTAATGGTACATAAATTACAATGGAAATTACGTTCTGGGTCTCAAGGGTTTAATTCATTTATAGGGAAAGCTGTGTTTCTTGGATCCCTCAGGCATCTTGTCTTCCTTAAAGTAATCGTCCAGACCCAATTTTTTTTTGCCGAATTATGTTGAATGTACATTCAAAACACCTAATCCACCAAAAACAATTGATTTCCAGGCCTTATTTCCGTAAAAACACGACTTTTGTAAAAAGCGCGCGAAAAAAAAAATCTTCCCTCCAACAGGGCTACGATTGTTATTGATGACGTCAGAACAGGGACGCCCGCAGACACTCTGTCTGACACCTGTCGGCAAATGTTATGATGAGCGATTGTACTTCGGTGTCAGACAGTGAATCTGTCGCTGTGACATCTAGAGAACGATGCTCAATCTGACACCGAAAGAAATGACGCTGGTCGCGTATACTATGAGGAAAACGAACCTCAGATTGTCATGGAATCCTATGTTTGAGCCCGAGTACGAGGTGGATGAACAGGTGTTAGCAGAGCCTGAGGTTCAGCAGGAGGACCTGGCACTTCTCCAAAACATGGATTGGTAAATAAGATTAAACCATGTGTGTGTGGGAATCACAATGAAGGTACTTTCGAGAAAATCCTATGGTTAGTTTTGGAGCTACAGTCAAACGTCATTACTCGGAAACCACATACTAGCATTAACTACAGCATAGAGTTGGAAAATATGTGGGCGGGAAGGCAGAAAGTGTGACAGCCACACCACCACAGGGTCTCTCACCACAGGGCACGCCCACTCCACAATTGGTTTACTTGGTCTTGTTAAGAGGCAACCTCACAGTCGTGGTGGGTCCACCGCTGCTGCCAGTCCTGGCGTCCCTGTCTAACAGGGCTACCTGGTCTGGTATAGTGTTGGACTGAGTCAGTCTTACGGGAGGGCGCCGTTTCTCAACACAACTGCTCGCCCCAACACACTATAGGCGTGTATCACCCTACACACGCCACTCCTTTCCGTGTGCAAACTTTTCTCGAAAGGCACAGCTGTCTTGCTGCGCCCATAAAGGATGCATGCATGTGGCATATAGCAAAACAAATTATCAGAAACACCCAAATATCTTCAAGTACTATATTTATCTCTGTGTTTACGTGCCTCTCTGATCAGCGCGGGAAGATGAGCCTCCCTGATGGTACGTCACCGAGCCTGAGCCTGAGCGTCTGCAAACCTTGAGAGCGTTTTGAAAACTCGGGGAATTTGCAGATTTTGATTGCGGATTATTTAAAAACGGCTGACTGGATACAAAAAGTGACGACGTGTTCTTGATATACTCGTTAATGGCTATTGTTAATAATCCTGGACACTACTGCACTCACCGCGCGCTGGGGACTGACTGCCTCTTCCCTCTTGTGACTCCACGTGGTCAACTTGTCACGCGATCACCAGTGATGACATCATGAGACGTCTGATGATATGGCGGTCTCCCATTGGTTCCCGCCGCGGCGGGCGCGCATAAACATAGGAACGTGCTAACACACTCGCTATATTAACACATTCGCTATATTTTTTTTTTCTTCTTTTCTTTGCATGTCTCCTTTAGTACATACAACTACGTACAATTGTATGTTCACCAATACACATATTTACACTCCCTACATGTTGCTGATGACAGTCAACACCTAATCCCGACTAATTGCCTCCGCAGCCGCATAGTCGACGCGCCTTCTTGGTAAGGCAGTCTGCCAGTTGCTTCGATGTCTCCACCCACGTTACCTCCTTCAATTCCCCTTGATCCAACATATCTCGAGCACTGATATTCAATCCTCAGACGCTTGTTGTCCACCATTTATAGGTGTATAGGGCTTCCACTACGCTACGGTTGTCCACAAACATCTGATAGGGATCCTCCACATCCGGAGATCTCCTGCAGAATACTGGCCACATACACCGCAGTACTAGCACCATCCAGAAGTGCCAGGGTCTCAGCAGCAAGAGTTGAATTGACCACCCGTCGAACCTTCCTTGACTGCCAGTAAATAGGGCCCCGTACATTATTAGTGTCGCACAGAAAGATAATAAAGCCCCCTTGAGATCCATGTCCCTGCAGGTTGGCGAAGGATGCGTCAGCGTAGCACTCAATGTGGCACTCATCTAAAGGTCTAATCCTCGGGATAAACAACCCAACATTATCCGTTTTCCACACGCTCAATCACCTTGTTAGTCTCAATATGTCAGACACCGTAGCCTTTGGAATTGAAACACTCAGCTCGCACACACATCGAACGCTATATCCGGGCGAGTGTGAGTAGCCATCCAATTTAGTTGCCCGACCAACCCACGATATTCTGTTTTCTCTCGTTCTGACAAATCACTCGTCTTCTCCGACGCTTGCTAAGGGCAACCGGATTCAACGATGCTCCATACTGAAACTGGTCGATTGTGATACCGCCGTCCTCTGTGGTAACTACGTTGAGCCCCACATACTTAAAGCACTCTGAATCGAAAGACCCGACTTGGAAGGTCCTACGCAACTGTTTTATGACGTGCTGCTCAAAGTTCATAGTACCAGCCCACAAGAAGTCATCCACATTTACGCATATGATACCCTCTGTTCCACCATGTTGGCTCCACGAAAACAATGCAGGGTCCAGGGACGAAATCTTGGCACCGAGACATATCAGCTGTTCCTTCACCCTCATGTACCATTGTCTGGCCGCGTCGCACAAACCATACACAGTCTTCCTCAGACGCCACAATAAACCATTGTCGAACTCAGGAGGAGGTATCAGGTACACTTCACGCTCTATTTTGTTCCCTTGGAGGTACGCAGCTTGTATGTCCATTGTGTGGCACACCCAGCCATTAGCTGAGGCGAGTACCATTGCCAAACGGACAGCCTCCTTTGAACATGTGGGAGAGTTCTTCTGCAGCCCTATGGTGTCCTCCTGAAAGCCCCTGGCTACCAAACGTGCCTTCACAATAGTCTTCCCTTCCTTCAGCTTTTCTGTGACCACCCAACGTACAGATATAGCTTGTTGACCCACATTCTCCACCTCTTCATACACCTTGGTCCTCCAATTCTCAATCTCTTTTTCCTTAGCACACACCACCTCATCTGTATTAAACAACACAAGCATTTCTGTCGCCTCGTCCACTGTTTCCCATGACGTAAAATCTCTGTCCAGATCCATCCAATTAATGTTACCATCTTTGTCACTCTTAATGTTGTAGCAGTTGGAGTATCGACCAGTCGCCTTCCCCGCCCGACTAACAATTTTACCAGATATCCACTCACCACTCGCTTTCTCAACGCCCTTGATCCTTTGACCCACTTTAACTCTCACTACAGGAATTGCCAACACACCCGAGGCACTCGCACCCGTGTCCGTCTGCCGAACGTCACCGTTGTGGCCATCCACAGCCACCTGCGCCCCCTCACCCACAACATCAACAATTTCACGAGGATGGCCGTCATCATCCGAGTCCATGTCTGAATCCCCGAATCCAATTTCCACATCACCACACACACTAGGAGCTCGCAGAGCACTGGTATTGGACTGAGACACATCTTCCTCATTTGACACTGCAGCAGGATCAACACTGGTCGGTGCCGTGGCAATTCGACATGTGTGCACCCTAACACACATTCCACCGTGCTTCACTAAAAATTGTTTTCCGTCTTTCCCAATTATGGTACCAGGTCCGCGCCACTTATTACTGTCTAGACGCTTGTAGTAAACATCATCTCCGTAGTGTAGGTCTCCGGGGTCGCTGTCTCTCACATTATGACGAAGTGCTCTAGTCAGCCTTTCACTAGATTCCGCTACGGTAAATGCTCTCCGTGCCGCGTGAAGTGCATTCAGGTTATCCTTCACATACCTGCAGGTGTGGCCTCGCCGTCTAGCGCGCGTAGATTATCATAAAAAGCTCCAGGAATCCCAGGGTTCTGGCCAAATACCAGCTGGTTGGGCGAGTAACCCGAAAATTTGACAGTGCATTCCTGGCAGCCACAGCCCAAGCCAGAGCAACATCTAAATCACAGCCAGGACAATCCGCCAAAATCTTGCTTACCATTCCTCCCAACACAGCATTGAGCCTCTCACAAACACCATTACTCCAAGGGCTTTCAGCTGCCGTTGTTATAATCTTAACATTGAATGCCTCACCTAGAGACCTCATATCTGAATTATTAAATTCACAGTCATTATCTGATAAGATTTTTCCTGGGGCACCAAATAGCACAACCCAACCGAGAAATATTCCCCGAATAATAGTGCCTGCATTCTTGTCTGGAACAACCACAGATGTACAATATCTTGTATGCAGGTCCACTATCACCAAGAAATACTTCTTGCCTACGACTTAGGTCCATGGCAATCACCTCGTTAAACTGCTAGCCAACGGGACACTCACCACTGGTCTCGGGCTCGGTTTCTTATACCGTTTGCACACGTCACAGTCACTTGTCACTGTATCAATCCTTCGTTCCAGGTTCGAGTCCCTTATGTCGGCATCTCTCACAAGCTTCTTCAATTTTTCTGCTGTAGGGTGTCCAAACTGACGATGAAGTTTCAAGGCCCTCTTCTCGATGTCCCCGTCCTTGTAGAGTGTCACGAGTGCCTCAGCTATACTAACTTCCCAGTTTAGTCATGCTGATAACGGCACCAGATAGTGTCCTGACGATGATGTACGTAAATTGACGACGTCCCTTTTTCCGCCCACTTTGATTTGATTTGTCTCACAGTTGATTATCATTTCGGCTCTTTTCATAGACGATCTACTCAGCAACAACGGTAAATTACAGTTCACCACATCAGAGGTCACATTGGCACGCATATTCCCTATACAACAGGGAAACGTAACTTTCTTGAAGGAAGTCACAGAAATACCATTGCCAAATGTGAAGCTGGAATTAGAACATTCCTCTTTCACAAGTCCACGCTCATATTCAGTCAACCCATTTACATACGCTTCGAGCCAACGTGAACCACACACAGTGTTTGTACAACCTGTATCAAGGACGGCACACCCCTTTGATTCACTCACTTTCACCAACAGTGCCCTCATTTCCCACAAATAAAGGTTCTGATTTTATCTGTATGTGGGCGCTCGGTCCCTTCGCACCACTCAAAAATATTCGGTTGAGCGTCGCCTTCATATTATCGTATGTAACCACCTGTGTTGCTGACATGACTAATTGCTTCTCTCTTTCCTCTAACAAACATGAAGCCAATAACATGAAGGCCAACACCGAATCATCAAGCTTCAATCCCTGCTTTGTAACACCATGGTACGTATGTTCAAACTCTGACACAAAGTCCTTAATCTCTGCTCTCTCTTTTCTCCGTAGGCTATATAAAGCCTCAAATGCTGCAAATTTCCTTCTTCCTTCATCGACCAAAAACACATCATCCAGTCTCTTCAATACACTTCCCGCCATCCTCTGCCTCCAACTTGGTCTTATCAATTTCCGACGATGCACTTCTGGCCCGCCCGGAAAGTGACAGATGTATTGCCAGCGCACGCTTCTTCTTTTCAATTGTGGTCAGTCTAACACCACACCATACATCCTCCTTCCACATCTCGTATTCTTCATCATGCTCCAATTTCGGAGGCCACTTCAGTGAACACGCCATTAGTGCAGTTGTGTAACTACGCTCTGCTACCAATGTTAATAATCCTGGACACTACTGCACTCACCGCGCGCTGGGGACTGACTGCCTCTTCCCTCTTGTGACTCCACGTGGTCAACTTGTCACGTGATCACCAGTGATGACATCATGAGACGTCTGATGATATGGCGGTCTCCCATTGGTTCCCGCCGCGGCGGGCGCGCATAAACATAGGAACGTGCTAACACACTCGCTATATTAACAGCTATGATTTGATTGCATTAAATCAGGAATGATGAAATGGTCTGGACGATTACTTTAACTTCTTACCACGACCTTGAGTTTGTTTTTCCAATGTTCCAAGTGATCGTCCCTGTCCATCATTTTGGTTTCCTTCATCACGGTGCCATCACACTCTCTCTCTCTCTCTAACTAGAGTAAGGGGTGATCTGATAGAAATTTTTAAGTGGATAAAGGGATATAATCCTTTTTCAGCCGTGACAGCTGAAAAGGCCAATTATGCAGAATTAAGAAGACACCTGGAGGGGATTAACAGGGGGAGTAGGATAAAGGAATGTTCCAAGGTCAGCGCGGATACATCTGGTAGTGAGGTCTGGGCAGATGAGGATTATACATTATTTGTAAGGAATTTGATTGCAGGACAGAAAAAAAATATTCCTTATAGGGAGATAAGATCAAGGAAGAGTGACCCGAAATGGATGACCAGTTGACCACTAGTTTAAAACACAACATTGGAGTAAAAAGAAACATGTACAGGGAGGTCCCGTTATACGAGCATTCGGTATACGAGAATCCGATGATACGAGATGTGTAAATTAGGGTCTATTTTCAATATACGAGATCGAAAATCCAATGATATGACATTCAAACTGGGGTGAGTAAAATTATCAAGTTCAAAATTCGCACCCTACCACTCCCAGGCTGGACAAAGGGGGATTTGGTTGACCCCAGTGAGGTCACCCCTAGCAAGCCCTGACCTGAAGGGTAATTAAGCATATGGCGCGGCCTGACATTTAGGGGTAATTAGCAGGTGTGCGGCCCCAAGTCAGGTCACCCCTAGCAAGGCGTGACCTGAAGGGTAATTAAGCATATGGCGAGGCCTGACCTTTAGGGGTAATTAGCAGGTGTGCGGCCCCAACCTTGGACCGCTACACTACCTTCTCTTGTATCACGCGGCGTCCCCTACATTGCAACGTCGTTTTTGCTTGTTATGCATGTTTTATGTTTAATTAATGTGCAGTTATGTTATTTTGTGTGCTATTTTCTCTTTCAGAATGCTTTTTCTACAGAATAGGTAGTACAGTGTGGGTAATATAGACGCTGTGTGTTTGCTGTGTTTGCTATAGTTTATTTTAGCTTTAAAACGTGTGTTTTTTTTTTTTTTTTTTTAATTGATGGGGTCCTGGAACCAAACCTATATTTTACCATTAGTTATGTGTTTCGTTATACGAGATTTCGCTTTACGAGTATGCCAGGTGAAACCTAACTGCTCGTATCTTCGGGACCTCCCTGTACTTAAGGTTCAAGGCTGGACAGGTGAGTAAAGAACAGTATAACGTGATGGCGAGGACAGTGAAGAGATTAACAAGAGTAGGTAAGAACAATTATGAGATTAAAGTCGCAGGACAGGCAAAAAGCGACCCTAAGGGGCTCTATCAGGTATATAAAACCAAGACAAGGGAATTAGTGGGACCGTTAAGATTAGAGCAGGGCGAGGTCTTAAATACGGATGAGGATATGTGTAAAAATTTAAATGATTATTTCCTAAGTGTTTTTACTCAGGATGATACACAGACAATACCTGAAAGTGAACAGATGTTTAAAGGAAGCGATGAGGAGAAACTCAAAGATTTTGTGATAACTAGGGAAATGGTGGAAGAGGGTATAGATAAAATGAAGAATTTTAAAGTAATCGTCCAGACCCAAATTTTTTTTGCCGAATTATGTTGAATGTACATTCAAAACACCTAATCCACCAAAAATAATTGATTTCTAGGCCTTATTTCCGTAAAAACACGACTTTTGTAAAAAGCGCGCGAAAAAAAAAATCTTCCCTCCAACAGGGCTACGATTGTTATTGATGACGTCAGAACAGGGACGCCCGCAGACACTCTGTCTGACACCTGTCGGCAAATGTTATGATGAGCGATTGTACTTCGGTGTCAGACAGTGAATCTGTCGCTGTGACATCTAGAGAACGATGCTCAATCTGACACCGAAAGAAATGACGCTGGTCGCGTATACTATGAGGAAAACGAACCTCAGATTGTCATGGAATCCTATGTTTGAGCCGAGTACGAGGTGGATGAACAGGTGTTAGCAGAGCCTGAGGTTCAGCAGGAGGACCTGGCACTTCTCCAAAACATGGATTGGTAAATAAGATTAAACCATGTGTGTGTGGGAATCACAATGAGGTACTTTCGAGAAAATCCTATGGTTAGTTTTGGAGCTACAGTCAAACGTCATTACTCGGAAACCACATACTAGCATTAACTACAGCATAGAGTTGGAAAATATGCGGGCGGGAAGGCAGAAAGTGTGACAGCCACACCAACACAGGGTCTCTCACCACAGGGCACGCCCACTCCACAACTGGTTTACTTGGTCTTGTTTAGAGGCAAAGCCTCACAGTCGTGTGGTCCACCGCTGCTGCCAGTCCTGGCGTCCCTGTCTAACAGGGCCACCTGGTCTGGTATAGTGTTGGACTGAGTCAGTCTTACGGGGGGGCGCCGTTTCTCAACACAACTGCTCGCCCCAACACACTATAGGCGTGTATCACCCTACACACGCCACTCCTTTCCGTGTGCAAACTTTTCTCGAAAGGCACAGCTGTCTTGCTGCACCCATAAAGGATGCATGCATGTGGCATATAGCAAAAAGAATCTATCAGAAACACCCAAATATCTTCAAGTACTATATTTATCTCTGTGTTTACGTGCCTCTCTGATCAGCGCGGGAAGATGAGCCTCCCTGATGGTACGTCACCGAGCCTGAGCCTGAGCGTCTGCAAACCTTGAGAGCGTTTTGAAAACTCGGGGAATTTGCAGATTTTGATTGCGGATTATTTAAAAACGGCTGACTGGATACAAAAAGTGACGACGTGTTGTTGATATACTCGTTAATGGCTATGATTTGATTGCATTAAATCAGGAATGATGAAATGGTCTGGACGATTACTTTAAGTCGCCAGGACCAGATGAAGTGTATCCCAGGGTATTAAAAGAATGCAAGGAGGTTGTTAGTGAGTCGTTAGTGCACATTTTTAGGAAATCGGTTAAGATAGGCGATGTGCCATTATTGTGGAGGAAAGGAAATGTAGTCCCCATATTTAAGAAGGAGACAGAGACTAAGCAAATTTTCGACCCGTTAGGCTAACGTCATGGTAGGAAATTATGAATATTATAAACATTAGAAAAAAATA
>JACEEZ010003497.1:0-13387 GCA_016584305.1 Chionoecetes opilio | reverse complement strand
CACAACACAACACACAACACAAACAACACACACACACACCCAACAAAAACCCAAATAGAAAAATAGTAAAAAAAAAAAAAGGTTCGCCCTTGACATAAATTATTTCCAGAGTTGACAATTTTTTCCTATTTTCACATTTGGCTGAAACGCTGCGTTGTCTGGCGAAAAAAAATAATGATGCCACGCTAGACTGCGTTCCATAACATTACTCATACTAGGCACACACACACACCACGCATGCACACACACACACACACACAGACGCACACACCACACACACACACACACACACACACACACACACACACGCATACACACACACACACACACACACACATGCACACACACACGCATACATACACACACGCATCACACACACACACACACACACACACACACACACAGACGCACACACACACACACACACACACACGCATGCACACACACACGCATACATACACACACGCATATACACACACACACACACACACGCACACACACACATAGGGGTGTGTGGTGTGTGAGGTCCCAGCATTACCCAAAGATCGGTAATAATGAGCTCCAAGCTCGCACTGAGAGGGTGAAACTGGCGATCGCGAGCCAGCTCGCGTGGACAAGACCATGGTGAATAACACACATAATACACACACCACACAACACACACACACACACACACACACACACATACACAGACGCACACACATAGATAGATAGATAGATAATTATTTATTGACCACAGTGTACATAAATCTTAACATTAACACATAATCTTATAACAATACATACTGTTAGTACTAATATAAACAACACAAATAATGCAATCTGCAGTCCACATAATTTATATTAAAACAAAAACAACATCAATTGTCGGTGCACGACAGTGGCAGGAGATATCCATGACACACATACCTTACGCATACAAGTGCAAAATATCATGAATAATTTTACAACATTCATAATGGCTATATTTACCGTTTATTTAACGGTAAATAAATTTAGGCTCACCTAAACAAGTTAGGCTACTGTCTGCCTAATATTGTTTGATACAGGACAATTTTCAACTGTTCCTCATCTGTACATCGTCACTCACACAGACGTTCCTCCAGTGGAAACCCGGCCACACAAAAACACACACACGCCCCAACAAACATACACATACAAAACACACATACCAACACACCACACACACAGACCCAACATACCCACACAGACCACACCACAACACACAAACACACCCCCACCACACACCCGAACACACACCCACACACACAACACACCCCACACAACACACACCACAACAAAAACACACCCACCCCACACCACACAACACATATACACACACACACACACACACCCACCCACACACAGACCACACACATACGCAACACCCCCCACACACAACCCCACCCAACACACACCCACCCACACATATACCAGACGCACACACACCACAACACACCCACCACCCCCTAAAACCCAACCACACACACCATCAGACCCCACACCCACACACACACACACACCAAAACACACACACAAGAAACACTGCAAGCTGCAGCCAAAACTGAGTCAAATCTTCCTTTTTTTTTCTTTTTTCTGATTTTTTTTTTTTCCCTTTGGCCGTCCTTTGTGTGAAAAAAAAAAAAATCGGCCCCCAACTAGAGGCAAGAAAAGCCTGAAAGCCCCCAAAAGCCTGCCCTAGGATAAAACCAGGATTACTGTATAACTACTGTCCTTTTGACTGTAGAGAACAGTTTGCCCTATACATACTATCCACCTACTATACCTGCCCCCTATATCGTTAAAACCTTCTCACATCTACATGTCTAATCAAATTTTAAGAAAAAATTTCAAATCATTCTATAATCATGTAAAAAACCACACCTGTACACAAGACTGATGCTGATAGACATAGCACATATCTTATCCTATCATACACATATAAACCCATCATACCCATCTTACCTATCATACACATTCTTACCCATCTACCATTCTTATCCTATCATACACATACTTATCCTATCAACCATATCTTATCCTTCTACCCAATTTATCCATCATACACATATCTTTCCATTACCATTATAACCATCTACCCTTATAATCCTATCATACACACATCTTATCCATCATCCCCGTATCTTATTCTATCATACACAAATAATCCTATCATACACAATCTTATCCATATACACATCTTATTCTATCATCACATATAAAATCCCATTAAACACTATCTTATCCTAGCATACACTATAAATCCTATCATACACATAATAATCCTATCATACACATTCTTTCCTACATACACAAAATATAATCCATCATACCATATTAATCCTATCATACACATTATAACCTATCATACACATATCTTATCCTACATACACATCTTTCCTATCTACACATACTTATCCATCATACACATATTTTATCCTATATCACATATAAATCCTATCATAAATTATAATCCTATCATACACATAATAATCCACATACACATATAAATCCATCATACACATATAAAACCCTATCAACACTATCTTACCTATCATAACTATATAATCCTATCATACACAATCTTATCCTATCATACACATATATAACCCATCAAACAAATATAATCTATCATACACAATAAATCCTTCATACACATATAATCCTATCATACCATACTTACCCTATCATACCATATATAATCCTATCATACAATATATAATCCTATCAACCATATAAAATCCTATCATACCATATAATCCCTATCATACACATATCAAATCCTATCACCATATACTATTCCTATCTACAATTATAAATCCTATCATACACATTATATCCATCGATCATACTATCATATCCTATCTATCATACACTATAAAATCCTATCTTATACACATTATTCCTATCTTCATACCATATATAATCCATCTATCACACACATTTTCCTATCTATCATACCATATAAAAATCCTTCTATCACACACATAAAAACCCCTATCGTTAAGTTTTGTGTCGATATTTCCGTCCAGTCTTTTACATATTAGGGGGACTGTTTTGGAAACACTTACTTACGATACAATTTATTTTCACAATCATAAGACGTGAACTAAGTTTTTCCCTCACAATCGAAATGAACTTAGTCTTTTTTTTTTTTAACGAGGCAAAAATTTCCCATTCAAATCGAAAGGTCTCACTGCGCTGTATTCAAATTTTCGACCACTGAAATTTCGGATATTCCTATTGATGGATTCAAAAACCCAAAAAACATTGAAAAAAAAAGCGACAAAAATATATACACAGGGGGAAATTTAAAGTTGCTTTCCTCTATGATTCCGGAGGACATCTAAGCTGATTCTGAATATTTGCCCCTTCACTTATCTACCTTTTAAACCATCGGTGGGCTTAACCCCTTGAGGCCCAGAAGAAATTTTCCCATTGTAATTTGACCACCTTTAATGTTTTTTTAATGAATAAAAATGTTTTTATGATATACCTTTTTTTAGTACCTTTGTCACCAACTAATTTGGTTATTCATTTTACTTTTCGTAATTTTTGGGGCTCAAAAACAGCCCAAGTGTTTATACCAAGGAAAGATCGGGGCGTAAAAGGGTTAAGTAAGAAAAAAAAAATGGAAACATGCCAAAACCCCTAAAATAAAAAAAGTAAAGCTAAAAAGGGGAATCAACATTTTTTGTCTTGTGAGCTCGCATTGTTTTTATATTTTTATATAAACAATACTATAATTTTACATATATCGGTAATTAAAATCTAACACTATTTTAAAAAGCTTGCTTGTATCTTCCTCTGAAGAAGACTTACTCGTCAAAATTTTTGAGAAAAAAATACTGCTGCTTCTTCCCCGGGTTTTTCCCATCCTCATAACAACACTATCACGATGAACGGAGTCCCCTTGGGAAACCCCTGCAATGTCCTTTTAGAAGCAAAACGTGAGCCAAAACCTATCAAAGGTTACATGTTATTTTTTCCTCCAAAACACACTGTCTAATCTATCAAAAATTTTGTATGTGTTGAAGAGTTTCTAAGTTACTTTTTCTTTTTACAGCCTTAAAATGCTTCCTTGAATATATACGTGTGTGTGGTTGTGTGTGTGTTTTGGGGTGGTGTGTGGGGGGGGGTGTGTGTGTGTGTGTGTGTGGTGGTGTGTGTTGGTGTTGTGTGGTGTGTGGTGTGTGTGTGGGTGTGTTTTGTGGTGTGTGTGTGTGTGTGTGTGTGTGTGTGTTGTGGTTGTGTGTGTGTGTGTTTGTGTTTGTGTTTGGGGGGGGGGTTTTGTGTGTGTTTGTTGTTTGGTGTGTGTGTGTGTGTGTGTGGGGTGTGTGTGTGTGTGTGTGTGTGTGTGTGTGTGTGTGTGTGTGTGTGTGTGGTGTGTGGGGTGTGTGTGTGTGGTGTGGGTGTGTGTGTGTGGTTGTGGGGGGTGTGTGTGTGTGTGTGTTTGTTGTGTGTGTGTGTGTGTGTGTGTGTTGGGTGTGTGTGTGGTGTGCTGCGTGCGTGCGTGCGTGTGTTTCACCCCAGGTTTTTTGTCCAGCCATCAGACTCGTGATCGCCAGTTTCAACCCCCGGTGCTATTTTGGAGCTCATTTTACCGTTTTGGGTAATCTGGGACCTCACAAAACCACACACCCCATCCCCTTGCCAAGGGGGCAGTAAAAGGCCGAATTTGTCACTGGAAAAATCCCCGGAGCAGTGAGATTCGAGCCGACTTCCCAAAATGGCAGACCACCACGCTACCACTTCCCATCGTGTTTGGTGTGTGTGGGGTGTTGGTGTGTGGTGTGTGGTTTGGTATGTGGTGTGTGTGTGTCTGTGCGTGTGTGTTGTGTGTGTGTGTGTGTGTGTTTGTGTGTGTGCGGTGTGTTGTGCTTCACCCAGGCATGATCCGCACAAAACACGCAACCTCCGCTTTACCCTCCGGAAAGGGTTTAATTGGATATGTCCTCACGACAAAGATATCGCGTGCGGACAGACGGGAGAGCGCGGGGTGGCGGGGTGGGGTGCCTTGGGCCCCCCCGCACCCAAAACACAGCGCGGGGGATGGCTACGTAGCCTCCCCACCCCGCCCCCGCACAAAGGAAAAAATGTTTTATTACATTAGTAAAAGGACCAAAAACTAATAAAATGTTTGACTACCCAGGTGAAATAGCCAAGGGAAGTTGACAAGACGTTTAACAAGGAACCATTGCAGAGGACCTAGAGGCGATACAGCCCCAAAAGGTCACAAAAAATATTACACTATCTGGTTGCGAAGACCGCCGAGTGGGCCATCCATCTGTTCAGCCTGTCGGGGCATTTACTCGAAATTACAGTCCTCACACGCCCCGGGGCTGTAGTTCGTTACGGTACGGACGGTAATTTTAAGGCTAAAAGTACGGTTCGATATATTTCTTCAAATTCGGTACGGTACGAAAGTTCGATTTTATTTCCGTACTTATACAAACCATTTTCGTACCATCATATGGATGGTAAGCTACCATCCATTTGTCATTTTCTTCTGTTATCTTCTGTAAATACCCTTTTAAACTTCACCCCAGCTCAGGGACCGGGGGCCCCAAGGACGGGAGTTACCCCTTTTAACACCACCGTGTACCTCATTACCAGGGGGAATTTTCCCTCCCGCCTGAGTGTTACCTGGGGCCCCTGGGATATTGTTTAATGTTCAACAGGCCATGTCTCTAGTTCTATCTCCCTTTAATATATAATATATATATATATTTATAATCACCTCACTTAAACCTCTTTCATGTACTGGTGTGGAAGAGTGGGGCTGAGTGGGTGAGGCTGGGTGGGTGGGTGAGTGAAGGCGTGGGTGGATTCGTAAATATAGGGTGAGGGGGGTGGGGGGGTAAAAGTGAGTGAGGGGGTAGCGTGGGTGGATGGGCGGGAAAGGGGAATGAGTGAGCGAGATTTGCCCCATTTAATTAACATCACCGGTGACTTCATTAGCTAGGTAGAATTTCTGCCCACTGCCTGGGTGTGGACGACATGGGGTTTTCCCCCAGCCCCTCCTCAGGTAAGGGGAAAGTCAGGTGGCTGGGGCGTCGGCCGCAGACTCCAGACCCCCTATCTAATTAAAACATTTTCTCAAAACCCCCTTTCGCCACACACTCCATCGCCCAGTCCACCCCAGCCACTCACTGCTTCACGACACTCCTGCGGCGGGGGGGGCACCGGACTGGTCTTAGAGACTCCCAAAGGATCGCACGGTAAGAGTTCATTGACATTCTGTTTGTGTTTTATTGTGTATATGTTTGTGTGTGGTGTTGTGTGTGTATAGGTTATTGGGGTGTATGTGTGTGGTTGTGTGTGTGTTGGGTGTTGTGTGTGAAGGATATATTATATATATATTTATATTTTATATATATATATATATATATAAAGAGGAGAGAGAGAGGAAAAAGAGGAAGAGGGAGAAGGAAAAGGGGAAGAGAGAAGAGGAGGGGAGAGGAGAGAGAGTTCTCCCCTTTTCCTAAGGGAAATACCACGTGTAGGCCTCACGCCTCTTGTACCTTCCCTTATTTTCTTATTTCTTATTTACCTATTTGTATATTTCATGGGATTCTGCTTGTAAAAATTTCTGCATTTCAATATCAAAATTCATTTTTCCTTTGATTTCCCGGTACTGTTTTCAACAGCCATTCTATCCTGCATTCCAATCATGCTTAATGTGTCGGGGGAAGGGCCTTTTTTTTTGTATTCTTATCTTTTTTTTCTCTTATTGAATTTCCCTTCAGTATTTTTTTAACGTTGGTTTCCCTACTAACTGAAACAAATGTCTACCTATTTTTTCCTTTCATATTTGTGTAAAACCATAATCAATTTTTTTCTTTTTTTTTTCTTTCCCTTTTGCTTGGAACAGTCTCTTCTCCAAACTATCCTTAAGTTCATCCCCTTTAACACTGGTTCTCTCTGGGGGCGGCTTTTGACTGCCTCGGTTTTGTGACTGTTGAAAGGTCGACCAAAAAACGGGTGCATAAACCCATGTGACCTTTTGGATCTCATCAAACTTTATTTTTTGATATGTATGTGTGTATGTATATTATTGTGTGTGTGCGTGCTGTCTGTTTGTTTGTATGTGGGTTTTGTAAAGCGTTGTGTGTGTGTCCCCCGTGCTGTGTGTGTGTCACTGTGCTGTGTGTGTGTCACTGTGCGTGGGTGTTGCATGTGGCTTGTGTGTGTGTCACTGTGGGGTGTGTTTGTCACTTCGTGTGTGTGTGTCCTGTGTGGGGTTGTCACGTGCTGTGTGGGTTACATCTCTTTTCTTATTTTCGGGTTTTAAAATTTGTTGTCTTTTCCAGAATTTTATCAGGGGACGTCTCGAATTTATTGGCGCTGAATCTTCTCTATTACGAAGACCCCCCCCGCCAGATCCTCGTCATGGAAAAGTGATTATTCCTACACGCCCAAAAAAAAGTGGTTCAGAGCTACACTCAAAACCTTTATGTGACCACCTTAAAAGAAACATGCAGAAAAACTATAAAAACCTTGGAGGATGCAAATAACAATCAACGGAAAAAAGAGGAGAGAAAATTTTTTCCAACTCTTTTGCCATGCGTGTGGTATGATTTTGTGCGAAAAAAAGAAAAAGAGGTGGGGTCGAAATAAAATAAAGGGAAAAAATGCAGGACTTTTGTTGAAGGTTACCGTCAAAGGGTTGCCCCTTTTGGGTTTTGAAAAAACGCTATTTCAAAAAACGTGTCGCCAAATTTCGAAAAAACCTCGGTGTGTCCCCCAGTCAAAGGGGTGTTTTTGGGTCATTAACCCTTGAGGCGGGGCCGTATAAAGAAACTTGAAACGAAGTGAGTTCAGTGGCCGCTGGTGGGTGTGAAGCTAAATTTTTGTACCCGCCGTGGGCGGGGACTTTCTTTGGGGTGAATGTTTAGGCGTAATCCGCGGCAAGCTGAAAATAGTCACGGCGGGTCAAGGAAAAGACAAAGGGGGAAAAGGGGGCCAGATTGGTCAAAATTTAAATTGTTTGGAGAAACTTGGAATACACGAAAGGGGAATTTATTCTTAACGTTAAGATAAAAACGATAAAGGCTCAACGTAAAAAGTATTAAACTCATGCAGGATAATGCACAGATGCCGCGGGGAAACCCTTCAGGCCGAGTGGACCCCGGGAAGAAGAAGCGGGAAAACTCAGGCAGAAAAAAGCTGCCCAATTCGCTAAAGAATTGTTTTTTGATTTCCTTAGAAGCGAAAAATGTCGCTCAGTAAGGGCCTTTGCATACCCTGCAACTGTGTGTGCATGATGTTCTTAACACAGCAAAATATAAAAGCCTACTCAACAAAGTCCGCAAAAAAGTTTAAAAAACACACACGCAAAAACTCCCTGTTTTCAAAATAGCTCTGTGTCACTCCCAACACTTACTGTGAAACGAGGGGGGGTTAAATACGTTGCTTGGAAATGTGGGTGATAAAAATCATTTTTGAATCAATTTGGTTTGGCCCCAAAAATCGCTACTACTTCTGAAGAAGATTGGAAAAATAACGAAATGACGGACCTTTAAAGCCCCCTTTGTATGCGCCTTAAGTTTCAAAATGAAAAGTCTCACTGCTGGGGGAATTTCTCGCCGAGTGGTTAAAAGCAAAATTAAAACTCACAAAATGGTGCAGCCATCTCATCGTTGTTCCTGCAGGGCCCTGGAAACACGAGAACCCCTCTGCTACCCAACCCCCGCCTTCCCTCCGGGTGTAAATCTCGATCCAAGGTACAGCGTCCCTACTGACTGAAGAAAGAAAAAAACAAGCACAACTCATCTCCTCGGACTATGGAGCAAATTTTTTCCCGCGATGGAACATTTTTCTTCGTTGATCCAAAGGAAAAATTCCTTCACGAGTGATGATGGCGATGCAGGAGAAAAATGAGTCTATAGAATTTCGAGCACCTACCGTGTAAGTGATACACAGAGAAAAAGTGCCGTTGCGAGGCTGGGTGGGTGAAAGCTAAAAAAGTTTTGCTAACCATCACGTATAGATAAGAGTGAGCATTTACCAGGGGGGGCCCCTCACAAATAGTGCGGTCAAAAGACTGGCTGAAGTGGCTATTGCTCTGCCTGTGACGCAGGCATGTTGAAAGGGCGTCTCTGGGTGGCCTCTCCTAGACGATTAAGGTTAGGGTTGAAGCAAGTATTTTTTTGCCACATGATTTTTTGATGCAATAAAAACATAAAAGCACCCCAATTTAGGGTTATATATATAGTTAATGCTTTGTAAGTCCGGTATAGGAGGGAAATATGAATGTATGTAGTTAAGATTTTTAATGTATGTAGATAAATGGGGAGAAGTTATTTGTGTTGTATGTACTACCTGTAAAGTATGTTAATTAAACACAATGGAAAATGATTAGTAATTTTTTTAATTATTTATTTTGTTTATGAAAAAGGGAAAAGTTTTTTTTGGGAGCAAATGTTCGAATTAGGGTACGAAATTAAAACGTGCTAGTACGGTACGATGCAAAAATTTTAGGTCGGAACGGAATTACGGCACTGTATTTATCTAGGTCGAATTACGGGGAAAAAATTACCGTTCCCCACCCACTACTGCCCTGCACGGGAGCCCCACACACCCTATGTACTTGGTCAAGGGGGGGCAGTAACCGCGCCCGTGTGTCCAGGGATAATTTTCGGCCGTGAGCGGAGTGGGAAACCCGGGCCCCCAAAAACAAACACCCAAAATTTACAACTTACCACACGGCCGTACGTGTGTGTGTGTGTGTTTGTGTTTTTTCACAACATGTATCAAGAAACAGCTGCGTTGATCTAAAATTCACGCTATAGTTAAAAGCATCCTGACCACTAAAATAAATGCGAGTACTATCTTTACGTCAAGGAGCGACGCAGGGTTGAGAAATCAATGCCATTCTTAACACTAAACCCTAACATTTAATTGACATGAATAAACAACGATCATAAAAAAAAACACACAAACACACACACAAAACACAAAACAAAAACCCCCACAAAAACCCCCACACCCGAAGAAAAAAAAAAAAGAAAAATTTCAAGTGTGTTGGAAGGGTAAACTGCAACAAGCAAGACCAAAACAAGGCAAAACATGTCCGTGCGTGCAGCACCAAAAACGGGCCCACCTCCCCGTGGGGCCCCCTGCCGTCGCCACAACCTTGTAGCCACATCCCAGGGATCATAAAATCCACAAAAATAACCCCGTGTAAATAAAACACACTGAAAAAATACAGGCATAAGTACAGTTTAAAACCCATACACGCTGGGTGGCTCTAAGTACCTGCCCGATTCTTTTCACCTCATAAGGAGTATGATGATGCTTACCCCCAAAGCCGAGAGAGAGAGGTCAAATAAATTTCCCGAGTGACTCCCAGTATCAATTTTTAGGAGGCGTGGCTCAGGGGCGCATCGTGACGTCACCATAGAAAACGAGAAAGGGGGGGGAAAAGAAGATGGGTACAATTTTAGGGGGAACTCTCCCCACATCCCAGGACATTATATTACTAGTCCTCTTATCGGGTGAGGTCAAGTCTCTCTCTCTCTCTCTCTCTCTCTCTCTTTCTCTCTCTCTCTCACTTGGACCCAAGGGGAAGTGAGGTCGGAGCTGAGGAGGATTATACCTCATTTGTAAGGAATATAATTGACGGACAGAAAAGGAAATATTCCTTATAGGGAAATAAGGTCCAGAAAGAGTGACCCCAAAATGGATGACCACCAATTTAAAAAACCCACATTGGAGTAAAAAGAAACATTTATTTAAGGTTCAGGGCGGGGGATTGGTAAACAAAGAACAGTATAACGTGATGGCGAGGACAGTTAAAAGAAAAACTCGAGTTGCTAAGAACAATTATGAGATTAAAGTAGCAGAACAGGCGAACAGGGACCCAAAGGGGTTCTATCAGGTTATAAAACAAAGACAAGGAATTAGTTGGGCCCTTAAGGTCGGGACAAGGGAGGTCTTAAATACGGATGAGGATATGTGTATGAGTCTAAATGATTATTTCTTAAGTGTTTTTACGGAGGAGGATACACAGACGATACCTGATAGTGAACAGATGTTCAAAGGAAGCGATGAGGAGAAACTCAAAGATATTGTGATAACTAGGGAAATGGTGGGGGGAGGGTATAGAAAAAATGAAAACATTTAAATCGCCAGGCCCCAGATGAAGTGTATCCCAGGGTATTAAAGGAAAGGGCAAGGAGGTTGTTAGTGAGTCGTTAGTGCACATTTTTAGGAAATGGGTTTAGGATAGGCGATGTGCCATTATTGTGGAGGAAAGGAAATGTTTTTTCCCATATTTAAGAAGGGAGACAGAGGACTAAAGTCAAATTATCGACCCGTAAGTCTAACATCATGGTGGGTAAATTATTGGAATCTATTATGCAAAAAACATTAGAGAGCACTTAGATAAACATAGTTTGATCAAGATTCACAACATGGATTCACCAAGGGTAGGTCATGTCTCACCAATTTTTTGAGTTTTTATAGGAAATTTTTATGAGACGGCAGATAATGATAAGGATTATGATATAATATATCTGGACTTAGTAAGGCATTTGACAAAGTACCACACGACGACTCTTAAATAAGGTTAGGGCTCTTTGGTATAGATGGGAAGGGTTCTTCATTGGATCAGAGCTTGGCTAAGTAATAGCAACAAAGGGTTACAATTAATGGTTCCAAATCTGAATGGGACTGGTGACAAGTGGGGGGGTTCCACAAGGGTCTGTTTTGGGCCCATTACTATTTTTGATTTACATCAAAAGACTTGGATAGTGGGATTAGCAGTGATATCAGCCAAGTTTGCTGATGATACTAAATTAGGTAGGATTATTTTGGATCCCCAGTCTGGACCGGTAAAAAATATTGCAGGGAGACTTAGATAAACCCTTTAAAGAGGGGGGCAGTCAGATGGCAGATGGAATTTAATATTGATAAATGTAGCGTTATGAATGTTGGTAGAAAAAAACCCTGGTAATGAACACCATAAGCAATGTATCGTGAAAAGATCAGAAGGTGAAAAAGATCTTTTGGGGTGAGGGTGAGCCCAGACCTTTCCCACCTAGGAAACAATGTATTGAGGCCAGAAATTTGAGCTAATAGAGTATTTTGGATTCATTACAGAAGTGTTAAAAGTAGAAGTCGGAAGTTATTCTAAAGCTTTATCTGGCTCTAGTCAGGCCTCACCTAGACTATGCAGTTTTAGTTTTTTGGTCTCCAATTACAGGGTGGATATAGTGTTGTTAGAAAAAGTGCAGAGAAGGATGACCAAAATTATACAAGGGATGCGTAACTTTAGTTATAAGAGGAGATTGAAGTTATTAAAATTAACACTCACTCGAGAGACGCAGAGTAAGGGCGATCTGATAGAAGTTTTTAAGTGGATAAAGGGGTTTAATAAAGGAGAGGTAGGAAAAGTTCTTACGGCTTTTAAACCAGGGTAGAACAAGAAGTAACGGATTCAAGCTGGAAAAGCGTAGATTTTAGAAAGGAAATAGGGAGGAATGGTTCACAAATAGGGTGGTGAATGAGTGGGAAAGGTCCTCAGTAGAACAGGTAGTTAGTGCGGAGTCAGTTAGGGAGCTTTAAAGGGGAGCTGGATAGGTTCAGGATGGGGGTGAAAGGTGGATGTAGGTAGTGTTAGGTGACAGGAACTACCACGTGTAGGCCTCGCGGCCTCTTGTAGCTTCCTTATTTTCTTATGTTCTTATGTTCTCTCTCTCTTCTCTCTCTCTCTCTCTCTCTCTCTCTTCTCTCCTACTCTCTCTCTCTCCCTTTTCTTTCTCTCTCTCTCTCCTCGTCTCTCTCCCCCTCCAAATCAGAATATCAAAAAACACATTTGATTAAGAAACCATTTTTTTGTATTCTGGAGATGGAATAGGGGGAGAGAGAGATGAGAGAGGAGAGAGAGGAGAGTGGAATGCACAAGTATACCATCACTATAGAAAACGAGGAGATGAAGACAGTTGGACTGCGGGGCACACACTGAACCGATATCCCTCTACTCAGATCAACAAACTGTATTTTATTAATCCTGCCTCTACTGGCCTGGCCCGGGAGGCCGATACGATAAGTCACAGAATCTTTTCACCCCCCGGAGGGAGGCGGACGAGCGAAAAAGAGTTTAACCTTCCTCCCTTAGCCTTGCTTACCCCCACAAACAGCTGGCGGAAACTAAAAAAATAACACAAGGATGTTCTGGGGAGTTATGTCAGGGGATGTTGGTCATCGAGTAGCCATTGCTGCATATTTACCAGAATGCACCAGCCAGCCACCAAAAAAAACGCAAATGAGACAGTAACAGGATAATATAATAATAAATAGAAATATAACCCAAAAATTAAGGTCAGGCACCCAAACCGAACCACCCAGGGGAGGAAGACACTTGATCCGACAAAGGGACACA
>JACEEZ010003496.1:0-54543 GCA_016584305.1 Chionoecetes opilio | reverse complement strand
AAAAAACTATGCATGGTACCAATAATTTTTTTTACCCCCTAGGGTCATGGGGAACACTCACATCTCATATGTAAAAAATATGATTTATATATATATATATATATACTACCCCGCAAAGCCGCCCCCCGGGGGTTTTTTGGCTAGCTCCTGCGGAGGGCTATTGGTGGGGGGCCTTTCGGCCCAACCGGTTTGGGGGCCTTCGGCCCCCCCAAACACGGACTCCAGATACCCCTTCTAATTTTCCCAAATCAGGGATGTAAAAATGTAGTAACCCCCCCCCTTTTCACCCCCCCTTTACCCATCACCCCCACCCATTCAAAAAACCCTTTTCCCCATCCCCCCCCACCCATTAAATTCCCCCTTTACCCTCACCAACACCCCATTCACTCCCCCATTACCCATCACCCCCCACCTATTCCCTCACCATAAACCACCCCCCCAACCCCCATCCCCCCCCAACCCATTCACTCACCCATCACCCCACCCCTTCCCCATCACCCCCCCCATTCACCACCATTCCCCATCCCCCTACATCGGGTTTCCCTCAATTCTCGAAAACCCACTTTTTTCCACAATTTCGTAAAGGCTGCTAAAAAAAAAAAAAAAGGATGGAATCTCATATTTGGGCAAAACCTTCCCTGGTCCCCCCGGGTTTCCCCAAAAAGTGATATGAGGGTTTTGCGCCACGGGGGGCGGAACTATCCCAGACACACACACCACCACCACACACACCACACCACACACACACACAAGGAAGACAGACAAGAACACTTTCGCTTATTTTTTACCATACCCATCACCCCCCACCTATTCCCTCCCCCAAATCACCCATACCCCCCAACCCCATCACCCCCCCCTTTTCATTCCCCATCACCCCACACCCCTTTCCCCAATACCCCCCCATTCACCACCCTTACCATCACCCTACATCAAGGGTTTCCTCAATTCCGCAACCCACTTTTTTTTCCACAATTATCGCTAAAGGCTGCTAAAAAAAAAAAAAAAATATCGGATCATCCAAAATTTTGGGGTTTAAAAAACCTTCCCCCGGGTAAACCCCGGGTTTCCCAAAAATGTTTCATATGGGGGTTTGTTTGGGCCCCCACAGGGGGCGGAACCTATACCAGACAAACACACACACACCACACACCACACACAGACAGACAGACAGACAGACACACTTTCGCTTTATATTTCCCTTTCCCCATAAATCCCCCCTTTTCCCCTCCCCCATCCCCCAAACCCCCCCAACCCCATCACCCCCCCCCCTTTCATCACCCACACCCCAACCCTTTCCCCACCCACCCCACCCATTCATCACCCATATCACCCCCACATCAAGGTTTCCCCCAATTTTCGCAACCACTTTTTTTTCACAATTATCGTAATAGGCTGCTAAAAAAAAAAAGAAAAAAAAAAAAAGGACGAATCATTCATAAGGGGTTATGCCCTTTCCCCTGGTAAACCCCGGGTTCCAAAAATGTGCCATAGAGGTGTTTGCGCCACGGGGGGGGGAAACCTATACCACACCACACACAACACAAAAAACACACCAACAGACAGACAGACGGGACAGACAGACACACTTCGTTTAAAATTTTTTATTATATATATAATATAAATATTATATTATAATATAAATATATATTAATATATATATATATATATAAAATATATATATAATATATATATTGCTGCAAAAACCAATGCAAACAGATTTATTTACAAATTTGACAGCTGTCTGAGTCTTATAAAAAATAAAGAAGATAGAACCATGACCGCAAAAAGTCTCTTCAGGTAATATAAAATTTACCAGATAAATGTTAGCGTACGTAGCATGGCGTCTTATTAATTGCATGTGAAACATGCAAACATATAATTTATTTTTACAAATTCATTAAAGTCTTGTTACATATTAATTATTATCCTATCTGAGGCAGTCCACAATAAAATAGGACATTTAGATTCTAAACTAATTATGGCTGTGTTATAACAGATTGATTAGAGGAAACCATTACTAACATTATCGATGCCAAAAATTATGTAAGATTAGTTCCATTTTTGCATGCTGAACATCAAAAAAACATTCACTGCTCACATTAGGGCCATGTTCTCCTATAACTGTTGACTTTTTAAGGGGATCGTCTGCAGCGAACATCAGAAGAAGAAAAAATCTGATATTTTTGAAAAAGAATTCTCATGTTTATTCACCCTTCAGACTGAAATGGTAAAGCATTGGGGTGTTTTCGGAAATTATAAATTTCTCAAGAGATAATTAAGAATATTACTTAAATCAAATAGTAGTAAATATAGGAGTAATATAAATATATTGGGCAATTGATTTGGGCTCGTATATCTTTGGAGCGAACAGACGACCAGGGAAAGACAGCTGACTCGGCCTCTTTTAGTCACCGACCACCGAAGCGGGAAGAACATCGCCATTTTGCTCCTTAACCACATTTAGAGACACCTCGTGATGTTCTCGTGTAAATATTGTAAATAGTATTCATGGAGAGCATGGGTTACTAAACCCAAATATCCCTGTCCATGGGTCTGCTGTACCATCGAGAAGGTTCGTCTGCTGCAATATTGTCTCATCTTCAACATCTAAGACGTCACCAGCTAAGTATACCCTTTTGCAGGAGGTCTGGCAGTTAACCCACTACAGTTCTCCTAGCTTATTGAGATCTCAATAATAAGGTTTAGCTTGGTGACATTAGTTGGACAGCCACTACCACCAGGTAAATATTTTTAGTGGTAGCTAGTTCATTTCTAGTTGTCCCTTAATTTAATTCTCTTTTTCAATTGTGAGTTTAATTCAAGCACCAGTGTTTTAATTTATATTTAGAAGTGTATTCAAGTCATCCCATCAATTTATTTCCCACAACTGAAAAATTTGGTCCTTCGAACCGGATAGAAACCCTTGATTAACATCATGGCGGCGGCGGCTAGTTATCCCACCTATCACGTAGGTTATGTTGGCCATTCCATTGCCACTTGTGATTCACTCCGGCCGAGAAGCGAGCCGTTTCCGAGAGTGCACATGGACATATTTAGGAAGGGAGGTGCAAGGACCGATACTTTTGTGGAGTATTCAGAATTCAAACAAGCCCTTGAACCCCTACGTTACGATCTGGCTATCATCCTGATAGGGGGTAACGACATCAAGGAGGACACTAGTGTGGATGGTTTATTTGAGGATATGATGGCCATGTCATGACGGAAATTTGGGGTAACTGGTCTGGGGTATTATAACTCGTCAACGTTACTTGAATGATATTATTTGGGGATGATTTGATAAATGATTACAACTTGACGGGAGGATTTAACTTAGTCTTCTGACTTCACTATCTGATTGTAGTGGGGACCCACTTCTCACTACGGAGAGTACTGAAAAAGGGGGTTATATTTTAAGGGGAGGGATAATAAGTTTTAGGTTAGGGATTAGCTGCCACCAGCCCTGGCGAGTATTTCGCTATGATTACTCCCGGGGCACGTTAGATTAATATTAATACTAGATTGATCTTGGTAGTGGGTGGTCGGTACTAGGGGTTATCCTAGTAAAGGCGGAACTCTTTTTGGAAGTGTGGGGAATTATTTTCCTAACTCAGAATAATAAACCTGGGTTTTCATAATAAAAACAAAGACTATATTTGTAAATGAAATCCTATTTATTTTGTAAACGGGTTTAGTCTCTCACTTGAGATCATCTTCAGAAATATAAGGTTAACACTATATCGAAAAAAAAACTCTACTCTGACATAAGAAATGCGACTTCACGCTCTGAACCTAGGAATCTTCCTTAGTGATGAGATAAAGCTCTTCTGAGCATAAACCCCCTTTCACTAGAATTTCTATCAGTGCATTCCCCTACACTAGGTAACATAATACTTAATATTTATAAATCACCCCATGGAAGATAGGTATCTAGTAGAGAAAGAATATGGCGAGACAGGTTGTGTGTGTGTTACGTAAAACCATGTGGCTTTCTGAAGGCGACACGGAGGGGCCTTGAAGAGTGGAGAGGGAAGAATCTTTAATAACACTTATAAGGATGGGCGGAACATCTAGGCCTTAGGGGACACCAAACTGTACCTATATATTTATAAGAAATATATAGATTTAATACATAAGGGAGAAAAACCCCCGGGAGCTCGGGCGGATATCTTACCTTGAAAGATGGAGAGGGAAGACTGCGGTGCCCTACGGACCTCCGCGCCAAGAAAAAAAGAACTTGTTTGGAAAGCCTGCTGGTGACCTTAAATGAACAAATTATAATCCAGGACTAACTATTTAAGTAATGAAAACTCGCGTATCTAAGAACATGTGGCTTATAATATAAACCTGTTTTACTTTGATACTGGAGAATTTAATATGCTTAGTCTAATACCCGAGAAGGGGGTGATATGTTGTCACGACAAATGTCCGAACGCATTTTTAAGAGCGAAAGGGTATGGAAGTGAACCTAGAAATTTGGTGGGTTTTGATGTTTGCGTGTATCTTTAATAACACGTCCATGTATAACCATAACCGATAACGATGGGGATTATTTTGAAAGCCATTAGGATTCGGGGAGAGTTTTTTGGTCGACTAGATAAACTGGGGAAAGATAAAAAGAACTGACATCATTAGTTATCACTGATCGCAGAATAATTATCCTACGGATTGTGTCTCGCATACGGCATATCGGGGGGGGGGGAATGGAAGACCG
This sequence comes from Chionoecetes opilio, assembly GCA_016584305.1. Classification (NCBI taxonomy): domain Eukaryota; kingdom Metazoa; phylum Arthropoda; class Malacostraca; order Decapoda; family Majidae; genus Chionoecetes; species Chionoecetes opilio. The sequence continues at coordinate 49,832 of JACEEZ010003496.1, read as the reverse complement.
AGGAAAGAAATGGCGGGTGATAGAACGAAAGAAGATAAACAAAATGGCGTCTAGGATGGCCAAAAACTGGGGACGAAAAGATGGCGGAAAGAAAGAAAATACGAAATGAGTCATGTTAAACTGAGAAAAGAATTACTTACAAGACATAACTCGGGAATTTTATAATAATAATACTCATACTATCATCTCCCGAATAATGGGCATTACACGCGTCTATTCTCCGGGAAAATTAAATTCTATGGTATCAAAGTAAATACTTACGGATCAGGTTTCCGTTTTAAACTGCGTCAAGAGGAAATGGGGTTATGAGACGAATTTTAGAGTGAATTTAATGGAAATTCTTCTGTTCTTTTGAAAACGGGGTCTGTTTGTGTTTAGATTACACGAAAATCCAATGCAAGGAAGTATCCCAGTCAACCTGATACCTGGGAATGAACGTGACCGTCAACCTTGACTTAGTCCGCATTTCTGGGTGCAGAGATATATCCCAGAGGCGCACGCCAGCTTACCTCTGGTAAATGATAAGAGCCCTACAAGTCCTGAAATGTCCGTCACACCGCAAGCTGGTTGACTGAAAGGTGAGAAGCGTAGTACTACTATCTCGAATTAAAATACTCCTCCCACTGAACCTGGCTTCGCCCGTGAAAATCGACGCTCCGACTTCTAGACATGAGAAATCTCCTAGCCCAAAATTGTTTCATCTAGTCTGACACTACACTCACCTCTGACTCACTAAGTTACATTGAACACTTTTCGCTTAATCTTCACCTGAATATACCTGGTCGTGTTGATTGTAACTAGAATTAAAATCCCTTGAAGACTCACCGAACCAGACTGAGTCTGTTAATGAAATTCACCTGAGACTAGTATCCCAATCAACCTCTTACCTGGATTATTACGAACATACGACCCTCAATTTTTTTTGAATCCTTGTCAATGTTTTTACATTTACCACTTTTCTATTTGATTTCCACAAGAGTAATAACCGGGTGACGCTACAACTACCTAACCAGAGTAGGTATTAAATTTTCAAGTTTCATAAAATAAAAATTCAACGTTCATAAAAAAATTTTCAATGTTCATGTTCAAAATAATTCTTCCTTGATTTTCTAATTTAACACTATTGGATACCGAACTCTTCCATCTTGTTGTGGATGGGTGACATCATGGGTCTTGTTGACGCCCGGTACTTCTTGATGGCCTTCAGCTCTTCCATACGTTTCAGGAAATCTTTAGGTTCTTGGAAGCTAAGAGTGTGCCCATTCCTGAGCCGGTGTCGCTGTATCCTCGTCTCCGTAGCTGTTTTTTGGGTCACCGCTGTTGTTCTGCTGGTTTGTTGCAGGACACGGGCGCGGCGGACAGGCTGTTCAGACGCCCCTTGATTCCCTGCACGGCAATTATGTACAGGTTCTTGGCGCCTGTGTTGTCAGCGCAGCTCATGTCGGTGACGGGTAGACCGAGGGAAACCCAGGACTTCCCTCCCGACGAGGCTTCACGTCCTCTCTCTGCCATGGTGGTGGTTGCAGCTAGATGTGGCGTCCCGTAGTGGCTAGGGAAAGGCTGCTACCCGGGTGAAGCGCTGCATCGATGGGGCGAAACGGGCGGCGGTAGCATTGAACGTGGCTGCTAGCTGAGGCGAGCCTGGCATCGAGGCGCGCGGTATGCTCTAAGGGGCGGCGGTCTTCAAGGGCGCGGCAGTCTGAGACGCGCGGTATGCTCTGGCTGTCGGCTAGGCGTGGCGGCTGGCTGCTTTTCCAGGCTGGCGGAGTTGACGGCTAGATGCGGCGGCTACGGCTTGCTTCTTACAGCTCACGCTCACATGGGTCATGGGTTCATGTATGTATTTTGTTTGGTTTAAGGGGGAGAGATCTAATAAGCCTACTATAATGATCGATTGCTATAAGAAAATTTACTGAAATTTGACTATCTTGCTATTTATTTTCCCAGGTGTGATTCTGTTTGGTTATTTTTAGGAAAAAATATACCACCGCTTTAGTCACCAGTGTCATGACGGAAATTTGGGGTAACTGGTCTGGGGTATTATAACTCGTCAACGTTACTTTAATGATATTATTTGGGGGTGATTTGATAAATGATTACAACTTGACGGGAGGATTTAACTTAGTCTTCTGACTTCACTATCTGATGTAGTGTGACCACTTCTCACTACGGAGAGTACTGAACAAGGGGGGGATACTTAAGGGGAGGGATAATAAGTTTTAGGTTAGGGATTAGCTGCCACCAGCCCTGGCGAGTATTTCGCTATGATTACTCCCGGGGCACGGTAGATTAATATTAATACTAGATTGATCTTGGTAGTCGTGGTCGGGTTTCTAGGGGTTATACCCAGTAAAGGCGGAACTCTTTTGGAAGTGTGGGGAATTTTTTTTCCTAACTCAGAATAATCACCTGGGTTTTCATAATAACACAAGAACTATATTTGTAAATGAAATCCCATTTATTTTGTAAAACATGGTAAGTCTCTCACTTGAGATCATCTTCAGCATAAAGGGTTAACAATATCGAGAAAACTCTACTCTGACATAAGAAATGCGACTTCACGCTCTGACCCAGGAATCTTCCTTAGTGATGAGATAAAGCTCTTCTGAGCATAAACCTCCTTCACTAGAATTTCTATTCAGTGCATTGCCCTACACTAGGTAACATAATACTTAATATTTATAAATCACACATGGAAGATAGGTATCTAGTAGAGAAAGAATATGGCGAGACAGTGTTGTGTGTTGTTACAGTAAAACCATGTGGGTTTCTGAAGGCGACACGGACGGCCTTGAAGAGTGGAGAGGGAAGACTCTTTAATAAAAACTTAAAAAGGATGGGCGGAACATCTATGCCTTAGTGACACCGAACTGTACCTATATATTTATATAGAAATATATAGATGTAATACACTAAGGGAGAAAAACCCCCCGGAGCTCGGGCGATATCTTACCTTGAAGAGTGGAGAGGGAAGACTTTCGGTGCCCTACGGACCTCCGCGCCAAGAAAAAAAAGAAAATTGTTTGGAAACCTTCTGGTGACCTAAATGAACAAATTTAACAGGACAACTATTTAAGTAATGAAAACTCGCGTATCTAAAAAACATGTGTTATATATAAACCTGTTTACTTTGAACTGAAATTTATATCTATCCCAATACCCGAGAAGGGGGTGATATGTTGTAAGACAAAAGTCCGAACGCTTTTTAAGAGCGAAGGGTATGGAAAATGAACCTAGAAATTTGGTTGGGTTTTGATGTTTGCGTGTATCTTTAATAACCGTCCATGTATAACCATAACCCCATAACGTGGGGATTTTTGAAAGCCCTTAATTCTGGAGATTTCTTGTCTGAAAGATAACTGGGGGAAAAATAAAAGAACGACAAACATTAGTTATCACTGATCGAGAATAATTATCCTAGGTTTTTCCGCATACGGCATATCGGGGGGGGGGGAATGGAAACCCGGGAAAGAATGGGGTGATAGAACGAAAGAAGATAAACAATGGCGTCTTTGTTGGCCAACTGAGCGAAAAGGGTGGCGGAAAGAAAGAAATACGATGATTTATGTGAAACTGGAAAGAATTAAATTACAAGAATAACTCGGGAATTTATAATAATAATCTCATACTAATCAAACTCCCGAATAATGGGATTACAGCCATCCATCGAGCTTTTTCAGAAGGGAATACTTGTGTCTGTGCACAATAGAACCAAAAATTTACCCTAGCCAAACTCACTTTGTCGAGGCCGAGCCTACAAAAGATCTCAGGGCATAAATAGGAATTGGGACGTGGGTGGGCCCAAAGGGCCCCATCATTTGTGGGGCGGAAAAAACCTTCCGATGGATCTGCAGTCATGGACGGGATACGCCCAACTTTGAAAGGGAGACAAATATTTTGAACAAATGTCCCAAAGCCATTAGGCATCATCATAGCATTGACACCAACCCGCAGCCATTGCAAGATTTCAGTTGTAACTCGGGACTACTACTTGTTGTTTAGAGTCAATATTTTTTTTTTTTGGTTAATTAAATTTTAATCATACTAACATTACTCATAATTCAACTTTCCCAAAAAAATACTTAGCAATTGTATTCCATAAATTTAAAATTTTGCTGCCTCCCAAATTTATTCATTAATGGGTGGGCATTTGGCCACAGGTTAAAATTTTAGCAAGGCCAATTAAGGGCACTGCAATAAGTTACTGGGTAAAATTGATGTAGCTCTGGTGGATCATGTGGAATTTTACCAACTTAAAGTGTGGAAAGCACATTTTAGAGAAAAAGATAAGTATCATGTCAAATCTATATGATACTCTTAGTAAACGAGGCGGAAGGTGATAAAGTGGAAGCATCAATCTGTGATCAGGCTGATTTTGAAGATGGCTTACAAAATACCATCCTTAAGATCGATGATGTGATAGAAGAAAAGCAGCCTAAGAACTTGAGCCTTAAGAGAATCAAATTACCCATTATTCAGCTGTCTGAGTTTTGTGGGTTTGATATAGCGGAGTGGGATTCCTTTGGGACCTTTCAAAAGTAATATCCATGTTAGATCAGAGCTGACTGCAGTGGATAAATTGAATTACCTAAAAGGTCAGATAAAGGGTGATGCTGGCAAGCTCATTTCAGGATTTCCTTCAGAAACCGCTAGCTATCAGTGTGCGGTAGATTTACTTTAGAAAACCAACGAGAACATAGATAAACAGTTGAGAGACCTTGCAAGAAAATTCATTAACATCAAAGTCCCCTTTTCATAATTTCAATCTCGGGTCTGAATTTAGAGCAGAGTTAGAGAGAAACCCTTGAAGAGAGCAAAAATGCAGTTGTAATTTAGAAGAATCTAGCTGGTTGTTGTCCCTTTCTTAGAAAGTAAATTGCCTAACCTAACTGTAGATCAAGTTCAGTTGAAGTCAAAAAAGGATTACCTTCTGTAAAAAGACATTAGAACTAGTCTCCTTTAGACATTATAAAAATTTTTACAATCCGGGATTACAAGAAGGATAAAAGGAAGGAGAGAAAAAGGATGAAAGACCCTCCTTGCCCTCTAATATGAGGCAAATTTTTTTGCAACCCAAAAAGGGGTCCAGGAGCCTGTAGAGATCCGGGCCCAGAGTTCCACACCAACCAATTATCCTAACTCACAATTCCCAGCAGAGTTCCACACCAACCAATTAATCCTAACTCACAATTTCCAGGCAGAGTTCCACACCAACCATTAATCCTAACTCACAATTCCCAGGCAGAGTTCCACACCAACCAATTAATCCTAACTCACAATTTAAATTTATTCTGTGTGAAGGGTTCCAAAAGCCACTAATTGCAAAAATTATGAGGGCCGTGGAACCGGTAAAAACGTATTAGAGAGTTAGGAAAATGTGAAAAATGTACTTGCCACCATAAGACAGAGGACTGAGATTTAAATTACGCAGATGTATTTCATGCTGTAAGGGATTCCATCATCTTTGTTATGTGCGCGGGCCAACCAACGGGGGAGTGGCACAGTATGTGTGTGCAGTGAGACCTACGGGTGCTCATGACAATTCAACAGCGCTCCCCCATAGGCTCAATACCCATAATTAGGGGTAACTTGTCAAGGCTGAAAAAAACTCTGTTTTTTTCAAGGATCACAGAGAACTTTTATCAGTAAAAATTTGTCTGATAGTTTAAATTTAAAATTTTTGGTGGCCAGTTGGACTTGAAAATTTCAGGATTTATAGGAGAAATAGAAACTAAGACCTATGATTTAGCGAATTTTACGGTAAGGTCTGGTTCTAAATATATAAGATTGAATGCTATAGTTCTGGAAAGTTTACCTAAAAATATTAGGATGGATGGAATGGAAAAATTCATAAAGTACATGAAGGACCAAGAAATTAGGCTCCTAGATCCAAACTTAAAGGATACAGTAGATTCCATTGATCTATTAATAGGAGCAGACCAGTACTGTAAAATAATAACTGGTCTAATTCAAGAACATGGCTCCAACTTCTTGGAAACAAAATCAGGTCTGATACCCCTTGGCAAAATTCCTTCTAGATTCATAAAAAGATCAGATAAATCTAGAGTAGTCATCGTCTCAATGTCTGTTCCTGCCCCGGAGAGCAGGAAATTCCAATATTGTGGGAACTAGACACAATAGGAATAAAATCGGAAGATAGGCGCCCTGAAGAGAGGTTTATGCTAGAAAATTATAGCAAAACTGTTGAGTACCATGACAATCGGTACTGGGTTAGGTTGCCCTGGAAAGTTAATAATCAATACTTACCCACCAATTACAATTTAGCTTTGGGTAGACTAAAATCAAATATGAAGAAGCTAAAATCTGCAGGACTCGTAACTCAGTACGAAGCAGTGATCCGAGACCAGTTTGAAAGGGGATTCATTGAAAAAGTACTAAATCCAACGGTTACTGACAACACCCACTACTTGTCACATCTAGCCGTAATTAAAGAGAGTAAAACAACACCAGTACGCGTGGTATTTGATTGTAGTGCAAAAATTAATTCTCGGAGTAACAGCTTGAATGACTGTTTATACACTGGACCCAGCCTAACTGAAAAACTAGGGGACATTCTTTTAAGATTTAGAACGAATAAATATGCATATGTAGCAGATATCAACAATGCCTTTTTAAGAATAGGATTGCAAGAAGTTGATAGGGATTACACCAGATTTCTCTGGCCTAGTGATCCACAAGATGAAAATAGCCCCTTGGATACTTACAGATTTAAATCAGTTCTATTTGGAGCTAGTAGTTCGCCCTTTCTACTTCAAATGACTCTTGAACATCATTTAAATAAAGAAAAAGAAAATAAGAGAGAAGTAAACTTGCTCAAGAACTCTCTATATATGGACAATATCCAGGGCACCATTAATGATGAGTATTCCTTACAAAAATGTATGATGTAGCCAACAAGGTCTTGAACTCGGCTAATATGCCACTTCAAGAATGGGCTACCAATTCACCACTCTTGAATGCTAACTTGCCGTCTGGCCCAAGTGAAAACATTAAGGTGTTGGGTTTTCAGTGGGACTCTCAAAATTGCTCACTTGAAATTTAAAAGATGTAGAATGGGATCAGTAAATAGCAAGAGGTTCCTTGCTAAGAAATGTTAGTAAAATTTATGACCCTCTAGGCTAATTAATCCCCCTAACCATAGCCCTTGAAATTATTAGTTCAGGAAGTTTGGACTAAAAAACTTGATTGGGATGAGGAACTTCCCAGGGAAATAATTAATTCTTGGGAAACCTTATCCCATGAGTGCCAAGAGCTCTCAAAAATATTTTTTCCCAGGAACATGATGGAAGAAAATACTAACTATGATTTGCACTTATTTACAGATGCATCCCCTAAGGCAGTGGTTCTTAACCTTTTCAGAGGCGCCGAACCCTAACGAAAACCTCTGCACACTTGCCGAATCCCTCAAATATGTGAAGAACAAAAACATTAATACAAAAATTTCAGAAAAATTGCTTCAAAATACAAGACATATTTGAATAATAAGAAGAATACATTTTGATTTAATTGATGCAAAAATTAGAGGAACATTGCCTCAAAATTCAAGTTTTTATTTGGATAATAAGAAGGAAGGAAGAACTCTGAAGCAGTGGCATATATAGGTCCTCTGAAAGGGGGAGAGGGGCACAGAGGTGAATTCCAGGATTGTTTTAAGACGGGGTTGGGCGAGCGAAGCGAGTCGCAACAGCAGGGGGTCTGAGGAGGGGTCATGAAATTTGTGGAAAATCGAGCATTTTTAGGGGCATTATGAGGCCTCAGGAGGGATATTTTGCACTAATTTGATATTCAATGGCAAAACAAAGGGCCGTGCCCCCAAAAAACATATACGCCACTGCTCGGAAGTGGAGAGGCGGGCGAGCACACGCATTTATACACACCCGCACATGACTCCCTCCACCGCGCGGCTTAAATTTTTACGTTGATTTCGCATATAGTTTACTCTGGTGAATAATCTGGAATTACAATAATAACAAAATTGCAATGTTTTTGGAGGGCCTCCGCCGAACCCCTGAGACTGGCTCACCGAACCCCTGGGGTTCGATCGAACCCAGGTTAAGAACCACTGCCCTAAGGCCTATGGGGTGTCTGTATATGTTACTGATTATAATTCTGAACCCCAGCTATTGATGTCCAAGGCAAGAGTAGCGCCACTAAAATCAAGAACTTGACCTCAGTTGGAGCTAACTGCAATTTATTTAGGAGCAAAATTAAGTAAATATGTAAAAGAAACTTTGCACTCCATAACTTTTAAAAGAACATTCCTTTGGTCAGACAGCGAAGTAGCATTACAATGGGTGATTAATAACATAAACAATATAGCCCTATGAAAGGGAAATAGGGTAAGAGAATAGATCAGTTAAGTACAGGCTGTAAATTTCATCACTTGGCCACTGAGGATAATCCAGCGGACTTGCTAACCAGAGGTTTAAAGAAATCGAAATTCATAGATTCTAGTTTGTGGAGGAATTTGGTTGAATTGTGAGGAAACCTGGCCTACTCAGAAATTTGAAACTAGCGTCAAAATAGAACTAAATAAGGTGGAAGAAGTTAAGGCTGAACCCTTGGTGGATCCTACGAAATTTTCTTCTTGGAGGAAATTATTAAAAGTAACAAAGTTGGTGTTTAAATTCATAGAGAAAATTAAGGGAAACACGAGCATAAATTTAATGAAGCCCCCAAAGTATTGGATATCTATGACACAGAAAGAGAGCTATGCTGAGGCCTTGAGGCATCTAAAGAACCCCTTGAAACACCCAATGCCAGACATAGTAAAATGTATAAATCTCTTTATGAATGAAGATCTCTTGAGGTGTCAGGGCAGAATTGATCAGGCAAATTTACCTTATCACACTAAATTCCCTCTGCTACTGCCCAAGAGCCACCACATCACTAAACTTATAATTCATAGTATCACACTTAGATACTAAGCATGGTGGGCTGCAAGAGACCTATGAAAAATTAAGAAAAAATTTTTTGGATTCCCAAGGCTAGGGCCAGACCATCAAGCCCGTGCAAAAATCCTGTTACATATACAAAGGTTGCAAGGACCCAGCATACAATTTTCCACCTCCACCCCCTTGACCTCAGGAAAGAATAGATGATTTAAGGTGCTTCGAGGTTACTGGCATTGATTACCACAGGGCTATTTCCAAAATTTAAATTTCAAAAACCCAAAATTAGAACAAAAGGTTTATATAGTATTATTTACCTGTGCAACTTCCCGAGCTATTCATTTAGAGATGGTCACCGATTTATCGGCAGACACCTCTTTGAATGCCTTCAGGAAATTTTCGGCCAGAAGGTCATGCCCTAAATTAATTATTAGCGACAATGCTACAAATTTTAAGTTAGGTTCCAACCTGCTTAGCCAAATTTTAGAAGATGCCAGAGTGCAAGAAGAACTAGAAGTTAAGGGGTGTGAGTGGAAATTCATACCCCCCAGAACCCCTTGGCTCGGGGATTTCTATGAGAGGATGATAGGGACGGTCAAAAGCTGTCTAAGGAAAGTTTTGTTTAAGAAAGCCATAAACTTGGATGACCTCTACAAAATTTTAGTGTAGATTGAATGTAGAGATAATAATAGGCCCCTCTCATGTTACCAATAATTTAGGTGAGCCAGAAACACTGACGCCTTCACATCTATTGCATGGTATTAGATTAAATTCATTGCCAGCAGTATCAATTTCAGAGTTTGATCTAGACCCATCATATCTAGATGCAGACAAATAAAATTTTAAATATAAACAATTATCTAAAGTATTAAATAAATGGCATGACCTATGGACAAAGGAATATTTAACCTCTCTGTTAGATAGACACATCCATATATCTAACAAATCACTGTAAGAGCAAAATGTAAAGGAGGGGGAGGTGGTATTAATTGAAAGTGAGAAACCTCGAGGCAGTTGGCCTTTGGGTACAATAGAGGACTGTCATAAAGAGGCACAGGGGATCATCAGCACTGTACAATTAAAGACAAAATTGGGTTCAGTAATTAGAACAGTGAATAAATTATATCCACTGGAAGTAGTTGCAGATTTTCCAGGGTCTAAGGTAGATTTGAGGGCAGTTAATCTAACCCCCGAAGAAAACCAAGACAGGCCTTCTTCTCATTCAGAAGAAGCTGGTTCCCGAAGAAATCCTAGATCCGCTGCCACTAAATTCAGGCAGAATTTGCAACAAATGATTGAAGGTCAGCTATAATTTAATTTACTTCTAATTCAATTTTTCCCTTGGCCCCAGAATGTCGGAAATTATAAATTTCTCAAGAGATAGATAAGAATATTACTAAAATTAAATAGTAGTGAATATAGGAGTAATATAAATTTATTGGGAAATTGATTTGGGCTCGTATATCTTTGGAGCGAACAGACGACCAGGGAAAGACAGCTGACTCGGCCTCTTTTAGTCACCGACCACCGAAGCGGGAAGACCATCGCCCCTTTGCTCCTTAACCACATTTAGAGACACCTCGTGATGTTCTCGTGTAAATATTGTAAATAGTATTCATGGAGAGCATGGGTTACTAAACCCAAATATCCCTGTCCATGGGTCTGCTGGTACCATCGAGAAGGTTTCGTCTGCCTGCAATATTGTCTTCAATCTTCAACATCTAAGACGTCCCCCAGCAAGTATAACCTTTTGCAGGAGGTCTGGCAGTTACCCACTACAGTTCTCCTAGCTTATTGAGATCTCAATAATAAGGTTTAGCTTGGTGACATTTGTGGACAGCCCTACCACCAGGTAAATATTTTTAGTGGTAGCTAGTTCATTTCTAGTTGTCCCTTAATTTAATTCTCTTTTTTCAGTTGTGAAATTTTAATTCAAGCACCAGGTTTTTAATTTATATTTAGGAGTGTAACCATTCAAGCCATCCTATCAATTTATTTCCCACAGGGATAGTAGTAATACGATGTGGCTGCAGGGTAAGCATCCATGAAGGCCTGTAGTGGCGTACTGAAGGGGCGGAAGACCATATGTAACTTGGGGATGGAACATCTCTTTATTAGTACAGATAACATATCAGGAATTCATAAAAAATATGTAAGTATTAGTATTATATATATATATATATATAAGGTTTTCCGTCGACGGTCCCCTTAAAAAGTTATATTTTCCAGTTTTTCGGATAATTTTATTTGATGGCAAAAGTCATGTATGTAGCGGACATCAATTGCTGCATACAGTAAAGGTTGTAAAAAAATTGTTTCATAATATGAGAGAATAAATTGATTATCGTAACTTAAAATGGAGTTGTCTTTCTGAATAACCTTCTTATGTTACAGTGAGAGGTAAATAAAGGTAAAGATGGGAGCATACGCCTCGGTGTTCATCTCCGTCTCATTAGCCTTTTAGCCCGTGGTGGTGTCAACCCCCTCCCCCAAAGGGCCTGGCTATACTATTGTGACATCCGGGGTTTTTTTTGTGTGTGTGTGTGTGTGTGTGTGTGTGTGGTGTGTGTGGGGTGTTGTGTGTGTGTGTGTGGTTGTGTGTGTGTGTGTGAGTGTGTTGTGTGTGTGTGTGTACTTATACGTAATGAGATGAAAGTTTTATGTGTAGGAGTATATAGATAAAATTTCAAAAAGCACGAATGCAGCCCCAGGCTGCAAAAGACCCAAATTTCTTAGCTAATAAGAAATTGGATCAACCTTGCCAAATTATCTTAAACTAAAGAAACCGAATTTGACATAAATGCCATACATTCCTTTTTTGGGTCTTTTTTGGTGATTTCCAAATTTCTTACAATAAAATAAGCTTTTTTGCCAATTTAGTGACTATTCTGCCTCTTTTTTAGTTTTCAAAGTGTATTTTCTTTAGTTTTACCTAGAAATTACGTTTTTTTTTTACTGTTATTCGTTTCCTTTTTCCGCCAGATGGCATATGACCAGATAACCTGGCTCAGAGAGCTTCTTCGAGAGGTGTCACTCGGACGATTTAACATTGCGCGCCATTTTGTTTTCATGGGCGGCCCGCGATCCTAGCGGAGGGAGGCCCTCTGTTGTTTGTTTATACAAATGGGCGCCCCACCGCAGCGGCTCGTTCTGTGCTGCATTTGGGTGCAGTAACAGAAAAGCGCGCACAAATACCTCCATTTCTTTCACTTTCCCAAAGATAAAGAAAGGTAGGTACAAAATTTACTTTGGTTATTTATGTTAATATGTTATAAAATGCAAACAAACTGAGAATAAATCTTGGGGTTTCAGACCCAGGTTGGATTTTGGAGGGAAACAGCAATGTCAGCATGACCCCGCCTGACCTGGCTAAATATAACCAAGTCCCGCGGACCGGGACAGTGCTACCTACCGTACTAACACTTTTAAATCGCCAGGACAACGTTTTTTCGATGTACAGATGTCTGGTGGCGTTAATACCTACATTTCTACATCCATGATTTCAGGAAAGTTAAAAGCGGCTATCTGGGGAAATCTGAGTCCATTTTTGTGTCTTCATCTGTATGTCATATTATGGCTATAACTGAACAAATGACCAAAATATCAACCGAGTGGGGACCTACACTAAGATCGCCAGCTATGTTTTATGTTCTGAGTGTCCTCCCGCCGGGCGTCGTCGCCCCCCCCAAAAATGAGTAGCGAAATTTGAAACCGTATATACTTTCAGATACAAAGCATAAAACAACACTGAAACAGAGTTAATTATACAGTCATGATATAAAACTACTTTGTATCATCTTAGTGGCACATAAAATCAGTAGTGATGCTATAATTCGTTATATTTGGCGGCTGGCGACATTATTGCAAAACTGGTGACTAAGTGTTATCTACGGTAATCCATGCTATTTTATTGATTTTTTTCCAATTAAGGGATCGTCCTCAAAGTAGGAATATTTTTATGTACAATCATTTAAAGCCCGAATCAGATGGTTAATGCCTGTCTGCCCCTGGTATGTATATAGCCGCCACCAATACAGCGATAAAATGATTAATTGATGCTGCAAGTGCAACAAATTGGCTAGCCTACATGTATGTTATATGTAGGTCCATGTACACAGTACATACAAAACCTTGAATACAAAACAAACGCCTAACCCCAAATTTTTTACCCCAAATGGGAGGTAAAAATAAGATTTTTATCCTATCTAGACACTTTGCAAGTACCAACTACAAGGTTTTGACTATACAAAGGGGCCGCCACGTCAGCATGACTAGGGGGACTCGAAACGGGGAGGAAACCCCCCCCAAAATTTAAGGGGGAAACTCCCAAGTCTGGGAACCATGGAGGTAGTATGAGGTGGAGACGCCCTGAGCCGCGCGGTCTGTGTTGTCTGGTGAAGCCCCCGCTCTCCCCCGTCCGCCATACTGTTGTGGGCAATGTCACGCACTGCTGACTGAGATACCCACTCTTTCTTTTCACTTTTTACACTGTTTGCACTTAATGATATCACGGTCGTGAAATTATACTTCTGTGTTACTGCTAACCATATATCACATATCATATTTTGCATATTATTGTATATTATTGCATATTGGGTCCCTTCATTGAATGTATGTCTGGCGGGGAACTGCCTGGTGCGTATTTGGGATTTCCCTGCAGATATGTTTCAGCTATATACGGTACAGCCTTGATCAGTAAAATTTGATCATTACTAGCCGGGTCATTATCTGACATATGATTTTTTTTAAAACCAAATTTTTTACCAATATTAATTACCTAACACTTTTCAATATTAAATTCCATCTGCCACCTGACTACACACTCGCTTAACTTATCTAAGTCTCCCTGCAAACCGGTTACATGCAGGACTGTGACCCGATAATTCATACCTATCTTAGTATCATCAGCAAACTTGCTGATATCATTGCTAATCCCACTGTCTTAGTCGTTGATGCAAATATAAATAGTAGTGGCCCCAAATGATATATTAATATAACCCTACGACACAATCGCTAAAACTTATATAATATTTACTACAGCTACCACCATCACCCCCACCACTATTACTACTATCAGTCTGGGTCAGCAAACACCATCAAAGTACGAGGGACAAGATGCTGTTAGTGAATCCCAAAACTTCTTTTTCCCGCGCATAACATGTATAATCAAAGACTTCACTGAAATGGAGAGTACTTATGCTATGGCTGGCCCAGAACCTCCCTCACTGTTTGATAATGGGTCTATGAGAAAAGCCAATAAAAATATACTAGGAACACCTGGAACACATCTTAAATCAAAAGTTAGGGGCTAGTATCAAATGCCAGAGAAAAAAAACTCAGTTTGTGTTAGATGGGGACACCTTCTCCACAATGTGCTATGGCCCAATGATGCACCTATGAACAAGTGTGTGATACATATGTAACCTATGTAATGCATCATTATGGTAAGGAATCAGTTTTTGGTATTTGACAGGTGACTGCCTGACACCAAAACTACAGAGCAGCAGCGCCGTGCCCCGCAATGTACATCAGCTGACATACTGTTTGAAAGGTCCATGAAAGTCACTACTAGTCAGAAAGCTTTTCTACATAATAGAAAAACAAATCTCGACTAATCAACTTCCTTACACTGGACCTTTAAAACAGGGATTGTAGTGAACAACATAAGGCTGATGCTGATCCTATGATAGTCTCAAAAGGCACTCAGTGGGGAGTGAACAGACTGAGAGGCCAGTGAATATTAGTTCATGCATATTTCTTCAGAGTTCTCGTAAAGGCATTTCTTTCCGTGTTTTTACTGTTTTTTATTTTATAATATTATAGAACAAACATTTTCGAAGATTACAGTATTCATATATACTGATAAACCAGTCTATATGATCCGTATATATATATATATATATATATAATATATATATATATATATAAAATATATTTAATATATTTTATATATATATATATATACATATATATATATATATATATATATATATTTTATATATAATATATAAAATATATATATTTTATATATGAAACTGAGCGGCCCTCCGATTACAGGCCTTGTGCGACAGCCGATTTCCGTGCGCAGTCCAGGTATACAGTGATCTATGACCACATGTATAATTTGTTGACAGGTTTCATATCGCCATTAACCAAAATTCACACCCGTATAGAATAGTCGACCCTGAAGGCCGCTTGAAACACTTTACACTTTACAAAGAAAGGAATATTATTATTTTAACTGATAAAAGATATACACTTAAGTGCGTGACACATCTTTGTGCGTGCAGCTTAATGGCTGTACTTGTTGAACCATCAGCAGCAAAGGGGCTGCCTAATATATATAATGCTCGCACGCACTCACACATACATCATCGACGTGCATGGCTTCCCCCGCTGCATCAAATTTCCCCTTGACCACGAACAATTTAGCCCTGCTCCTGTTGATTTCATCCTATGTGGCGTACAAAACTGATTCAGAAGTCAAATTTTATGCATCATATTTTTTTCTACTTGTGGAAAAGAGCACAGTATCATCCATAAAGACGAGTACATGCAAACCATGCCAGGAAGCCATCCATGTCACAGTTCTGCTTGATTAATCTAATCAAATCATTCACAAATATTATGAATAATAAACATGATGTCGGAGATCCCTGACGCACGCCTACAGTAGCTGAGACAATTGCGGAGCCAATAACAGAGTGCGTAAGCCTGTACATAGCAGCTAAGGCCAACAACATGGTAGCACCGCATCCTATACGCTTTAAAACACCAAACAAAACATCGCGTGGCACCTTATCATACGCCTGTGAAAAGTCGACAAACGTAACGTATAGCTTGACTTTCTTTCTTCTTGCCACGTGACAAAGCAAACGCAAAGTCACTATATGCTCAAGGCATCCTCTTCCTGCCTGGCTGCCTGCTTGTTCACGGTAAGGGGTAAACCACTCGTTCAATCTACTACTCACCACCATGTCATAGAGTTTAGCAAAGCTGTTGATGACATTGATTCCTCTATAATTGGATACTACTGAACGAGAACCTCGCTTAAACACTGTAAATAGTTTGGCCGTGACCCATGGATACGCAGCGGCCATGAAAATATTATTAAACAACATTGCTAAAGTTAGAATCCATAGAGGTGGTAATAACTTAAAGATACCCGGCGGTATGCCATCGGGACCACACGCCTTGTTACATTTCAGCCTCTTCACCTGCTCCAGTACTTCCTGCGGCATTATTGGATCGTCCAACACCGGCATATATACATCACTGTACAAAGTGTCAATGTTAGGTACACACACATCGGGAGGGTTATATATGTGTTCAAAATAATCTTTAAAGTCTTCATCAGTAGGAGGTGAAGCCACGCTTGACGCAACAGGCGTCGGCTCCACCTCACCACGCCAATTCACTGCCCGCCATAACTGCGCCTGATCATTTTCCTTTAACGAGCACTCCCACCTATCAATCGGATCATCTTCAGGGGCACGATTTCGAGACTTACTATTACGGGCACACACGTATATCGTATTACTAAACTCATCCACTTCCGCGTCAGTGTCATTACCAAGCAGGGGCTGACTACACTGTGACAATGCATTCATAAATTGATCAGCGTCTATGGTGCTAAATTTTACTGGGCTTCTCATTAGTTAACAAGTTTGTCTATTATATAATAGTCCTTGAGCCAGACCAAAAGTAATGCTCCGGCGGGGGGAGTAATTCTCATTATGATTTTCCATTAGACCAATGTCTCAAGTGTCAGAAAATGCATGATGGACATCTGAGAACGGTAGCTTAGTGCCCGGATGGACGCCATCTTTGAAACCACCCAGCGCGAAAATGCCCATTTGGTGGGGTACATTGTTGCACGTGTATCTGGACTTCTATACTAGCTATCGATGTGCGGTTGACGACTAAATATACGTCCAATGTGTACCGTCTAAATAAAAAATAATATGAAGCATTTTGTTATAGATTAATTATTATAAAAATCAATTATCGAAACAAAATCATATATTTTTCAATATTTTATTATTAGACTTGTACTTTTTTTAGTGAAACAACACTGGTATGATTTTCCAAATTATGCATTTTGCTACACCGTTTATCTGTCTATAAAAATAACTCAACAAGTACAACATATCATCCACCACGAGTTTACAACAAATATATGTAAAGAGGCATAAAATGACTTAGGCCGCCGCTGGCATTATCTATTCTGACGATAACGCAAGTTAGGAATGTCGTACGGAGAGGATTTTAACACCATACGATATCTATAAGCAGGCGGAAATTGTTACATAGGAAATCTGCACTTGGTGGCCATCTTGGATTTTCAAAATGGCCGCCAATTAATATTAATTATTCATTACTAGAGTTTGGAAAGACGTATGAGCTGATTTAACACCATACGATGTATATTCCTAATAAGCAAGCGGAGGTATCATTGAACATGTCATGTTTTAGTTCAAATAACACCGGTATGATCTTCCAAATTATACATTTTGCTAAACCGTTTATCTGTCTATAAAGATTTTCAGGCAATTTGGCCTGCATTATAATAGAGAACAACATATGCTATACAATATACAGTGCACAAAGTTAATCATCAGAGTCGCCATCAGAGTCATTGGCATCCTGAGCCACGATAGCATCATCCTGCACCATGTTGGAGCATCCCTGCAGCTTACACACAACAGTGCACTTCAACCATTCATATGCAGGAGCAATCTGACGGTCGACACGTCTCTGCATGTGCATGAGATGAGATTCAAGACGACATCTGGAGTGGTAGACCCGCCATCCATCGGATTTGAGCGCACCGCCATCATCGAGTTCCCAGCCATGTCCTGCTGATGGTGCTGGGATNTATTGAAGCAAAAATAATACAAAAATTGAAAATTGCTTCAAAATACAAGACATATTGAATAAAGAAAATAATTTTGATTTAATTGATGCAAAAATTAGAGGACATTGCCTCAAAATTCAAGTTTTTATTTGGAAAATAGAGGAAAGGGGAAAAACTCTGAAGCAGTGCCTATATAGGTCCTCTAAAAGGGGGGAGAGGGGCACAGAGGTGATTCCAGGATTGTTTTAAGACGGGTTTGGGGCCCGAGCGAAGCGAGTCGCAACAGCAGGGGGTCTGAGGAGGGGTCATGAAATTTGTGGAAAATCGAGCATTTTTAGGGGCATTATGAGGCCTCAGGAGGGATATTTTGCACTAATTTGATATTCAATGGCAAAACAAGGCCGTGCCCCCAAAAACATATACGCCACTGCTCGGAAGTGAGAGAGGCGGGCGAGCACACGCATTTATACACACCCGCACATGACTCCCTCCACCGCGCGGCTTAAATTTTTACGTTGATTTCGCATATAGTTTACTCTGGTGAATAATCTGGAATTACAATAATAACAAAATTGCAATGTTTTTGGAGGGCCTCCGCCGAACCCCTGAGACTGGCTCACCGAACCCCTGGGGTTCGATCGAACCCAGGTTAAGAACCACTGCCCTAAGGCCTATGGGGTGTCTGTATATGTTACTGATTATAATTCTGAACCCCAGCTATTGATGTCCAAGGCAAGAGTAGCGCCACTAAAATCAAGAACTTGACCTCAGTTGGAGCTAACTGCAATTTATTTAGGAGCAAAATTAAGTAAATATGTAAAAGAAACTTTGCACTCCATAACTTTTAAAAGAACTTTCCCTTTGGTCAGACGCGAAGTAGCATTACAATGGTTGATTAATAACATAAACAATATAGTCTATGTAAGGAATAGGGTAAGAGAAATAGATCAGTTAAGTACAGGCTGTAAATTTCATCACTTGGCCACTGAGGATAATCCAGCGGACTTGCTAACCAGAGGTTTAAAGAAATCGAAATTCATAGATTCTAGTTTGTGGAGGAATTTGGTTGAATTGTGAGGAAACCTGGCCTACTCAGAAATTTGAAACTAGCGTCAAAATAGAACTAAAAAAGGTGGAAGAATTTAAAGGCTGAACCCTTGGGGGATCCTACGAAATTTTCTTCTTGGAGGAAATTATTAAAAGTAACAAATTGGTTTTTAAAATTCATAGAAAAAATTTAAAGGGGGAAACACGAGCATAAATTTAATGAAGCCCCCAAAGTATTGGATATCTATGACACAGAAAGAGAGCTATGCTGAGGCCTTGAGGCATCTAAAGAACCCCTTGAAACACCCAATGCCAGACATAGTAAAATGTATAAATCTCTTTATGAATGAAGATCTCTTGAGGTGTCAGGGCAGAATGATCAGGCAAATTTACCTTATCACACAAAATTTCCCCTCTGCTACTGCCCAAGAGCCACCACATCACAAACTTATAAATTCATAGTAACACTTAGATACTAAGCAGGGTTTGGCTGCAAGAGACCTATGTAATAAGAGAAAATTTCTGGATTCCCAAGGCTAGGCAGACCCATCAGCCCGTGCTAAAATCCTGTTACATATAAAAGGGGGTTTGCAAGGACCAGCATACAAATATCCACCTCCCCCCCCTTGACCTCAGGAAGAATAGATGATTTAAGGTGTTTTGGGGTTACTGGCATTGATTACACAGGTGCTATTTCCATAATTAATTCAAAACCCAAAATTTAGAACAAAAGGTTTATATGTATTATTTACCTGTGCAACTTCCCGAGTTTATTCTTTAGAGATGGTCACCGTTTTATCGGCAGAACCTCTTTGAATCCTTCAGGAATTTCGGCCAGAAGGTCATGCCCTAAATGAATTATTAGCGACAATGCTACAAATTTTAAGTTAGGTTCCAACTTGCTTAACCAAATTTTAGAAGATGCCAGAGTGAAAGAAGAACTAGAAGTTAAGGGTGTGAGTGGAAATTCATACCCCCCAGACCCTTGGCTCGGGATTTCTATGAGAGGATGATAGGGACGGTCAAAAGCTGTCTAAGGAAAGTTTTGTTTAAAAAGCCTAACTTGGATTTACCTCTACAAAATTTTAGTGTAATTGAATGTAGAGTTTTTTTAATAGGCCCCTCTCATGTCACCAATAATTTAGGTGAGCCAGAAACACTGACGCCTTTACATCTATTGCATGGTATTAGATTAAATTCATTGCCACAGTATCATTTCAGAGTTTTATCTAGACCCATCATATCTAGATGCAGACAAATAAAATTTTAAATATAAACAATTATCTAAAGTATTAAATAAATGGCATGAACCTATGGAAAAAGGAATATTTAACCTCTCTGTTAGATAGCACATCCATATATCTAACAAATCACTGTAAAGCAAAATGTAAGGAGGGGGGGGTGGTATTAATTGCAGTGAGAAACCTCGAGGCAGTTGCCCCTTTTGGGGACAATAGAGGACTGTCATAAAGAGGCACAGGGGTCATCAGCACTGGGACCATTAAAGACAAAATTGGGTTCAGTAATTAGAACAGTGAATAAATTATATCCACTGGAAGTAGTTGCGATTTCCAGGGTCTAAGGTAGATTTGAGGGCAGTTAATCTAACCCCCGAAGAAAACCAAGACAGGCCTTCTTCTCCCTTCAGAAGAAACTGGTTCCCGAAGAAATCCTAGATCCGCTGCCACTAAATTCAGGCAGATTTGCAAAAAATGATTGAAGGGCAGTATAATTTAATTTACTTTAATTCAATTTTTCCCTTGGCCCCAGAATGTCGGAAATTATAAATTTCTCAAGAGATAGATAAGAATATTACTAAAATTAAATAGTAGTGAATATAGGAGTAATATAAATTTATTGGGAAATTGATTTGGGCTCGTATATCTTTGGAGCGAACAGACGACCAGGGAAAGACAGCTGACTCGGCCTCTTTTAGTCACCGACCACCGAAGCGGGAAGACCATCGCCCCTTTGCTCCTTAACCACATTTAGAGACACCTCGTGATGTTCTCGTGTAAATATTGTAAATAGTATTCATGGAGAGCATGGGTTACTAAACCCAAATATCCCTGTCCATGGGTCTGCTGGTACCATCGAGAAGGTTTCGTCTGCCTGCAATATTGTCTTCAATCTTCAACATCTAAGACGTCACCAGCTAAGTATACCCTTTTGCAGGAGGTCTGGCAGTTAACCCACTACAGTTCTCCTAGCTTATTGAGATCTCAATAATAAGGTTTAGCTTGGTGACATTAGTTGGACAGCCACTACCACCAGGTAAATATTTTTAGTGGTAGTAGTTAATTTCTAGTTGTCCCTTAATTTAATTCTCTTTTTCAGTTGTGAGTTTAATTCAAGCACCAGTGTTTTAATTTATATTTAGGAGTGTAACCATTCAAGCCATCCTATCAATTTATTTCCCACAGGTGTAGTAGTAATACGATGTGGCTGCAGGGTAAGCATCCATGAAGGCCTGTAGTGGCGTACTGAAGGGGCGGAAGACCATATGTAACTTGGCATGGAACATCTCTTTATTAGTACAGATAACATATCAGGAATTCATAAAAGTATGTAAGTAATTAGTATATATATATATATAAGGTTTTCGTCGACGGTCCCCTTAAAAAGTTATATTTTCCAGTTTTCGGATAATTTTATTTGATGGCAATGTCATGTATGTAGCGGACATCAATTGCTGCATACAGTAAAGGTTGTAAAATATTGTTCATAATATGAGAGAATAAATTGATTATCGTAACTTAAAATGGAGTTGTCTTACTGAATAACCTTCTTAATGTTACAGTGAAGAGGTAAAATAAAGGTAAAGATGGGAGCATACGCCTCGGTGTTCATCTCCGTCTCATTAGCCCTTGAGCCTGTGGTGGTGTCAACCCCCTACCCAAGGACACTGGGCTATACTAGTGTGACATCCGGGTTGTGTGTGTGTGTGTGTGTGTGTGTGTGTGTGTGTGTGTGGTGTGTGTGTGTGTGTGTGTGTGTGTGTGTGTGTGTGTGCACTTGTACGTAATGAGATGAAAGGTTTTATGTGTAGGAGTATATAGACAAAATTTCAAAGAAAGCACGAATGCAGCCCCAGGCTGCAAAAAGACCCAAATTTCTTAGCTAATGGAGAAATTGGATCAACCTTGCCAAATATATCTTATAACTAAAGACCGGAATTTGACATAAATGCCATACATTCCTTTTTGGGTCTTTTTTGGTGATTTCCAAATTTCTTACAATAAAATAAGCTTTTTGCCAATTTAGTGACTATTCTGCTCTTTTTTAGTTTTTCAAAGTGTATTTTCTTTAGTTTTACCTAGAAATTACGTTTTTTCTTACTGTTATTCGTTTCTTCCGCCAGATGGCATATGACCAGATAACCTGGCTCAGAGAGCTTCTTCGAGAGGTGTCACTCGGACGATTTAACATTGCGCGCCATTTTGTTTTCATGGACGACAGCGATCCTAGCGGAGGGAGGCCCTCTGTGTTTGTTTATACAAATGTCGCCCCACCGCAGCGGCTCGTTCTGTGCTGCATTTGGGTGCAATAACAAGAAAAGCGCGCACAAATAGCTCCATTTCTTTCAGTTTCCCAAAGATAAAGAAAGGTAGGTACATATTTACTTGTGTTATGATGTTAAATATGTTATAAAATGCAAACAAACTGAGAATAGTCTTGGGGTACAGACGAGGTTGGATTTTGGAGGGAAACAGCAATGTCAGCATGACCCCGCCTGACCTGGCCTAAATATAACCCAAGTCCCGCGACCGGACAGTGCTACCTACCGTACATAACACTTAAGTCGCCAGGACACGTTTTTTCGATGTACAGATGTCTGGTGGCGTAATACTACATTTCTACTCCTGATTTCAGGAAAGTTAAAAGCGGCTATCTGGAGAGTCTGAGTCATTTTGTGTCTTCATCTGTATGTCATATTATGGCTATAACTGAACAAATGACCAAAATATCAACCGAGTGGCGACCTACACTAAGATCGCCAGCTAGTGTTTATGTTCTGAGTGTCCTCCCGCCGTCGTCGTCGCCCCCCCCAAAAATGAGTAGCGAAATTTGAAACCGTATATACTTTCAGATACAAAGCATAAAACAACACTGAAACAGAGTTAATTATACAGTCATGATATAAACTACTTTGTATCATCTTAGTGGCACATAAAAATCAGTAGTGATGCTATAATTCGTTATATTTGGCGGCTGGCGACATTATTGCAGCTGGTGACTAAAGTGTTATCTACGGTAGATCCATGCTATTTTATTGATTTTTGCCAGATTAAGGGATCGTCTCAAAGTAGGAATATTTTTATGTACAATCATTTAAAAGCCTGAATCAGATGGTATAATGCCTGTCTGCCCCTGGCATGTATATAGCCGCCACCAATACAGCGATAAAAATTGATAATTGATGCTGCAAGTGCAACAAATTGGCTAGCCTACATGTATGTTAATATGTAGGTCCATGTACACAGTACATACAAAACCTTGAATACAAAACAATCGCCTAACGCAAATTTTTTACCCCAAATGGGAGGTAAGATAAGATTTTCATCCTATCTAGACACTTTGCAAGTACCAACTACAAGGTTATTGACTATACAAAGCGCCGCCACGTCAGCATGAACTAGGCGGACTCGAAACGGGAGGAAACCCCCCCAAATTAAGGAGGAAACTCCCAAGTCTGGAAACCATGGAGGTAGTATGAGGTGGAGACGCCCTGAGCCGCGCGGTCTGTGTTGTCTGGTGAAGCCACCGCTCTCCCCCGTCCGCCATACTGTTGTGGGCAATGTCACGCACTGGCTGACTGAGATACCCACTCTTTCTTTTCACTTTTTACACTGTTTGCACTTAATGATATCACGGTGCGTGAAATTATACTTCTGTGTTACTGCTAACCATATATCACATATCATATTATTGCATATTATTGTATATTATTGCATATTGGGTCCCTTCATTGAATGTATGTCTGGCGGTGAACTGCCTGGCTGCGTATTTGTATTTCACCTGCAGATATGTTTCAGCTATATACGGTACAGCCTTGATCAGTAAAATTAGATCATTACTAGCCGGGTCATTATCTGACATATGATTTTTCATACCATTTTCTACCAATATTAATTACGCTACACTTGTCAATATTAAATTCCATCTGCCACCTGACTACACACTCGCTTAACTTATCTAAGTCTCCCTGCAAACCGGTTACATGCAGACTGTGACCCGATAATTCTACCTATCTTAGTATCATCAGCAAACTTGCTGATATCATTGCTAATCCCACTGTCTTAGTCGTTGATGCAAATATAAAATAGTAGTGGCCCCAAATTACTTAATATTACATTAATTAAACCCTACGAACACAATCGCTAACACTTATATAATATTACTACAGCTACCACCATCACCCCTCACCACTATTACTACTATCAGTCTGGGTCAGCAAACCCCATCAAAGTACGGGGAAAAGATGCGTAGTGAATCCCCCAATTCTTTTCCGGGCGTTTAACAGGGTTTAATCAAAGACTTCACTGAAATGGGGGGGATTTATGCTATGAGCTGGCCCAGCAACCTCCCTAAAGGGTTGGGATAAGGGGCAAATGAGAAAACCCCAAAAAAAAATATACTGGGA
Organism: Chionoecetes opilio; assembly: GCA_016584305.1. Classification (NCBI taxonomy): domain Eukaryota; kingdom Metazoa; phylum Arthropoda; class Malacostraca; order Decapoda; family Majidae; genus Chionoecetes; species Chionoecetes opilio. Next base: position 25,372 of record JACEEZ010003496.1, on the reverse strand, counting down.
ACCCCGGGAACACATTTTAAAATAAAAAAGTTAGTGTTTAGTACTCAAAGGGCCAGGGGAAATACTCAGTTTGTGTTAGTTTTGGGGAAACCACCTTCTCCACAATGTGCTAGGGCCCCAAAATGATGAACCTATGAAAAAATTTGTGTAAATACATATGAAAAACCTAGTAATGCACCCTTTATGGAAGGGAAAATCATTTGTGGTATTTGACGGATACAGTAAATCCCTTTAAACCAAAGCTGCAGACCCAGCAGGGGCCCCGTCCCCTTTTGCAATGAAACATCAGCTGCCCCATCCCTTTTTGAAAGGTCCATGAAATCATTTTACTAGTTCAGAAAGCTTTCCTACTAAAAAGGGAAAAAAAATTTCTCGACTGTAAATTTCCTTACACTGGCCTTAAAAACAGGGGGTTTTGTAGGAAACAACATAAGGCTGATGCTATCCTATAAAATAGTCTAAAAGGCATTTCAGTTTTGGGTTGAACAGACTGAGAGGCAGTGAATTTTTAAGTTCAGGGAAATTTTTTCTTCAGAGTCTCGTAATGGCATTTCTTTACCGTTTTTTACTTTTTTTTTTTTTGGGATAATATTATAGAAAAAAAACATTTACGAAGTTTAAACAGTATATCATTTATACTGAATAAACCACTATATATCCGTATAAATATATATAAAATATATATATTTTTAAAATTATATATATATATATATATATTATATATATTATATATATTTATATAATATATATAAAATCGGGACGGACCCTCCGTTTTACACCCCCTTGTGCGCCCAGGCCGTTTATTCCGTGGCAGTTCGGGGTTTTACAGTGTTTTCAGCCCAACATGTAAAATTTTGGGTTTGACAGGTTCATATCCCCCTTTAAACCAAGATTCACACTGGAATAGAATATTCGCCCTAAAGGGCCCCGCTTGAAACACTTACACTTGCCAAAGAAAGGGGAATATTTTTTTTTTTTACTGAAAAAAAAGATTTCCCAATTAAGTGCGGCCCACATTTTTGTGCGTGCGCTTAATGGCGAAACTTGTTAAACCCACACCCGAAAAGGGGGCCCTGCCTAAATATATATAATGCTCGAAACGCACTCACATTACATCATCGCCCGTCCCTGGCTTCCCTGCCCTGCATCTTTCCCTTTTGACCACGAACAATTTAGCCCTGCCCTTTTTGTTTTTTCACCCCTTTTGTAAGCCCAATTCGGGAGAGATGTATGAGAATTTTATCATAAAATTCCCGATTTAAAATGTTTTGTAAGTGGGTTTTTTTTTAGTTTCCCCGGGTGATCATCCCCTTTCTTTCAAAAAACCCCCAATTTTTTTTTTTCTTCTTTCCTTCCCCTCTCCGCCATTTTCTTTTTTCCCTTCCCTTTCCTTTCCCCCCCCCCCGAATGCCGTAGGGCGAGGCAAAATGTGGGAAAATTATTTTTCGGGTCGTGATAATTTAATAAATTTAAAAATCTTTTCATTTTTCCCCCCCCAGCTATCGATCAGACCGAGTAACACTCCCGATTCTTAAGGTCTTTAAAATTTTAACCCCTTTATCGTTATGGGTTCATGGTCATACATGGACGTTTTTTAGAAAAGATACGCGAAAAATTTGAAAGCCTAAAAAAATTTTTAAAATCCCTACACATTTATACCCCCCTCGCCCCCTTGAAATGCGTTGGGGGGATTTTTGACTTTGAAAACAAATCACACCCTTTCGGATATTAGATTAAAAATTTTAAAATTTCTTCTATAATCAAAGAAACAGGTCTGTAGAATAGGCGGGCCTTTTTCCCTTGGTACGCGAGTTTCATTATTTAAATATTTATTTCGGGATTATAACCCTTTCATTTTGAGGCCCACGGCGAGACCAAAAAACCCGATTCCCTTTTTTTTGGGGCCTCGGGCGGTGTAAACGCCGGGACAAGCCAGCCCCGGGCCAACCTCTTTGTAGGAAAGGGCGTCCACTTTCGCTCCTTTTAACCCCCCCCCCCTTTTTCCTTTGGTTATCTATATTTTCAAAATATGAGAAAACAAGGGTTTTAGTTTCGCTAACGAAAAGGGAGGTCTCCCCCACCCCTTATAAGTATTATTAACCAGTCCCTGCTCAACCTTTTTGTAGGTTTCAAAGGGGGGAGTCTCCATTCACCTTCCTGGGGGAAAGGGGCTGCTCGTGTCCCTCTTCAAGCCCTAGGGTCTTTGTGAATACACAAAAAAACCCAAATCTCCCCTTTTTCTTTTCCTAAAATAATACTTCCATTTTAAAAATTAAAAATATTAAGCGGTACGTTACCTTAAGTGTAGGAAATTCTTTAAATAGGATCCGTGAGGAGAGTTATGCCCTAAAGCTTTTTTTCATCACATAGGAAGATTTTCCCCTGATCGGGGGTGTAAAGTTTTTATTTCATCCGTTTAAAGATTTTTCCCGGGTTTTGGGGATTAACCCTCATATGTTGCTTTATGTTTCTCAAGCAAGAGACATAATGTCCATAAAATAAATAGGATGTTTTTGGGCAAAATAGTTCTTGTGTTTTTATAAAACCCAGGTGTTATTTGGGGTTAGGACAGAAATTTCCCCCACATTTTCCAAAAGAGTCAGCCTTACTCGGTACAATTCCACGTATAAATCACGACTACCAAGGTAAATTAATTTTAAATATTTTTTAAAAAGTGCCCAGGGAGAAACCCCAAAGGGAAAAATACTCCCCGGGCTGGGGGGCAGCACTTCCCCTTAACCTAAAACCCCTACCTTTCCCCCTTTAAAAACACCCCCCCCTTTTTCAGTACTCTCCGCAGGAGAAGGGGTTTCAAACTAAATCCCCAAAAGTGAAGTCATAAGACAAGGTAAATCCTCCATTTAAGTTTTTAATTTTTTGTAAAATTTAATTAAAAAGGGTAAATCATTAAAGTAACGTTGCCCAGTTATAAACCCCCCCTATAAGTTTACCCCGAAATACCACCCAACAAACTGGGACAGCGGTGGGATTTTTTTTCCTACAAATAAAGCAACAAAAATCCCCCGGGGAAAAATTAAATAGAAAGTTTAAAAAAATTTTCCCAGAAAATTTTCATATAGAAAATCGTCATTATGGTAGGCTCATTAGATTCCCCCCCTAAAAAACCCAAAAAAAACCCTCCCCACATAAAACCATGACCATGTGGGGGGGGAAATTTGTAAGAAGAAAGCCATAAAACCCCAGCCGCCGCCCCCCTTCCCGCCGCCGCCGCCCGCGCTTCACCGCTACAAAACCCCCACGCCCGCCCATCGATGCCCCCCGCGCCCAGCCGTCAAACCCCCGCCCCCCTCACGGCCCCCCCGCCGCCCCTTTACAGACTAGCCGCACCCCCTTTTTACCACTTCAGCGCGCCTCGACGCCCTACTATCCATCCACCGGTGACCAAGGAAAACCCCCGTAGCCGCTGTTCCCTTTCCGCATCTAGCCGCCCCCACGGGCCCGCCGCACGCCTGAAACCACCCCTCGCCGCATAGCCGCCCCCTTTACCGCTACAGCCGCCCTTTACCGCTCGCCGCCACACTCGCCCCAAACGATGCAAACGCTTCAACCGCCGTAGCCGCCGTTTCCTACCGCTACAGGAAAGCCACAAACTAGCTCGGGCAAAACCCCCCCCATGGCAAAGAAAAGGACGTGAAGCCGCGTCGGAGGGAAATCCCGGGTCTTCCAGCCTTTCCCCCTGACGTCGCAGAGTTACGAAATAACCCCGCGCTAAGAACATCTCATAAACGCCGCTTTTGAGCGGGCATGTGGACCCACCCCCAAGAATGGAGACACAGACCAGGGAAGAATACCTCTTAAGTTTCCAAGAACCTAGAGGGAAATTTCCCGACAAGGAAAAAGGTTACCTTTTTCGGGTTTCCCCTCGCCAAAGGGAGCCCATTCCCTAAGCCCCCATACTATTTCCCTCCACCGGGGTGACCAAAGGGCGCCAGCGACCCTTTGCTGGGGGTCGATAGCAAGGAGCTCGACGACATCTGCTTCCGAACTCTTTAAGCTTCAAAACCCGACCTACGGAGGGGCCCCTAAAGACAAAAACCAGGAAATGTTCAGTGCATGTTAGTTATGAATTAGTTAAATGTTAGAAAATCGAGGGAAGGGTTTTTTTGAACATGAACATTGAAAATTTTTTTTTAAAGAACATTGAAAAATTTTTTTTTATGAAATTTAAAGTTTTTAAAACCTAATCGGTAAAAGTAGTTGTGGGTCACCCGGTTATTACTCTTGGGGAAATTTAATTCGAAAAGTGTTAAAGTAAAAAAAATTGACAAGGATTCAAAACCCAAAAAAGGGGCCCTATGTTCTAATAAAATCCCGGGGAGGTTGATTGGGGTACCCGTCTCATGGGAATTTTTATTAACAGACTCAGTCTGGTTCGGGAGTCTTAAAAGGGATTTTTTAAATTTAATTTTCAATCAACCCCCGGGCCAGGGATATTCAGGGGGAAAATTTAAACGAAAAATGGGTTAAAAAGTAAAATTTTTTGGTCAAAAGGGAGTGTAGTGTCATACTAGATGGGAAAAATTTTGGGCTAGGAGGGTTTTCCCCAGTCTAGAAGTCGGGGCGTCTGGTTTTTTACGGGGTAAGCCGGTTCAGTGGGGGAGTATTTTAATTTGGATAGTAGTACTGCTTCTCATTTTAAAAAGTCAACCAGCTTGCGGTGTGGGGATATTTAGGGCTTTTTGGGCTCTTTTCTTTTTCAGAGGCTAGCCGGGGGGCGCCCTCTGGGTTAAATTTCCCCCCAAAAGAGAAACGGGGACTTCCCGGTTTGACGGCCCTTTATTTTCCCCGGTAATAAATTTTATTGGGATACTTCCCTTTTATTGAATTTCGGGGTAATTAAACACAAGCAGACCCCGTTTTCCAAAGGGAAAAGAAGAATTTCCCCTTTAAAACCACTCTAAAAAATTTGTCCCCTACCACCTCCCCTTTTACGCAGCTTTAAAAAAAAAAAAAAAGGGAAACCACAGATCCGTGGAAAGGGAATTTGATATTGGGGAATTTAATTTTCCCGGAGAAAAACCCTGTAATGCCCATTATTTGGGGGGAGATAGTATGATAATTATTATCATAAAATTCCCGAGTTTAGGTTTTAAGTATTTTTTTTTTAGTTTTAGGGTTTACTCAAATTTGCCTTTCTTTTAAAACCGGGCCCTTTTGTTTTTTCTTTTTTCCTTCCTCTCCGCCATTTTCTTTTTCCTTCCTTCCCTTTCCCCCCCCCCCAGACTGCCGAAAGCGAGGGAAAACCGTGGGATAAATTCTGCATCAGTGAAAACTAATGGTTTTTAAACTTTTCATCCCTTTTCCCCCGCTATCTGATCAGACCGAGTAACACTCCCGATTCTTAAAGCTTTCAAAATAATCCCTATCGTTTTTCGGTCCGGTCATACATGGACCCTGTTTTTGTAAAAATACGCCCAAAATTGAAAACCTACCCAAAATTTTTAGGGTCACATTTTATACCCTTCGCTCTTTAAAATGCGTTTGGATTTTTACGTGGAAAAAAAAAACACACCCTTCCGGATTTAGATTAAACATATTAAATTCTTCTATATCAAAGGGAAAAGGTCTGAAATATAGGAAGCCTTTTTTTTAGGTACGCAGTTTTCATTATTTAAATAGTTTTTTTTGGGATTATAAGCTCTTCTTTGAGGGGCACGGGGGAGACCATTCAAAAGATTCCCCTTTTTTTTGGCCTGTGGGCGGTGTTTAAAGCCGGGACACAGCCCATCCCTGCCCCAACCTCTTTTTTAGGTTTAAATCGCTTTTCCCCAAATTTTCTCCCGATTCCCCCCCCCCCCTTTTTTCCCTTTTTATCTTATTTTCAAATTTTTAAAAACAAGGTTTTGTTTAACCCCTAACGTAAGGGAGGTCCTACCCTCCTTTTAAGTATTAAACCAGTCCCCCCCTCAACCTCTTTTAGGTTTCGACGGAGGGGGTTTTCCCCTTCATCCTTCCTGTGGGAAAAGGCTCCCCTCTTGTCCCTCTTCAAAACCTATGGTCTTTGGGGAATTTCACACACAACCCAGTCCCCTTTACCTTTTTTCTCCTATTATATCTATATTTCCATGTATTAAATTTTTAAAAATTAAGCGGTACGTTTTCCTAAAATGTAAAGGGTTAATTCATTAAAAAGGGGTCCAGTTTAGGAAGTTTGCCCTAAGAGCTTCTTTTTTCCCCATAGGAAGAGTTTCCTGTAAACCCGGGTTTTAAAGTTTTTTTTTTTACATCCCATTAGGGGTTTTCCGGGTTTTGGGTTAACCCTCATATGTTGGGGAAAGATCCAAGGGAAGAGACATATAAAGTCACTATGAAAAAATAGGATTATGTTTTTCAAATTGTTTTTTGGGGTTTAATTTTAAAACCCAGGTGATTATTCTGTGTTAGGCAGGGAATTTTCCCCCCACTTCCAAAAAGAGGCCGCCTTTACTCGGTACAAATTTCCCGTACAATCACGATACCAAGGTAAATTTTAATATTAAAATTATTAAAAGTGCCCCGGGGGTTAAAACCCCAAAGGAAAATACTCGCCCGGGCTGGTGGCAGAAATTCCCCTTAACCTAAACCCCTATCCTTTTCCCCCCTTTAAAAACATCCCCCCTTTTAGTACTCCCGCAGTGAGAAGTGGTAAAAATATAATCAATAGTGAAGTCATAAACCCAAAAGGGAAATCCTCCATTTTAAGTTTGAATCTTTTTTTCAAAATTTTAAAAAGTAATTTTTCAAGTAAAGTTTACCAGTTATAAACCCCCCCTATAAGTTAAACCCCAAAAACCAAACACACTATGGACGTACAAAACTGATTCCCAAATCAAAATTTTTTGGCATTTAAATTTTTTTTACTTGTGGATAAGAGGACAGTATCATCCATAAAAACGATTTTATGCAACCACCGGAAGCCTTTCCTGTCACAGTTCGCTTGGGTTTAAACTAATCAAATCATTCACAAAAATTATGAAAAAATAAAAATTATGTCGGGGATCCCCGCGCACCCTTTCAGTAGCTGAGGGCAATTGCGGAAACCAATAACAGAGTGCCGTAAGCCCGTACATTTGGGGCTTAAGGCCAAAAAAAGGTAGCACCCCATCCTAAAACGCTTTAAAAAAACCAAACAAAATCGCGTGGACCTTATCATAAAGCCCGTGGGAAAAATGACCCAAAAGTAACGTATAACTTGACTTTTCTTTTTCTTTTCCCCCCGTGACAAAACAAACGCAAAATTTCCCCATTGCCAAGGCATCCTCTTCCTGCCTGGTTCCTTCTTGTTTTACGGTAATGGGTAAAACCCCTCGTTCCCAAACCCTCCCCAGAACCCATGTCCCTAGAGTTTTTGCAAAACTTTGATGACATTGATTCCTCTGTAATTGAATACTAAGAACCCCGGAAAACCCCGCTTAAAAACCCGGAATAGTTTGGGCCCTGGGCCCCTGACGATGGATACGCACGGCCAAAGAAAATTTTTAAAAAACCTTGCTAAAATTAGGAAACCATAGAGGTGGGGAATAACTTAAAGACAACCCGGGGGGTATGCCATCGGGACCCCACGCCTTGGGGTTACATTTCAGCCTCTTCACCTGCCCAGTACTTCCTGCGGCATTTTTGGGATCGTCCAACACCGGCATATATAATACTGTAAAAAAGTTAAAGTTAGGTACACCACATCGGGAGGGTTTTATATGTTTCAAATAATTTTTATCTTCACAGTAGGAGGTGAACCACGCTTGACGCAACGGCGTCCCCCCCTCCCACGCCAAATTTAAACTGCCCGCCATAACTGCGCCTGATCATTTTCCTTAAAAGCACTCCACCTATAAACGGTCATTTTCAGGGGCACGATTTCGAGACTTACTATTACGGGACACACTAATCGTATTACTAACTACCCTTCCGCGTCATGTCTTAAAAAGCGGGGGTTCTATACACTGTGACAATGCATTCAAAAATTGATCAGCGTCTAGGGTGAAAAATTTTACGGGGCTTCTCATTATTTCCAGTTTGCCCTTTAATAATATCCTTGACCCAACCAAAAGTAATGCCCCCGGGGGGGGGGAAAATTCTCATTAGTTTTTCCCTTTAGGGCAATATCTAAAAGTGTGAAAATGCATGAGGGACTCTAAAACGGTAGTTTAGTGTTTGGATGGACGCCATCTTTAAAACCACCCAGCGCAAAAATGCCCTTTTTGGTGGGGTAATTTTTGCACGGTTTTTGGATTCTTACTAGCTATCGAGTGCGGTTGACGACTAAATTACGCCCAATGTGTACCGTCTAAATAAAAATAATAGAAGTTTTTTGTTAAGATTATTATTTAAAAATCAATTATCGAAAAAAAATCATATATTTTTCAATATTTTATTTTTAGATTGTATTTTTTTTAGTGAAACAACACGGTATGATTTTCCAAAATTTATGCTTTTTGCTACACCTTTTATCTGTCAAAAAAAAATAATAAACAAGTACAACATATCACCACCACGAGTTTACAACAAATATAGTAAAGGGGCATAAAAACTTAGGCCGCCGCGGCTTTATTTATTTGACGATAACGCAAGTTGGGAAATGTCGTAGGGAAAAGGTTTTTTAACACCATACGTATCTAAAAAGCAGGCGGAAATTGTTACATGGGAAATTTCACTTTGGGTGGCCATTTGGTTTTCAAAAGGGGCCGAAATTTTTAAATTATTACTAATTTTTGGGAAAGACTAGGGAGCTGATTTTCCCACCATACGGTATTTCCAAATAAGCAAGCGGGATATTAAACTTCATTTTTTAGTCAAATAACACCGGTAGATTTCCAAATTATACATTTTGCAAACCTTTTTATCTGTTATAAATTTTTTCCCGGGAAATTTTGGCCTGCTTATAATAAGAAAACATATGCTTACAATATCAGTGAACCAAAGTTAATCATCAGGTCCCCATAAGGCTTTGGGCATCCGGCAACGATAGCCCATCCTGCACCATGTTGGAGATCCCTGCCCTTACACACAACAGTGCATTTAAACCCTTCGTATGCAGGAGCAATCTGACGGTCGACCTCCTTCTGCATGTGCATGAGATGAGATTCAAGACGACATCTGGAGCGGGTAGACCCCTCCATCGGATTTTGAGCGAACCGCCATCATCGTTTTCCCAGCCATGTCCTGCTGATGGTGCGGGACGTCTGAGGTTTTCAAAGGCTTCGCCAGATGCCGCCTGATTTTGGGCCCTAAGCGTTGCTGCATAAAGGGAGCCCTTCACAGGCGGCAAATTGCCCCAAATTTGACTGGCCCTTTTTTGCACAAAAAAGTGATAACGGAGGAATTTGCCCGCGTCTTCTTTCCTGGCGTACGTGACACGTGAAGGGCCCGAATCTATGAAGACTCTGTTGGTACTTCCACAAGATCCCCAAAGTAAACTTTTAAAATACGATCATTCGCTTGCACAAACTTCAAAAAAAACCTTTTTCTTTCCTTGGCTACCAAACACTACATGTCACACCCCCTCCATGATGAAACCCCGGGAAAGCATCAAACTCCAGACCCCCTACGGGGGGGGACCACTTTCAACGTCAATCATTCTGGCCGAAACTTTGTTCCTCGTCTGATGAAACTGACTATCAGGTTTGCTGAGTTAACAAAATTGGGGCGGGATTCTCAAAAAAATTAAAAAAATTTTCCTGAAAAAATTTTAAAAGGGCCTTGACTGGGCTAAGCCCCCCAAAGTTTCAAGATCCAAATACGCCCCCAAAATACACGTAACAACCGCGGACACAACCAGGACTATACAAGTAATGAGCTCCCGTCCAAATGCTCTCTCTCTCTTTCTCTCTCTCTCTTCTCTTTCTTCTCTCTTTTCTCTCTCCCCCTTCTCTCCCTCTCTCTCCTCTCCCCCTTTTCTCTCTCTCCTTTTCTCTCCTTTTCTTTTCTCTCGTTTTTTTTTTTCTTTTTTGATGACACTGTAAAAAATGCAAGGTTAGAAAGGGAAACCGGGGAATAAGGGATAAATTTTTGAGTTTAAATACCCGTAGCTTCAGCCTTCACCAAAACCCCCCTCAGTCAGAAGAGGGGGATTTTAATGCAATTTATACCCTTTATTGACTTTTCAAAATTGCTTTTTAGGGGTTAGAGTTTAAAGCCGCCTGAATGTAAAATCTTTTCAAATCACCACATTTTAAAACTGAACTATAAGCACAAAAAAGGAATAAAAAATGTATCAAATTTTGAGATATTGAATTTTTTTTAAAACATCACGAGTTGGGTAGTTTGGGAGCTACTTGGGAACAAAAATTCCAAAAGTCGCTTTAACGTACTTAATTATTGAAAATGTCATTCATTTCTGATAAAGGGTCCATGGTACGTACTACAATTTATAGTGGGATTTCATCTTTATAGTGTTTACGACCATTGTCATGTGGCGAGATAACGTAGCGGATTTAATCATTTTTTAATTTCTTTTTTCTTTTTCGGATCACAAATAACCATCATTTCAATTTTTTTTATCATTTTAAATATTACAGTATAAAAACGTTTGCATAACCCGTTTACATCATTTTTTCTGGTATTGATCAAGCAATCACTATAGCGAATTTTTTACGGGACGACAGAAAAACTTTTAAAAATTTTCCCCCCAACTCAAATTCAGGGTCAGCGCGACGAAGTTTTTCCGTTTGAAAGTTGAAAAATGGTTACAACTGGGTGGGCTCTGCCCCGGACTAGGCTCTTCCGTCCGATGAAAAGCACGTATTCCCTTCCCCCCCTACTTTTTTCCGAAAAAAGAACGGGTCGTACAAGCCAGTGTTGCTCACAAAGGGCTTTGTCAGGTTTTATTTTATGCACACACACACACCCACACCACAAAGGTTTTCAAGTGCTCGCCCAAAATGTAACATGGTGACAAGAAAAGGGAGCGAGGCCCTTTCCCCACATTCAATGTTAGATAATAAAAGGTATTTGATTGTTCACAAAAACCTTATGGTTAATAGATGATATTTTATAGTCCACAACAGTTCATATAATGATAATATAGGGAGATAGGTATAGATATTTCTTGTCAAACACTACAGATGATAATAGATAGATGGATAGATAGGTAATAGAAAGGGATTTTTTTTGTCCACAAAAAAAAAAATAAAAAGAAAAATAAATGGGGGTAAAAAATAGGGGGGGCCAAATATTTTTAAAAACAATTTTTTTAAATTTTAATATTAAAAATTTTTAAATAAATATTTTTTATAAAAATTATTTTATTGTAAAAAAATTATTAAAAATAAATAAAAAATTTTAATAAATTTTTTTAAACCAAAATAAAAAAAATAAAAAATTATATATTATATATTTTATATATATATATATTATATTATATATTATATATATATATATAAATTTTTAATATATTATATTATATATATAATATAATATACTATTAAAATATATAATATATATATATATATATTTGGCCCCCTCTTTCTATTTTCTGGGAGCCACTGCCATCTATCTCCCTATCTTTCTATCATCTATATAGTGGGGGTGGACAAAAAAATACCTTTTATCCCCTATCACCTCTATCTATCTATTATTGTATAGGTTGTGGACAATGCAATATCTAGCTACATCTCCCATTTTCTATCCATATATTGAACTGTTGTGGACTAAAAAAATTCTTCACTTAACTATAAAGTGTTGGAACTCAAATCCTTTATCTATCTTTTAAACTATAGAAGTGTGTGGAATCCTCGTCCCTTGCTTTCACCGGGTTTTAATGTTGGCGAGCACTTGCAACCTTGTGTGTTGTGTGTGTGTGTGTGTGCATATAATAAAAAACCTGAAAAAAGCCCTGTGAGCACACGGCGTTGCTACGACCCGTTCTTGTTCAGAAAAAGTAGGTTGAGGGAAGAGATGGGGCGTTATCGTGAGGGAAAAACGCGCTCAGTCCTGGCAGAGTCCAGCCCCTTTGTAACCAGTTTAATTTTAAAACGGCAAACCTTCGTCGCGCTTGACCTAAAACGAGTTGAGGGGAAAGTTTATGAAGTTTTTTCTGTCGTCCACAAATATTCAGTATAAGTGATTGCTTATCAACCCCCGCAAATTGATGTAAACTGGGTTATGCAAACGTTTTTATACGATATTTTCAACTGATAAAAAAATATTGAAATAGATGGATTTTTTGGATCCGAAAAAGAAAAAAAAAAAACTTAACAAAGATAAAATATCCGCTACATTATCTCGCCACATGACATTTTGGTCGTAGAACATAAAAAAGAGTAATCCACTAAAATTGTAGTACTGAAACTCATGTATCCTTATCAGTAATAAAGACAGTTCAATAATTAATGTACGTTCAACGATTTTTGGGAACTTTTGGGTTACCAAGTAGCTCCCACTACCCAATCGTGATTTTTTTAAAAAAATATCAATTCTCAAAATTATCTTTTTTTATTACCTTTTTTGTCGCATTAATTTTCGGGGTTACAATGTGGTGATTTGATAAAGAGTTACTTTGCATGGCAGGGTTTAAACTCAACCTACGCCCATTTGTGACAAAGTCTAATGAAGGGTAAAATTTGCTTTTAAAATACCCCTCTTCTCGACCTGGAGGGGTTTTGGGGTAAAGGCTGAAGCTACGGGTTTTTAAATCAAAATTTTAACCTTTTTCCCCCGGTTTTATCCCCTTTCTATCCCTTTCTTTTTTTTACAGTTACATCATAATAAAGTAAAAAAAAAAACAGAGAGGAAAGAGAGAGAAGAAAAGAGAGGAGAGAAAAGAGAAGGAAAAGAGGAAGAAAAGTAGAGAGAGAGAGGAGAGAGAGAGAGAGAGGGGAGAGAGAGAGAGAGAGGAGCTTTTGGGACGGGAGCATAAATTACTTGTACTAGCCCCGGTTGTGTCGCGACGCTTGTTACGTGTATTTTTGGGGCGTTTTAGGATTTTGAAACAGGGGGGGCTTAGCCAGTCAAGACCCCCTTAAAATTTTTTAGGATAATTTTTAATTATTTTGGTAATACCGCAGCCAACTTTTTCAACCAGCAGAACATCATATCAGCTCTTCATCAGACGAGGAACAAATTTTCGAGTCAAAATATTGACTTTGGAAAAGTTCTGGGGTTTTGGGGGGTCTGGATTTGCGTGCATTGCCGGGGTTCATGCATGGAGCGGGTGTGACACGTTGTGCTCTGGCTACCCAAAGGAAAGATAAGGCTTTGAAGCTTGTGAAAGCAAAGATCTGTATCTTAAAGCATTCACAGATCTGGGATCTTCGTGGAATGTACCAACAACTTTTCAATAGCATTCAGCCTTCAGTGTCAGCTGTACGCCAGGAACACGAAAAACTCCCGGGGCTAATTTTACCCTTATCACAGTTTGTGAAAGAAGGGGCCAGATCAATTGGACAATTGCCCCCTTGTGAAACTCCTTGATCAAACATCGCTTAGGGCCAAATATCAGGCGGCTATTGGGGACGCAGCCCTTGAAAACCTGCCGCGCCCCGCACCCTCGCAGACATTTGGGTGGGGAAATCGATGATGGCGGGTTCCTAAAAAACCATGGATGGCGGGTCTACCCGTCCAGTGTCGTCTTGAATCTCATCCATGCACATGCAGAAAGGGCGTGTCGACCCTCAGATTGCCCTGCATAGAATGGGTTGAAGTGGGACGTTTTTGTGTAAGCGAGGGTGCTCCAACATGGTGCAGGGATCATCTGGCTCAGGATGCCAAAGACTTTAGGCGACTCTGATGATTAACTTTGTTGCACTGTATATTGTATAGCATATGTTTTCTCTATTAAATGAGGCCAAATTGCCTGAAAAATTTTTAGCAGATAACGGTTTTTTGCAAAATGTATAATTTGGGAAAATAACCGGTTTATTTTACTAAAACATGCATTTTAATGATACCCCCCGCTTTTCTTTTTGGGGAAAAACATCGTATGGTGTTAAAAAACCTCCCTACGTCTTTCCCAAACTTAGTAAGAATAATTAAAAAAATTGGGGGGCCTTTTGAAAACCAAATGGGCCCCAAAATGGGGAGTTTTTCCCATGTAACAAATTTCCCCCTGCTTATTAATATCGTTGGTGTTAAAAAACCTTCCGACAATTCCTAACTTTCTTATGGCAGAATAGATAATGCAGCGGGGCCTAAGTAATTTTTTGCCTTTTTCATATATTTGTTGTAAACTCTGGTGGTGAATGTTGTACTTGTTAGTTATTTTTATAGACAGAAAACGGGGTAGCAAAAGCATAATTTGGAAAAAAATACCAGTGTTTTTCCTAAAAAAAACAAGTCTAAAAATAAAATATTGAAAAATATATGTTTTTTTTTTTGATAATTTATTTTTTTAAAAATTTTAAACATAAAAAAATGCTTTATTTTTTTTTATTTAGACGGTACCTTGGACGTATATTTAGTCCAACCGCACATGTAGCTAGTATAGAAGTCCAGATACACGTGCAACAATGTACCCCCCCAAATGGGCATTTTTGCGGGGGGTTTTTCAAAGATGGGGTCCTCCAAGCACTAAGCACCCTTCTCAGATTCCCCTCATGCATTTTCTGACACTTTAGATATTTCCCTAAAGGAAAATATTGGGGGAATTTCTCCCCCCCCCCGGAGCTTATTTTGGTCTGGCTCAAGGACTATTTATAATAGACAATTGTAATAATGAGAAGCCCCTAAAATTACACCATCGCTGATCAATTTTTAATGCTTGTCACAGTGTATCATGAAACCCCTGCTTGGTAAAGACACTGAGCGGAAGTGGGTGATTTGTAATACATTAAACGTGTGTGCCGTAATAGTAAGTCTCGAAATCGTGCCCCTGAAAAAGATCCGATTGATAGGTGGGAGTGCTTGTTAAAGGAAAAAAGATAGGCCATTTTTTGGGGGGCATTAATTGGCGTGGGGAGGGGGAGCCGACGCCTTTTGCGCAAGCGTGGCTTTACCTCTTGAGAAAACTAAAAATTTTTGAACACAATATAACCCCCCCGTGTGTGTGTCCTAACATTGACACTTTTTACAGTGATTTATATGCGGTGTTGGACGATCCAATATGCCGCAGGAAATACTGGGCAGGTGAAAGGCGAAAAAGTAACAAGGGGTGTGGTCCCCATGGCATACCGCCGGTGTCTTTTAAATTATTACCCCCCCTATGGGTTCTAACTTTTCAAAAGTTTTTAATATTTTCATGGGCCCCTGCGTAAAAAAACCCCGTCATGGGTACGCCAAACTATTCACAGTTTTAAGGAGGTTTCGTTCAGTAGTATCAAATTTCAGAGGAAAACAAGTCCAAAAACTTTGCTAAACTCTATGACATGGTGCTGAGTAGTAGGATTGAACGAGTGGTTTACCCAACGGAACAAGGCAGGACCAGGAGGAAGAGGATGCCTTGAGCATATAGTGACTTGCGTTGGCTTTGTCACGTGGCAAGAAGAAAGAAAGTCAGCTATACGTTACGTTGTCGACTTTCACAGGCGTATGATAAGGTGCCACGCGATGTTTTTTTTTTGGTGTTTTAAAGCGTATAGGATGCGGTGCTACCATGTTGTTGGCCTTAGTGCTATGTACAGGCTTACGCACTCTGTTATTGGCCCCGGGCAATTGTCTCAGCTACTGTAGGCGTGCGTCAGGGATCCCCGACATCATGTTTATTATTCATAAAATTTGTGAATGATTTGATTAGATTAATCAAGCAGAAACTGTGACATGGATGGCTTCCTGGCAGGGTTTTGCATGTACTCGTCTTTTATGGATGAACTGTGCTCTTATCCACAAGTAGAAAAAATATGATGCAAAAATTGACTTTTGAATCAGTTTTGTACGTCACATGGGTGTTTGCTGGTATTTCGGGGTAACTTATAGGGGGGGTTTATAACTGGTCAACGTT
Organism: Chionoecetes opilio; assembly: GCA_016584305.1. Taxonomy (NCBI): domain Eukaryota; kingdom Metazoa; phylum Arthropoda; class Malacostraca; order Decapoda; family Majidae; genus Chionoecetes; species Chionoecetes opilio. Next base: position 9,504 of record JACEEZ010003496.1, on the reverse strand, counting down.
ACTGAATGATATTACTTGATTAAAAATTTGACAAAAGATTACAACTTGAATGGAGGATTACCTTAGTCTTATGACTTCACTATGTGATTATATTTTTGACCACTTCTCACTGCGGAGAGTACTGAAAAGGGGGATGTATTTAAGGGGGAAGGATAGGGGTTTAGGTTAAGGGGAAGTGCTGGCCACCAGCCCGGGGCGAGTAGTTCCTTGGTTTACTCCCTGGGCACGTTTGAATAATATTAATTTTAAAGATTTACCTTGGTAGTCGTGATTGATACGTGGAATTGTACCGAGTAAGGCTGACTCTTTTTGGAAGTGTGGGGAATTACTGTCCTAACACAGGAATAATCACCTGGGTTTTTATAATAAACACAAGAACTATATTTGCAAACATCTCCATTTATTCATAGGGGACATAGTATGTCTCTTGCTTGAGATCAATCCACATATGAGGGTTAATCCAACCCGGAAAACTCTAATCGGATGTAAGAAAAAACTTTACACCCTGATACGGGAAAAACTCTTCCTATGTGATGAAAAAAGCTCTTAGGAGCATAACTCTCCTCCTGGATCCTATTTTAATGATTATCCTACACTTAGGTAACGTACCGCTTAATATTTATAATTATACATGGAAGATATGATATATATAGGAGAGAAAGGTGAGAGTACTGGGTTGTGTGTGTATTCACAATGACCATATGGCTTGAAGAGGGACACGAGCGAGCCTCTTCCACAGGAAGGATGAATGGGGGACTCCTCCGTCGAAACCTACAAAGAGGTTGAGCAGGGACTGGTTAAAATACTTATAAGGAGGGTAGACCTCCCTTAGTTAGCGTAAACTAAACATTGTTACTCATATTTGAAAATATGGGATAACAAGGAAAAGGGGGGGGGGGGAATAAGGAGCAAATGTGGAGCGACTTACCTACAAAGAGGTTGAGCAGGGACTGGCTGTGTCCCGGCGTTACACCGCCCGAGGCCGAAAAAAGGGGAATCTTTTTGAATGGTCTCGCCGTGACCTCAAATGAAGAGCTTATAATCCCGAAATAACTATTTAAATAAGGGAAACTCGCGTACCTAAGAAAAGGCTGCCTTACTACAGACCTGTTACTTTGATATAGAAAAAATTTAATATGTTAATCTAATACCGAGAAGGGTGTGATTTGGTTTTTCACGTCAAAAGTCCAAACGCATTTTCAAGAGCGAGAGGGTATGAAATGTGTAGCATAGAATTTGGTAGGCTTTAAATTTATCGCGTATCTTTACTAACACGCCCATGTATGACCATGACCGATAACGATAGGGATTATTTTGAAAGACATTAAGAATCGGGGAGTTTTACTGGGTCTGATCAGATAGCTGGGGAAAGATAAAAGTTTTGAAATCATTAGTTTCACTGATCGCAGAATAATTATCCCACGGATTTTGCCTCGCATACGGCATGTCGGGGGGGGGGAATGGAAGGAAGGAAGAAAGAAAATGGCGGAGAGGGAAGGAAAGAGATAAACAAAAATGGCGGTTTAGAAAAAAAGGCGATGAGTCACCCGTGAAACTAAAAAAAAAAACTACTTACAAGACTAACTGGGGAATTTTTATGATAAAAATTTTCCCATACTATCTCTCCCGAATAATGGGCATTACACGCGTCTATTCTCCGGGAAATTAAATTTTCCCAAATATCAAATTACCTACTCACGGATCTGTGGTTTCCGTTTTTTTTTTTTTAAAGCTGCGTCAAGAGGAGGGGGTGTATGGGACGAATTTAGAGGGGAATTTAATGGAAATTTTTCTGTTCCTTGAAAACGGGTGTCTGTTTTGTGTTTAGATTACACAAAATATTAAATGAAAGGGGAAGTATCCCAATCAACCTGATACCTGGGTAATGACGTGGCCGTCAAACCTGACTCAGTGCCCGTATTCTCGTTGCGGGGATATCCCAGAGGCGCACGCCGGCTAGCCTCTGATAAATGATAAGAGCCCAACAAGTCCTGAAATATCCGCCACACCGCAAGCTGGTGACTGTAAAGTGAGAAGCGAGTACTACTATCTCGAATTAAAATACTCCTCCCACTGAACCAGGCTTAGCCCGTGAAAACCAGACGCCCCGACTTCTAGACATGAGAAATCTCCTAGACCAAATTGTTTCATCTAGTATGACACTACACTACCCTTGACTCAATTTAATTTACATTTAACACTTTTCGCTTAATCTTCACCTGAATATACCTGGTCGTGTTGATTGTAATTTGGAATTAAATACCTTGAAGACTCACCGAACCAGACTGGGGTCTGTTTAATGAAATCCATGAGACTGGTATCCCAATAAAACCTTTCCCTGGATATATTACGAACATACTGACCCTCAATTTGTTTTGAATCCTTGTCAATGTTTTACTTTTTAACACTTTTCGAATTGATTTCCCCAAGAGTAATAACCGGGGGGGACACTACAACTACTCTACCGAGTAAAGGGATTAAATTTCAATTCAATAAAATAAATTTTTCAAGTTTTATAAAAAAAATTTTCAAAGTTCATTTCAAATAATTCTCCTCATTTCTAAACATTTAACTTAATTCAAAAAACACTGCATGAACATCCTGGATTAGTCTTCTAGGAGGTCTCCGTAGGGCGGGTTTTGAAGCTTGAGAGTTCGGAAGCAGATGTCGTCGAGCTCCTTGCTATCGACGCAGCCAAAGGTCGCTTTGGCCGTCCTGGTCCAGCCCTTTGGAAAGATAGTTTTGGCCTGTAAAGACTCGGCTACCTTAGCGGACGGGACACCAGAGAAGGTAACCATTTCGGGCTGGAAATCCTCTAGGATTTGGAAACTAAGAGCGATTCTTGCCTGAAATCTGTGTCCCCCATTTCTTTGGGGGGGCGTCCCGATGTCGCTCACAGGCGGGGATGATGGGAGATGTTCTTAGCGCTGGGGTATTAGCGTAACTCATGACGACGTCAGTGGGAAGGCTGAGGAGAGATCCGGACTTCCTCCGAGGCGGCTTCCGTCCTTCTTTGCCATGGGGTGGTGTCGAGCTAGTGGGTGGGGTCTGTTAGCGGCTAGGAACGGGGGCTACGGCGGTTTTAAGCGCTGCATCGATTGGGCGAGGGTGGCGGAGGGTGAAGGGGCTTTTAAACGGTGAAGGGCGGCTATAGCGGCGAGCGTGGCTGCTAGGCGTGGGCAGGCCGTGGCGGGGGGCTAGAGCGGTACAGGAAAAAGCGGCTCGGGGGGGCTTCCCTGGTCGCGGTGGATGATAGTATGGCGTCGAGGGCGCTGAAGTGGTGAAGGGGGGCAGTCTGTCAAGGCGGCGGCGGGCCGTGATGGGCGGCGGAGCTGACGGCTAGGCGCGCGGCATTTTGATGGGGCGGCGTGGCGTTTGTTAGCGGTGAAGCGCGGGCCGGCGCGGCGAAGGGCGGCGGCGGCTGGCTGTGATGGTGCTTTTACAGGGTTTACGCCACATGGTCATGGTTCTTTTGTTAGGGGTTTGGTTTAAGGGGGAGAAACTAATGAGCTACCATAATGATCGATTACTATAAATTTAAAATTTACTTTAAAATTGACTAAACTTGCTATTTTTTTTCCAGTGAGATTCTGTTTCTGTTTTTTGTAGGAATAACATTCCCCACCGCTGTCACTGTGTTTCTGGGATTTCGGGGTAACTTATATGGGGGTTTTTAACTGGTCAACGTTACTTGAAGATTAAATTTCTTGATATAATTTGACAAAAAGATTACAAACTAAAATGAGGATTACCTTAGTCCTTATACTTTCCCCTAGTGATATAGGGTTTTACATTTCACTGCGGAGGGGGTACTGAAAAGGGGGGAGGGAAAATTTAAGGGGAAGGAAGGGGTTAGGTTTAAAGGGGAAGTGCTGCCACAGCCCGGGCGAGTAGTTCTGGGGGTACTCCCTGGGCACGTTTAAAATATAATATAGATTACCTTGGGAGCGGATTGATACGGGAATGTACGGAAGGCTGACTCTTTTGGAAGTGTGGGGAATACTGTCCTAAACCCAAAAAAATCACTGGGTTTATAATAAAAGAACTATTGAAAAATCACCTATTATTCTGTGACTAGTATGTCTCTTGCTTGAGATCATATGCAACATATGAGGGTTAACCAACACCGGCTCTAATCGGAGTAAGAAAAACTTTACACCTGATACAGGGGAACTCTCCTATGGGTGAGAAAGAAGCTCTTAGGAGCATAACTTCCTCCTGGATCATTAATGAATTATCCCCTTGGTAAGTACCGCTATTTTATTTAACAGGAAGATTATATTTTAGGAGAGAAAAGGTGAGAGTACTGGGTTGTGTGTGTTCACAATGACCATGGCGAGAGGGACACGAGGGGTCTTCCCAGGAAGGATGAATGGAGACTTTCCCCCGTCGAAAACCCACAAAGAGGTTGAGCAGGGACTGGTTAATAATACTTATAAGGGTGGTAGACTCCCTTACGTTTGCGTAAAACTAAAACATGGTTTTCTCTATTTGAAATATAGATACAAGGGAAAAGGGGGGGGGGAAACAGGCGAATGTGGGAAGGACTTACCTACAAAGAGGTTGAGCAGGACTGGCTGTTTTCCCCGGCGTTTCACCGCCCGAGGCCGAAAAAGGGAATGTTTGAATGGCTCGCCGTGACCTCAAAATGAGAGTTATAATCCGAAATAACATTTAAATAATGAAACTCGGGGTACCTAAGAAAAGGCTTGCCTATACTACGACTGTTTATTGATATAGAAGAATTTAATATGGCCTTAATCTAATATCCGAGAAGGGTGTGATTGTTTTCACGTCCAAAAGCCGAACGCATTTCAAGACGACGGGGGGTATGAAAATGTTGTTAGCATAGAAATTGGAGGCTTTCAATTTTCGCGTAAACTTTACTAACACGGTCCTGTATGACATGACCGATAACGATAGGATTATTTTGAAAGACATTAAGAATCGGGAGTGTTACTCGTACTGATCAGATAGCTGGGGAAAGAAAAAAGATTTTGAAATCATTTGTTATCACTGATCGCAGAAAAAATTTTCCAAAGGATTTGCTCGCATACGGCATGTCTGGGGGGGGGAAATGGAAGAAGGAAGAAAGAAAAGGGCGGAGAGGAGGAAAGAAGGGTAAACAAAATGGCGGTTAGAAGAAGGCGAATGAGTCACCCGTGAAACTAAAAAAAAAACACTTACAAGAAAAAACTCGGGAATTTTATGATAATAATTCTCATACTACTCTCCCGAATAAATGGGCATTACAATAGGATGAAAATCAACAGGAGCAGGGCTAAATTGTTTCGTGGTCAATGGGAATGATGCAGGACCCGGGGAAACATGCACGTCGTGAGGGAAGTGTAGTGCGTGGCGAGCATTATATATTTAGGCAAGCCCCTTGCTGCTGATGGGTTCAAAAAGTACAGCCATTAAGTTTCACGCACAAAGATGTTGTACGCACTTAAAATGTATATTTTTTATCAGTTTTTAAAAAAATGTATTCCTTCTTGTCAAGGTTAAAGTGTTCAAGCGGCTTCATTGGGCGATATTCTATACAGGTGTGAAACTTGGTTGAATGGCGATATGAAACCCCGTCAACAAATTATACATGTGGTCATAGATCACTGTATACCTGAACTGCGCACGGAATATCGGCCTGTCGCACAAGGGCCTGTAATCGGAGGGCCGCTCAGATTCATATATATATATATATATATATATAAAATATATATATATATATATATATATATATATATTATATTATATATTATATATATATATATACGGATCATATAGACTGGTTTATCAGTATATATGATATACTGTAATCTTCGTAAATGTTTGTTCTATAATATTATCAAATAAAAAACAGTAAAACACGGTAAAGAAATGCCATTACGAGACTCTGAAGAAATATCATAAAACTTAAATTCACTGGCCTCTAGTCTGTTCACCCCCACACGGGGGGGCCTTTTGAATATCATAGGATCACATCAGCCTTATGTTGTTTCCTACAATCCCCAGTTTTAAAGGGGCCCAGTGAAAGGGAAATTTGATAGCGAGATTTGTTTTTTTATTGAGGAAACTTTCTAAAAATAGTAGTGACTTTCGGACCTTTCAAAAAGTATGCCCAGTGATGACATTGAGGGCCGGCGCGCGTTTCCTGCAGCTTTGGTTGTAAGGCGCCACTTTCCGTCAAATACCAAAAACTAAAATTCCTTCCCAAAATGATGCATTACAAGGTTACTATTATCACCACTTTCATAGGTAGCATCATTGGGCCTAGCACATTGTGGAAAAAGGTGCCCCCATTAACACAAACTGAGTATTCCTGGCTTTTGAGTATACATAACTTTTTGATTTAAGGGGTTTTCCAGGTTTTTCTGTATATTTTTTTTGGCTTTTCTATGACCCCCTTTTTCAAACAGTGAGGAGGTTGCTGGGCCAGCTCATAGATAAATACTCTCCCCATTCAGTGAAGTCTTGATTTTTCATGTTAGCGCAGGAAAAGAATGTTGGATTTACTACAGCATTTTCCTGTACTTTGATGGGGGGTTTGCTGCCCAGACTAAGTAGTAATAGGGTAGGGGGGATGTGGTAGCGTAGTAATATTTATAAGTGTTAGCGATTGGTTCGTAGGTTTTTAAATTAAGTAAATTTTTAGTAAAATTTTGGGGGCCACTTTTTTATTGATCAAAAGACTAAGACAGTGGGATTAGCAATGATATCAGCAAGTTTGCTGATGATACTAAGATAGGTCGAATTATCGGGTCACAGTCATCATGTAACCGGGGTTTTGCAGGGAAAACTTGATAAGTTAAAGCGAGTGTGTAGTCAGGTGGCAGATGGAATTTAATATTGACAAGTGTAAGCGTAAATAATATTGGTAAAAATGGTATGAAAAATCATATGTCAGATAATAAACCCGGGCCCAGAATGATCTAATTTTTACTGATCAAGGCTTTTACCGTATATAGCTGAGACATATTGCAGGGAAAAAAAAATACGCAGCCAGGCAGTTCACCGCCAGACATACATTCAATGAAGGGACCCAATATGCAATAATATCCCAATAATATGCAATAATATGATATGTGATATATGGTTAGCAGAAAACACAGAAGTATAATTTCACGCACCGTGATATCATTGAGTGCAAAAACAGGTAAAATGTTAAAAGAAAAGGGGGTATCTCAGTCAGCCAGTGCGTGACATTGCCCACAAACAGTATGGCGGACAGGGGGAGACGGTGGCTTCACCAGACAACACAGACCGCGCGGCTCAGGGGCTTCTCCACCTCAATACTACCTCCATGGTTCCCAGACTTGGGAGTTTCCCTTAATTTGGGGGGTTTTCCTCCCGTTTCGAGTCGCCTAGTTCAGCTGACGTGGCGGCGCTTTGTATAGTCAATAACCTTGTAGTTGGTACTTGCAAAGTGTTTAGAAGGATGAAAAATCTTATTTACCTCCCATTTGGGGTAAAAAATTTGCGTTAGGCGGTTGTTTTGTATTCAAGGTTTTGTATGTACTGTGGGACATGGACCTACATATTAAACACTGTAGGCTAAGCCAATTTTTTTGAACTTGCAGCATCAATTATCAATTTTTATCGCGTATTTGGCGGCTATATACATTGAAGGGGGCAGGACAGGCATTTCACCAAACTGATTAGGCTTTTAAAATGATTGTAAATAAAAAATATTTCCCACTTTTGAGACGACCCTTAATCTGTCCAAAAATCAAAAAAAAAAGCATGGATCTACCGTAGGTAAACACTTTTTAAATAACAGCTGCAATAATGTCGCAAGACGCAAAATATAACGAATTATAGCATTCAATACTGATTTTTTATGTCCACTAAGATGATACAAATAGTTTATATCATGACTGTATAAAATTAACTTTTTTTCAGTGTTGTTTTATGCTTGTATTTGAAAAGTATAACGGTTTCAAATTTCGTAAACATTTTTTGGGGGGCGACGACGCCGGGGGAGGACACCCGAACATAAAACTAGCTGGCATTTTTAGTGTAGGTCCCACTCGGTTGGGTATTTTGGGTCATTTGTTCAGTTATAGCCATAATATGACATACAGATGAAGACACAAAATGACTCAGACTCTCCAGATAGCCGCTTTTAACTTTCCTGAAATCAAGGATGTAGAAATGTAGGTATTAACGCCACCAGACATCTGTACATCGAAAAAAACGCTGTCCTGGCGACTTAAGTGTTATGTACGGTAGGTAGCACTGTCCCGGTCCGCGGGACTTGGTTATATTTAGGCCAGGTCAGGCGGGGTCATGCTGACATTGCTGTTTCCCTCCAAAATCCAACCTCGTCTGTACCCCAAGACTATTCTCAGTTTGTTTGCATTTTATAACATATTAACATTAAACACAAGTAAATATGTACCTACCTTTCTTTATCTTTGGGAAACTGAAAGAAATGGAGCTATTTGTGCGCGCTTTTCTTGTTATTGCACCCAAATGCAGCACAGAACGAGCCGCTGCGGTGGGGCGACATTTGTATAAACAAACACAGAGGGCCTCCCTCCGCTAGGATCGCTGTCGTCCATGAAAACAAAATGGCGCGCAATGTTAAATCGTCCGAGTGACACCTCTCGAAGAAGCTCTCTGAGCCAGGTTATCTGGTCATATGCCATCTGGCGGAAGAAACGAATAACAGTAAGAAAAAACGTAATTTCTAGGTAAAACTAAAGAAAATACACTTTGAAAAACTAAAAAAGAGCAGAATAGTCACTAAATTGGCAAAAAGCTTATTTTATTGTAAGAAATTTGGAAATCACCAAAAAAGACCCAAAAAAGGAATGTATGGCATTTATGTCAAATTCCGTCTTTAGTTATAAAGATATATTGGCAAGGTTGATCCAATTCTCTCATTAGCTAAGAAATTTGGGTCTTTTTGCAGCCTGGGGCTGCATTTGTGCTTTCTTTGAAATTTTGTCTATATACTCCTACACATAAAACCTTTCATCTCATTACGTACAAGTACACACACACACACACACACACACACACACACACACACACACACACACACACACACACACACACACACACACAACCCGGATGTCACACTAGTATAGCCCAGTGTCCTTGGGTAGGGGGTTGACACCACCACAGGCTCAAGGGCTAATGAGACGGAGATGAACACCGAAGCGTATGCTCACATCTCTACCTTTATTTTACCTCTTCACTGTAACATTAAGAAGGTTATTCAGTAAGACAACTCCATTTTAAGTTACGATAATCAATATATTCTCTCATATTATGAACAATATTTTACAACCTTTACTGTATGCAGCAATTGATGTCCGCTACATACATGACATTGCCATCAAATAAAATATCGAAAACTGGAAAATTAATTTTTAAGGGGACCGCGAGAAAACCTTTTAAAAATCTATTACTTATACTTTATGATTCCTGATATGTTATCTGTCTAATAAGAGATTTCCATGCAAAAGCCCTTAACATATGGATCTACCTGCACCACAT